>CM035433.1:114787572-115200072 GCA_020310875.1 Ceratopteris richardii | reverse complement strand
TCCCATACCATCTTTGTATAAAACTTGAATATTCCCAACCATTTAAAAGCATAGAAGAATTTTCCCTACAAAAAGTGGCAAAGACTGAAAACATGTTCTATATGGGTATTAATAACACCCTTCTTAGAAACAGCCAAGATACCGAACAGGAAAATATCATACCCTAACTGGGGCAAGGTATACATATCATAAATTCTAGAATACAAATTGCAACTTTAAATATACTGAAAATGTGTTCTATACGGGTACTAATGACACCCTCCTTGAAAACCAAGATACTGAAAATATCATACCCTAACTTGAGCAAAATATACATATCATAAATTCTAGAACACAAAATTTGGAACTTAAAGAAATTTGAACAAAGGACGTGATAAATCTACCTTTTCTAAATGCTAACTTCTGTTGTTGCATTCTGCATTTAATACCCTCGCAAGGAAACATTATGCCCTCAGGAATACATCCACCTTCTGAAACTCTTCCATTTTTGTATCCATATTTTGAATTTGACTTCTGAACCCTTACTAACCTCAGTCTCGACTCTCACACTAGAACACTAAAGTCCTGATTATCTGGAGATGAAACATTCCAGAACCTGAACACATTGAAACTGGGGAAACACTTTCTATACAGATTCGTCAACATCCAAAGGCTGGAGATCCTCCAGCCCTTCTGCATTCACCCACAAACTTGACAGTTAACTAATCCATCAAATTGGGATTCATAACAAAACACATTCTTTTATAGTGGCGAATATAATGATAACGATAGCCAATATCTTAAATCCAACTCACACCATAGAAGCATATGTAATGTTTGGTTCCAAAAAAAGTGCAATCAATCTTTCTGCATTGTTTCCTCCCCTCAAATTTACCTCTCATTTCTTCCTTCACATGATAGTATCAAATTCACAAGGTGGACACAAAAATAAGATATAGAGCTCATATTTCCCTCTACCACACACAGCTTGGATAGTTCGCCCTAATAATGATTATTTCACATACTTGAATTTGGGAGATACACACTCACATTCAATCCCATTACACATATAAGCCTTTTACCATAATGCATAGAAGCTCACCCTACCTGCCTGCTTACCCATAATTATTCCTTCAAACATGTATCAATGCATCACAATGTCCATGAGAACCTATAAGGAATATATCCACCTGCTTTCACATCCTCAATTTTTCAAAACAAGGATCAACGACCTTATGTGAACGAGTTTTCCCACTTCACATCCAGATGGTTACGATTGACCTGTCCTGATCAAAGGCTCCCATCCATCAACAAAGTCACCTTTCTTAATCTCCAACCATTATGGTACATCATCACATACCATAACAGTTTCCAATGACCTGTGGTAGCTCCTCTGTCCACGGACCCTATTAATCAACAATCTCACCTTCCTCAATCTCCTCCTCCCGATAAGGTACACCATCTGTTACAGTAGCAGTTTCCAGTAGCTTCTGTGTAGTAGCATCAACTATGACAGGCATTTGCCTTATTCTGCGGTCCTCAACAATCTTAAACGTTGTGCCATCATCTGAAGGGACTACCAATATGGTTGGATATTCAATAATGGTTATCTGATCAAGCTGAGCACCAAAAGGCTCTGACGGGTCCAATTCTATGTAGTTCTTCTGGTTACCATGGCACATCTTTTGTGCTATGAGAAAACGCAATGATTCAATTGGCTTTTTACAAAGTTTCCTCATCTTCCGCATATTATAACCTTGAAAACCATCATTCTTAGAAAGCTGTAGTCTCAAAAGCTTGGCAGGGCTCTCATTCTCATCTGCACTGGGACTGACCAGCACAAAATTTTCTGGATGAAATCGCCATTCTATTCTCCAAAATATGCACCTTTTTCTCTTGCAAAACCTAGTTGAATTATCGGCTCTCTTTGTCATACCTCTTGGTAGAATAACCAGATTTATCTGTCTTTTTTTCGCTTCTCTCTTCAAAATCATAAAAGGATTATGGCGCTCCAACTTTTTCGCATTAAATGGAGCACTGAATCTTTTTGCTGACTCAGCCTGCCTAAGGACCTCTTCTAGTAAATTATAATCTGAAAGAAGTTGAGCATCGTCAAAATTTTCAAGGGAAACGAAAGAGGTACGATCACGCTTGCCACTGCAGGAGGTTCGTTCCTTATGAGCACGGACACAAGGAAGGCTACAAGTTCGAAGAGAGCAACCCGGGCACTTATATTTAGCAAGCTCCCTATGGCATTCCTCGCACTTCACGGTTCCAACCGTTGTGTGTATGTGCTCACTCCCCGCAACCTCAGCGTTCTCCATACTCAGAAACCTATATGTCTCGGCTACATGAGCTTTAACGCATACACTGCAGTGAATACATGCTTAAGGAAACGTTGAAATTCACTCTCTTGTGGCCGTCGGCCGAATACAATCGGTTTTCGCTTTTTTAATCGAATCCTCCACGTGTGCTTTTTTTATCTATGTTTCTCTTCTCTTCAGATTTAGGGTGATTTCAGATTGTTCCGGCGGAACGGAGATTTTTTTTTTTTGACAAAGCGGTACTTGTAACAAAACTCAGAATGATTGTGATCTTTGCTCATCGTTACATTGTCAATCAAAAATTCCATATTCGTAAATCTTCTTTGTTCTGAGGGGGACAGCCGTAACATTTTTAAGTGGGTCCGAAACATCATACACTTTTTTGTAAACTAATAAGCATCTTCCATATGGATGCTCTCAAAAAATACTTGGTGCACTCGGGCTATGTGAATCGACACTTAGAAATTCGCACCAGTGGACCGCGAAGCACAACTCGAATGCAGCATCATTTTACGCTCAACTGAGACATTTCTATTGCAAGAAAACACATCCATATTGCCTACGATCAATTAGAGTAAAATTGAACAAAAAAAAAAACTTTTTTTTTTAAGCTAGTTTGGCCAAAGCCTAATTCTCTTGGGTTTGAATGTATTGAAGGAACAATTATATAAGTGAAGAACATAGCACCCATCGGACCCTTGATATCCCAAAGCAGGGGTTAGACTGCCGAAGCATTACGAGGAAAAGGGTTGCTCAAAGTCATCTAGTTTCAATGGCCCGAAGGCATTACACGGATAGACTAGCCACACCGGCCCAAGTATGTCCAACAACCCGCATGGATTGAACATGCAACCTCTGCCTCAAGAGGTGAAAAACGATTTTCTCTTCATCATAGTTTGAACTAACCGAACATGCAATGTGAAGGGCATAGTATCCATGAGACCCCCAAATCCCACACAAGCAAAGGTAGAATGCATAGCACCTAGTACGTAGGAATGAATAGAGATCATATGCCTCTAAAGGTAAGAACTGGGAAGGGATGCCCTTAAGGCAAGACGAAGACACTAGTTTGAGTTGAAATCCACCCTACCATAGTGAGCACGGCCCTTGCCACTATCGATATAGTCCATCAAGAGTGCCCGAAAGTCAATCTCTCCTCGATGGAATTTGGTTTTAACACCTCATCATAATATACGATAAGGAATGTCCTAATAGTGTAGTTGTTGATGACACAAATATATTTCTTGGATCCACTCTTATTCATCACTATTTATACGTTTTTTTTTATTTTTAAATTAGTCTAATAAGCACTCTTGCATAGGTGTGTGGGAGTGCCATACTAGTGAATAAGTGAGTGACATTCTCCTTTTAGTTGAGAAATCCCACATAGCATGGATTTTGGCCATTTTGTATATAAAGAGGTCACTACCTTTCATTTCTAGGGCATTCTTGGAGATGATGAGACCATGCTAGTTTGTGGAATGCTTGGAGAGCTCTTGTTGTCTTCATGATGTGCTTGTGTGCTTGCTCCTTTCTTGCCTCATGTTTGTGACCCATTAGCTTGTTGATTAACGACGTGATATGCATGTGTTTAAGCTCGTGCGTGTCATTAATGATGCTTTCATCTTAATTCTACGTGTAGTTTGTTGTTAATCTCGTGCTAACAAAGCACCATTGCATCTGTAAAATGCTTCTATGCGACATTTGGGTCTTGTGAGATGCTCTTTGGTTTGAAAAATATGAGTTGTGATGCTACAATGTCAACAACTTTTGGCACCATTGTCGGGGAGCGTTCTCTTGTCGCTTATGTGATGGTTCATGGCACGAAGGTGATGTGTACGCAAGTTTTTTATGATGATTTTTGAGTTCGTCATTTCATTATGCTCTTATGAGCATTTGCAGCTTTCAAGTTTTACAATAACTTGTTGAGGTGAGCCATTTTTGTTGTGATGAAGATCCCCTTTTTGGGTGATTAATTTACCATGCGTGGTGAATCTTCAAGATTACCAGTAGAATAGGAGTAGTTTTTTTCAAATCTTTTAGTTTATTGTGTTATTTTTTGTTCTTTCTCTAATCCTCTGTAAATAATCTTAGTTTGGGGTTCTTATACAAAACAATGGAGCTTTGGCTCATCATCTTCATCATCAACTTTGATGATATGCTCTGAGGAGAAGAAAGGGTATGAAGACTTTACAAAACTTGAAAAGGGAAGTGTAAGTCTTGCTGCATGTCGAGCATTTGCAAGTAGTGTAGGAGGCTCTGACCCCAAGTCATGCAATATCTATTAAACATTCATCATCAAGATTAAGACCCAAAGTAGGGATAGACTGAAAACTTGTTGAATAGATAAGACTGTGGAGGATGAAAGAAATATACATGGGCAACAAGGCAGTCGCATATTGAATAGAATGACGAAGATAAAGGAGGGGTCGTCTGTCAGGTGATGTAGGTGATATCCATAATGGATCGAACACGTTTACTTACAGAGCTCTAAAGAAGGCGACAAATGGGTAGTCCTTATCTGTTTACAGTCCCTAGTGTGTTCATCACACTAGGCCTCCTTCTGGAAAAGGTACTGGTTGCATATGTGCAAGCTTTATCTACTCCCACAGGCCGTTCTAGAGCAAACATATGCCTCTATGCATGTGATATACCTATTGTAGCAAAATTATTTAAAAGTATGACATATGGACTGTGTGCTATCAGGTGATGCATGATGCATTTTTCAAGTTTCAAATCAAACCGAAGCTCACCACTCATGGTGTCTTGTATTTTCAAGGCAAGGAGTTTGAGTTCAAATTAAGGGAGATGAAGCCAGGACACCTTTCTCAAGAACTTAAAGACACCCTTTGGCATGCAGGTGGATGCACCTCCGCCTTGGCTAATTAATATGTAGAGATATGGTCCCCCTCCATCCTATCTGCACTTACAGATTCCTGGTTTGATTATCATCCAAGTGGCTAGGGGAAACATCCAGTTGATGAGGTGAGATGACCTCTTTATGATGACATTCATTTTCGGTGTTCGCAAGATATAGCCAGAGATATATGAAATGGAACCTGCGGATCATTTAAAGCACTAGGGTGATCTGGAAGAAGAGAAAGAGGAAGTGGTTCCAAAACAAGGTCTAAATCTCAGAAAATAAAGATTCAAGCTATATCCATACGTGATAAGGAACACAAACAGGCGGTAGAGGTTAGGAGTAAGGCTGACACTACCCATGACACAGATAATAAAGAAAAAAAAAACATCCTCAAAATAACGCAAGATAACTTTACTAGAGTGAAGTCTGCTACTAGGTCTAACAAATCGAGAAAAAGAGAAAGGTGGACAAAGAAATAGAAGCTATCATTGAAGATGATTCCAAGACAGTTCAGGTTAGTGAAGGAATAGTTGTTGAAGGTCTTAAAAGGAATGGAAATGGAAGGATGGATTCTAATGCAAGCATGTCTGACTTCATTGAAGCTCATGAGAAGTCAGTTGCCTTAAGGAGAACAAGAAACTGGGCATCAAGGAGTGAAATTCATAGAGAGGAATAAGTCAAAACACAAGAGCAAAAATCTACTAGTGACTTTGCAATTGAACATCAACAAGAGGGGAATGAGGTTTTGGAATCATGTGGGAGGTCTATCATGTATGTGTGTAAGAGAGATTCTGATTCCTGACGTGAAACAGATGATGGAAAAATATGAGGATTACTCACACTCAACGGCTTTCCTTTGTCCTTTTTTTGCAATCAAGTCCCCTATGGATGAGATAGAGGTAGCTTTTGCCACTGGTCGAGTTCTCTATGATTTAGATTTAGAAGATGCGTTTTGGATAGTTGAGACCAATAGTATAAACAAAGATTCTGGAAGCGAGTGCATCTCAAATGATATGTTGGAGCATGTCATTGTAAGCTTGAAAAGGAGGGGAGAAACAACAATTGCAGTTCATGATGCAATCAAGTTTTGCAAGAGTTTGACAGTAGCTAGCACACTGCAAGCAGTCCATGGCTATTGGTCTATGAAGCAGTCATATGGTGATAGCTTGCATTCCTTGGATTGGAGTGATGTCTTCAAGGTTAGCTTCGTTTGCATGAAGAAAGAAGACTGCAAATGCCTTGATGACCAAGGTTGTAGTCATCACTTCTCAAGCATCCAAGGATCTTATCATTAAAAGTGGTTTAGTGGAAAGGTGAGAAGCAAAAAAGCAAAAGGGTTGTTCATATGCTCATATGTTGATTAGCCTTAGGGCAGAAAATAGGGAGCACGATATTGTAGACGTTCTCACATCTTTTAATGAAAGATAAAAAGGGTTATCCCATAAAGTTCTTCCATCACAGAGGCCATAGAAAATTGGACATTCTTATGAAGCCTAGGACTGGGCATCAAATTTAAGCCCTAGCTAGGATTCGGACTAAGAAAGAGAGAGAGTGGATGATGTTTTTAGAGCAAATTTTGAGTGGCATAAAGGGTCATACACATAAATTCTTAATACATGAAGTTGGGGGGTAAGTGTGAAGAAATGTTCCTTGATGGGTAATTTTTAGCCCATGTGAATGCGTTATTGAAAATATTGAAGGGCTTAGAATAACCTGGATCTTGAATGAATATTCGTGTGAGTGATAGTGGTTACATTTTGGGGGTTAAAAGTTGAGCTCATCTCATATTCATAATATGTTCCTAAATGCTTTCAAATGTTTTGCAATCTGGTGAGTAAATAATCCTCGTTTTTACAAAAGAACACTTGCTTTACGACATATGTATGTAGTAACGTATCTCTTTTCTATGAACTTAGCAATGCCTCTTCAAAACTGAGAATACCATTGTATATCATCTAAAAACTCTTTTTGTTATTTTTTGGAAGAACCCCATTAGGAACTTAGTTACAAATCTCAAAAACATTCAAAAAACACAGAAAAACAAAAAAAATTCTAAAAATCTTTCAAAAATTTGCTTCATCAAAGACAGGGAAAAGAAGGCTAAAAAGAGAATGAAATGGAAAAGAAGAACACAAAAATGGAGGGAAAAGAACACTTGAAAAATTATGGGGAAAACAACGAATCAGAAACAACAACCTCATCTAAACCCAAATCACTTGAAATTAAAGTTGAGAGATTGCAACCTATATTTGTAGATGCTCAATTAGGAAATTGTTCTAGAATGTTTTATGCGGCAATCAACTTAAAATGTGAATGCAACTATGTAAGTATTGATGTGATGTCCTTCATCATTGAATGAATTCTTCCCACAAAGTGTGATTTTTTGCGGAAGAGGAAAGAGCCTTCATTCATGAAATTTTTGAAATCTCTCCTACTCATGATGTATTTGATGATCCTAATATGCATCCTCATTGTAACCAATGTGTTCATGAGCATTTGTTTGTTGATTTTTCGTATCATCCACATAAATTCTCTCACATAAGTGAAGACAACATCCATAATGATCTGCATGTTGAAGTAAATGAAAATTGCTCAACTCACTTTGATTTACTTGAGTCACACGAATCTTTGAAGAATGGAGCAAAGGAGGACTTCAAGTGCTTGGAGGATGTGGAAGGGCCCTCCCTTCCTCTAAGTTTGGAATCTTCTCATGAATCCATGATCAAGGATGGTCTACAGTTGGATAACCAAGAAGGAGATAATCAGATACTTGGTACCGATGCTATGGAAGATAATGGGGTATCTATGGTCAATCATGAAGATCCCTTACCCATTTGTACATCTAGAGATTCTACGTCTAATAAGGATGAATGGGTCGATGAATTGATAGATCAATCACAAACCGCACGACCCAATGATCCATTGAATGAACATGTTTTATGTACAGAAGATCAACCTTTGATGAATTTTCCATGTAAAGATGAGTTTTCACTAGAGACTCACATAGAAGGCCCAAAAGACCCTTACATCAAGAAAAAGAAATCCCATTTCCCTTGGAATGTCAAGAAAATTTGGGTGGTCAAGCAATTACTTAGAGCCTAACCAAATCACACTATGATATGAATACCTAAGAAATCCTTATACAAAATCATCCCTTTCACAAAAAAATCCATAATCCATGGCCTAGACCCATCACACCTTATCTTCAAGAAAGACCACTTCCAACCAAAGGATCCAGAAACATCACCAAAACTCAACGGATGTCCTAAAAAGAACTTCAAGGCTTGGACCAACAAAGCAAAGACATATTGATGGCCTAAAACCTCTTTGTGCAGCATCCATGGATTTCAAACCCAATCTTGCCCGATCCACATCATATGTTCAAGATGCACATCAAGTATGCACACAAATAGGGCCTCATCCAAAGGTCAAGCATTAGACACCTTAAGTTTAACCCAGGAACAAAGAGGGCAAATGTACGTACATTGCAAAATCTTGCTTTTCATTTTTCTTTTTCAAGGTTGGTGGAAAATGGTATCATCCATTCCAATGGTTGATGAAAAAGAGAAGATTCTTGGAGTTGGGCAATTGGAGAAAGCCTCATCATCACCTTACCCTTGAGCACTTTGCTCAAGTTCCAATATTTTTGCACCATTTTTTTTTTCATGCATTTTTAGAGTATGCATAAGATAGGGTCTCATCATAAGAACGTGCATATGCACTTTTTTGTTTACCACCCATGCACCCTTAGTCCCCACTCATGCACATGGACTAAGAAGAGATGAATTAGTTTCATCTATACGTATCTATCATCTACATTTTGTCATTACATTCTCATACATCATCCATATTTTATATTAAAAAAAATAAAAGAAAGAAAGAAAGAAAGAAACACATTCTAGCATATTTTTCTCACGGGAGGAAAAAGACCAAAGATAAAAGGCAGGCAACTCCAAACAAACATGCAAAAAGCAAGATGAAGGAAAGCAACAAAGGGATGCACTCCAACCCTTGCCCCCCTATGGAAGCAAATGATTCACCCCTTCGAGCTAGTGTTGTAGGACAAGGAAGTTTGATCTTTGGTTCAACACCTCCCAAGGTTTTAATTAGTTAAAAATGTGACTCTACAATGAAGGGCATAGTACCCACAGAAACCCCCATGTTAGATTTCTTTAGATCTCCATGTTCTACCATTGGTCTACCTGCATTTGGTCAAGGAGCCTAGCTGGGTCAAGGACCATAGCTCAAGGGAGCCAAGGCTCGAGCACGAGTCCTAGAGCTTATTTCATCTCCTAAGCGTGGCCATATGAAGGGGTGTTTGACCTTAGGGAAGACTCTAAATGTGACAAGGGCAAGGGCTATTTAAGGTTGGGAGGAGAGTGGCAAGTAGCTAATTGGGATCTTTCAATTGATATCAGAGCCTAGGAAGTAGGCTTGGACAAGGTGTTTAGATTCTACAAGGCTCAATGGCCTCTAGAAAAGGCACTTAGGTGTTTTGTATCTGAAATGGTACAAAAAATAGCATATGTTGCTTTGAGAAGTTGACCTAATATAGATTAGAGTGTATCTCCCAATCCATAGGTCTGATTTAGACATACATGGTTCCATTGGAAAGTTGTCAAGATGAGATCTCAAAAGAAAGCACTAGATTGAGGGTCCAAGATACCTAGCATAGGTGACAACTAATTTCAAGACATGGAGGTTGAGAATAAGGGCTCAAGGCACCAAGGTTGTGAACAAGAAGGTTCAAGACATCAAGGCTGAGAGCAATGGTTCAAGAGACCCAGATTTAGAACAAGAGGGTTCAAGAGACCGTGAGAGGGGGAGGACATCAATTCAAGGGGAGATTAGGGGCTGATCATTAAGGAAAATTATTCTAGAAGTGGAAGAGAGTGTTAAACAAGCTTGTCTATAACCATCAATGGTCACACATAGACCTCATCTAACTTAGAATTTAGGGTTCCACATATGTCTGGGCTCTCACGATCATGAAGAATGGAACCTCGGAGCTAGTGGATCGACCCCCTAAATGTAAATTCATGCAACAAGTGGGTCTGGAAGCCAAAGTACAAGGCTGGTGGTACTCTAGAAAAGTACAAAGCAAGATTTGTTGCACAAGGCTACTCACAAGTTGAAGGCATTGACTTTTGTGAATCGTTTGCCTCGACTGCAAGGATGACTACTATCCGAGTAGTACTAGGTGTGGTTGCACATAATCATTGGCTTTTCTATCACGTGGATGTCAAATCAGCATTCCTAAATGGAGACCTCGAGAAGGAGGTATATGTGTCTTAGCCACGAGGGTTTGAGGCTCCCCATTCAGAGACCAAGGTATGTAAGCTAAAGAAGGCATATATATGGTTTGAAACAAGCTCGTAGAGCATGGTACTAGTGGATAGATAAGTATCTCTTGGATCTAGGTTTCAAAAAATGTGTGTGTGATGCTAACTTGTATGTTCTAAAGAGAGGAGGGAAGACAATTCTGCTTCACCAACTATAGCAACAACATCAACAGGTATGATAGCTTTGTGCATGCACCCTAGGACGAAGCTCTCTATCTATTGTGATAGAGAGAATAGTGGAGCATCTGGTAAAAATAAGTTCACCACAGTAGATTAGATCATATGCACAATCACAAAATATAGTTTTTTTGGGAAAATAAGCATTTTTATGTCCATCACAACAGACAAGGTTGATGACACACGATGTCTATCATCTACCATTAACAAATTGCCCATGATGGATGCATCTATCCATCACTATAGATAGATTGTCCATCATAATAGATAGCCCTTATGATAGACAAAAACTCACAAGATATCAGTCCATCACGATAGATAGGATACATGACAGACAAAACCTACGATAGGCTCTGTCTATCGTGACAAACATCTCAGTCTATCATGATAGACCTATCCATCACAATAGATCACCCATGAAGGAAACTTCTATCCACCGTGACCAATAGGTTCTATCCATCGTGATAGACAGACAAATTTAGGAATTTTTTAGGGTTGCAATTTTTGGCCTATTTTGAGCTAATTTTTGGAACTTTTATAGGCAACTAGCATTCCTTGGCAAGGCTAGAGCAAGCTTATCATATGCGGCAAGCTTGAGAACATGAATCCTGAGCATTTGAGCATCTACTAGAGCACCAAAATTGAGGTTGGAAGTCTACTAAACTCCCTCATTCAATTTTCTTACTTAAGTTAAGTGCGATTAGCGAATTGGATTAGCTTAGGACTATGATAGTGTTGATATTTTTAGGTAGTGATGTGTGTAAACACACTAGGATGATCAGGGTACTTTTTTCCCTCCTTAGGAGGTTTTTTTTCCCTCGCTTGTATATATGCCTATAACCCTAATGGGTCACTTATCTCTAGATATTCTAGTGGTAATACATTCAGTATTGTGTGTTGTGCTCCAAGCTTCTTCTTCTTCCTTGTCCTATTCATGTGCTTCTGCAGACTTCAAACTCCAACAATTGGTATCAGAGCAAGTCATCGCTTCATCTAGGGTGTCGTTGACACCCCTCCAATCATAGTCACAGAATCACACAAAAATTGGTGATCATAGTCAGGGTGATTAGGAGATCAAAAACATGATATGAGCTCGTTTCGGTCTCCAAATGCACTATCATAGTGCTTGTGCAAGCAATTTTATCTTTTTGTGCCAAAGATATATACAAGTTTCAATTTTCCAGTATAAGGATCTCAAAGTCTATTATAGGTTTAGCAGAACTTGACATGGTAGTTCTGTTCAACTTTTTGAGATATAGTCATTTTCTGCATCAAGGTATTTTAGTTAATGGCCATGGATGAAAGCAATGATGTATTCCGTATGTTGGCTGTTGAGGATAAGTTGGATGATACCAATTACCCATTATGGGCTTATATGATGTTTCATGTATTGGTTGCAAAAGGGCTGTGGAATATTGTGCAGGGTGTTGAAAAGTGTCCTATTACACCTACAAACACACTTGCTAAAGGTGGTAGAGACGGTGTTGAAGATGGAAATATTCTTCATTGTTGGGGGATTCTTGGACAAGAAGGAGTTTGAGGGTTTGTAGGAGAAAAAGGAGATAATGAAAATGGAATAACCTTGAAAACTTCTACAGAGGAGTACGCCTGCCTGGAAATCTTGAATGTTGATTAAATTGAAACGATTACAATGACTAAATACAATCCAAGTCAATAACTAAATACAACTACAGAGAATGCTTAGTTACGGAAGAGCAATTATCTCAAGTCTTCTGCAGCGGCCACCAATCCTTCACTTGCTTCACGCTTCCTTTGTGCACACCTTGCACTACGTCTCCACCAAGCTGAGGAATGGATATCTTCGTGGCGCGCGCACACAACAGACCTTGGGACTCTTGGAGTATATCTTCGCCTTCTCTGCACACCTTCTTCTTTTCCCTTCTTGCACTCTTCACTTCTACCTCTCAGTGCTGTCGCACACTGGTGGCTCTTCACTTCCCTTTCTTGCTTCCTCTGAAACTCTCCACTCTTCACTATCAATGTGTGTAGAATAGTCTTTGCCTTTGCCTTTTGAATGCGTCGCGTGACGTCTAACTGCCATAGACTCTTGGGCTTCCTTTGATGGCTCAAGATTGTCTTTTCAGTTGGCCAACGACTTGCTCCTTTTGTCCTGTAGTGACTTTAGACAAAAAGAAAAATTTTGATTGGTTGGCCATATTCCCACATGTGCATACCCGACCGCTTCACGTACCTTTACCTTTTCCCTTTTAATTCGTCACTTTTGTACCCAAGAGGGGTTCACCTGGACCCTCCACCTTACTTTAAAAACACCTTTTGACCTTAAGGGAATTTAGAAAATACTTCTGCAATATTGCCAAATGAACAATTAAAAGTCCTCTTTTTATGACAATTGAGGGTGCACTACCGTGCACTTTGACCCTAGAATTTAACTTTGACCTTGACTTGCCGGTTTCGACCTTGCCAGGGCTCAACAGAGATGCCCACCACCTAATGTACTCTCCGACCCGGAGAGACAATAACAATACGAGACAGGGAGAACGGAAGAACAGAATGGAGTGGCAGAAGCAGAGAGGCAATTGAAGTAGGAAAATAGAGAAGGAGTGCTTTTATTGATGAAGCGAAAGAAAGTGGTTAAGCAGCGCCAATGAAAAGTTGGGGAAGCCTGGTCCTTTCTAGAGTGGTTGCGGACTCTATTGTGCCGACATGGTGCCAAGACGATATGTTATCGTGGAGCGAAGCTGGGAAGGAATCTGTGCAGTTCCTTGTTATTTTGCTGGGTTGGCGGGGTACAGGAACCGGGTTGGGTAGGTTGATGCGAGGGAGTGGGTTGGTTGATGGGAGTGGCACTGGTAGATGGGAAAATGGGGACAGGAGGGCGAGGGGGTGTACAAGTTGGGTTTTGTGGGTTGAGATGGGTTTGATGGGTTGGCGGGGTACAGGAACCGGGTTGGGTAGGTTGATGCGAGGGAGTGGGTTGGTTGACGGGAGCGGCACTGGTAGATGGGAAAATGGGGATAGGAGGGCGAGGGGGTGTACAAGTTGGGTTTTGCGGGTTGAGATGGGTTTGAATGAGCGGGCGGAAAGAGGCTGCCAAAGAAGAACCATGGTGGAGAACAGGGTCAGGATGATGAACGGCGTTTGTAGTCCGAGGTGTGGTGAGGAGAGGAGAAGAAGATTGTGGTGGAAATGCAGGTTTATCAGGGGGGGCGGGGGGCGGTGTGGAAACGGAAGTGGAGCCAATGGAGAATGTAGAGGAGGGGGGAGGGTTGGGTATGGAAGGTGGAAGGGGATCGCTGAAGTGCTGGTCAACAGAGATCTGAGGTGACGGTGGAACAGCGGAATTATTAGCCGAGTGCGCGGGGAGTTGATATAGCCATTCTAGTAATGGAGCGGAATATATGGAAAATGAGCGAGATCGACGAGGAATAGCCTCACGGAGGCGACGGGAGCGCATATTTAATGAACTATAGAGTAGGGCGGCGTAAGGGTAGGGGCGGCTAGTGAGGAAGCAGTAAAGTGGATCTGCAATGCGAATGTCGGACAGTGGAAGCGGAGAGGTGGGGCTCCGAAGTAAAAAGAAAAAAATGAAGTAAGGACGGATTGCATACGGATAGAAAAACGTGCATTATGTGCAAAGCGCTCATGACAAAAAGCAATTGTTTCCGAAGGTGACACTCCAGAATATAAAAATGGAGGGCTGCTGAAGTGGATGAGGGAGGATCCTATACTGGCGGCAATGTCAGAGATGGTCAGAGTGCCGGTGCGAAAAATGGGGAACAACCGAAGAGCTGCATAGACATCATTAAGGTTGGAGGGTTCCTGGAAGAGAACGTTCGCCAAACCCAAAAGACCTGCATACTGAAGATTTTCCACTGAGAAAAGATTTCGGAGGTCAATGGGGGGAAGAGATAAGTGAATACGGATTTGTAGATTTAAATCATCTGGGAGAAAAAGGCGCATATAATCGCCGGAAGGTGAATTAGGTAGCGAGTTATGAGAAGCAGAAGGAGATGGAGAAGGTGAAGGGGGGCGAGGGAGCGAAGGTGGAGAATAATTGGTGGAATCCGAGTGAATTGAATAAGTAGGAATAGTTATAAGTGGAGGAGGAAGTGCGGAAGACGAGGCATCTGCTGTGAGATAATGTGAGTCGGTAGATGTAGGAATCGGTGGGGTAAGGGAGACCGGCAATGTCGGGACCGGGAAGACAAGGGTGGGAAGGGGTTGGGTATACTCCGGTGGAGCAGAGTCGGAAGGATTGGAAGTGGGATCGGGGGTTGGTAATGGGGAAGGCGTGAATTCCGAAAGAACGTCCTGCGGGGGAGGATCGGCCATGGAGGAACGTTTGATGAGATGATTATCTGGTACTCGCCATGTGGATGTGATGTTGGAGAAGCTGTTGAAGGAGAGACTCCTTGGAGTCGTACTTACTGGGGAAGGGGGTGGCTGTGGGGGAAATTGAGGAGTGGTGGAGGGGCCTGGCGGAGGTGGAGGGGGAGGGAGGGTGGCGGTGGATTGAGGGGGTGGTGTAGGGAAGGCGGTGGGATGGAGGGGAGGGCTCCTGCGGGTGCGGATGGAGGGACGTTTGGGCCGCCGGATGGAGGCGGGGCGATTGCAGGGAGAGGGAGGAGATGCGGCGTGATGGAGGGGGAGGGGGGTGGTGGGATGGAGGGGGTCTGCGGGGGATTATGGAGGGGGGAAGGCGGTGGGATGGAGGGGGTGCGGGGGTCGAGAGGAGGGTGGGGGGAGGCGGGGGGATGGTGGAGGGGGGGTGCCTACGGGAGGGGGGGTGGTGGGATGGAGGGGGGTCTGCGTGGGATGATGGAGGGGGGGGGGGGGCGGCGAGATGGAGGGGGTGCGGGGGTCGAGGGGGGTGGTGGAGGGGGCGCCTACGGGAGGGGTGGAGGAGGGATGGTGGAGGGGGGGGGGGGGGGCGGTGGGATGGAGGGAGGGCTGCGGGGGATTATGGAGGGGGGGGGGAAGGCGGTGGGATGGAGGGGGTGCGAGGGTCGAGGGGGTGGTGGAGGGGGGCGCCGACGGGAGGGGTGGAAGAGGGATGGTGGAGGGGGGGGGGCGGTGGGATGGAGGGAGGGTCTGTGGGGAATTATGGAGGGGGGGGGAGGCGGTGGGATGGAGGGGGTGCGGGGTCGAGAGGAGGGTGAGGGGAGGCGAGGGGATGGTGGAGGGGGGGCGCCTACGGGAGGGGGGAGTGGATGGAGGTCGAGAGGAGGATGAGGGGGCGGTGGGATGGAGGGAGGGTCTGCGGGGGATTATGGAGGGGGGAGGCGGTGGGATGGAGGGGGTGTGGGGGTCGAGAGGAGGGTGAGGGGGGGCGGGGAGATGGTGGAGGGGGGGCGCCTACGGGAGGGGGGAGCAGATGGAGGTCGAGAGGAGGGGGGGGGGGCGGAGGGATGGAGGGAGGGTCTGCGGGGGATTATGGAGGGGAGGGAGGCGGTGGGATGGAGGGGTGCGGGTGTCGAGGGGGGGTGGTGGAGGGGTCGCCGACGGGAGGGGTGGAAGAGGGATGGTGGAGGGGTGTCGAGAGGGGTGGTGGAGGGGGGCGCCTACGGGAGGGGTGGAGGAGGGATGGTGGAGGGGGGGGGGGCGGTGGGATGGAGGGAGGGCTGTGAGGGATTATGGAGGGGGGGGGGGAAGGCGGTGGGATGGAGGGGGTGCGAGGGTCGAGGGGGTGGTGGAGGGGGGCGCCGGCGGGAGGGGTGGAAGAGGGATGGTGGAGGGGGGCGCCGGCGGGAGGGGTGGAAGAGGGATGGTGGAGGGGGGGAGGGGCGGTGGGATGGAGGGAGGGTCTGCGGGGAATTATGGAGGGGGGGGGAGGCGGTGGGATGGAGGGGGTGCGGGGTCGAGAGGAGGGTGAGGGGAGGCGGGGGGATGGTGGAGGGGGGGCGCCTATGGGAGGGGGGAGTGGATGGAGGTCGAGAGGAGGATGAGGGGGCGGTGGGATGGAGGGAGGGTCTGCGGGGAATTATGGAGGGGGGAGGCGGTGGGATGGAGGGGGTGTGGGGGTCGAGAGGAGGGTGAGGGGGGGCGGGGAGATGGTGGAGGGGGGGCGCCTACGGGAGGGGGGAGCGGATGGAGGTCGAGAGGAGGGGGGGGGTGGAGGGATGGAGGGAGGGTCTGCGGGGGATTATGGAGGGGAGGGAGGCGGTGGGATGGAGGGGTGCGGGTGTCGAGGGGGGGTGGTGGAGGGGTCGCCGACGAGAGGGGTGGAAGAGGGATGGTGGAGGGGTGTCGAGAGGGGTGGTGGAGGGGGGCGCCTACGGGAGGGGTGGAGGAGGGATGATGGAGGGGGGGGGGCGGTGGGATGGAGGGGGTGCGGGGTCGAGAGGAGGGTGAGGGGAGGCGGGGGGATGGTGGAGGGGGGGCACCTACGGGATGGGGGAGTGGATGGAGGTCGAGAGGAGGGTGAGGGGGCGGTGGGATGGAGGGAGGGTCTGCGGGGGATTATGGAGTGGGGGGGGGGGTGGTGGGATGGAGGGAGGGTCTGCGGGGAATTATGGAGGGGTGAGGCGAGGCGGGGGGATGGTGGAGGGGGGGCGCCTACGGGAGGGGGGAGTGGATGGAGGTCGAGAGGAGGGTGAGGGGGCGGTGGGATGGAGGGAGGGTCTGCGGGGGATTATGGAGGGGGGAGGCGGTGGGATGGAGGGGTGCGGGTGTCAAGGGGGGTGGTGGAGGGGTCGCCGACGGGAGGGGTGGAAGAGGGATGGTGGAGGGGGGGCGGTGGGATGGAGGGAGGGTCTGCGGGGAATTATGGAGTGGGGGGGGTGGTGGGATGGAGGGAGGGTCTGCGGGGAATTATGGAGGGGTGATGCGAGGCGGGGGGATGGTGGAGGGGGGGCACCTACGGGAGGGGGGAGTGGATGGAGGTCGAGAGGAGGGTGAGGGGGCGGTGGGATGGAGGGAGGGTCTGCGGGGGATTATGGAGGGGTGAGGCGGTAGGATGGAGGGGGTGCGGGGGTCGAGGGGGTGGTGGAGGGTAGGCATGGGGATGGTGGAGGGGGGCGCCTATGGGAGGGGTGGAGGGGGAAGGGGGGGTTGAGAGGAGGTGAGGGGAGGCGGGGGGATGGTGGAGGGGAGGGGCCTGCGGAAAAGGTGGAGGGAGGGCCGCTGGCAGGGGTAATCGGAGGGTTGGGATGGGGTGGAGGGAGGGCTGCTGGCGGGGGTCGGAGGGGTGGGATGGGGTGGAGGGCGGGCTACTGGCGGGGGTCAGAGGGGTGGGATGGGGTGGAGGGAGGGCCGCTGGCGGGGGTAATCGGAGGGGTGGGATGGGGTGGAGGGAGAGGCGCCGGCGGGGGTAATCGGAGGGGTGGGAGAGGGAATAGAGAGGGTGGGCGCTGCGGGTTTAAACGGAGGGGGAGGAAGGTGGAGATGCGGGGTTAAATATAGGGGGCGATGGAGGAGAGATGGGGGAGTATCGCTGCGGTGGAGCTGAGAGGGAAAGACCGGAGGGAGTTGCAACAAATTGGCAATGGAAATGGATGAGGATATGGGGGTGTTGGCTGAAGCTGAGGCAGCAAGAATGACTGAAAGGGGTCATTTTATAGCAAGGAGGAATGAGGGATCACCTCACAGAAAGGGAGGTTCATCTTAAAAGAGAACTTAAAAGAGAGGAGAAGCAAGTTCCCCTCTCATCCATTCAAGAGATAACCAAAGGAAAGGGTACAATTGAAAGTTGTTGTGCAAAACTACAAGCCTTACAAAAAAAATTGACGCCAATTTTAATTTAGCCATTAATTATTGAATTTGTTGCTTATTTATGAAAGAACAAAAAAAAAAAAAAAAAACCCAAAATGGTGCCCCCAAAAAAATGCGTGAGCATTTGGTTAATTAGCATTATTTATTAAATCAATCTAAAACAAATAGAAAACAAAATTAGTGAAATTGCAATGGTTATAACTTTTGGTGATAACCCTTGAGTCTGGAAACGTTTACCAAGGGTAGGGTGTCGCCATCGAGTGTTTCTAATTGCACAACACCCCACTGCAGCATCTTCTTAATGCGAAAAGGGCCTTCCCAGTGAGGGATCCATTTTCCTTTGGCTTGAGTAGAAAATTGTAGGTCTGTGTAATAGAGCTAAATCACCAGGCTGCAAGTTGATGTTCCATAAATTTTTGTCGTGGTTCTTCTTCCTTTTTATCTGAATCTCCTCTAACTGTTTGGAGGCTAAGATCCTTGATTCTTCCAGTTTATGCAAGGCAGTTAGTCGGGCTGGAACTTCTATCCCCTTTTTTCCAATTTCTTCCATTCGGATAGATCCCTTGATGAACTCAAATGGTTCGATGGGAACCAGGCCATAAACTAATTGAAAGGGAGAATAACGTGTCTCTTTATAGGCCAATCGGTATGCCCATAATGTGCCCAGATAAGCCTATCCCCAAGAAGTAGGCTGTAACATGCATTCTTTTCGTAGCATTGAAATTAATACCTTGTTGGCTGATTCGGCTTGTCCATTAGCTCGTGGGTAGTATGCACACGAAGTCCTATGTAAAATGCGATACTTGTCGGAAATGTCCTGCAGTATTTTGTTGACAAAATGAGTACCCTGATCGGTACAGATTTCAAGTGGACACCCAAACCTGCAAATGATGTTACTATACAAGAAGTCAGCTACTGTTTGTGCAGTGCAGTCAGTGGATGCAATAGCTTCAGCAGAGGTCTGGCTATCTCTGCATACATTTTTATAAACCTTCTATGGTATCCAGTATGCCCCAAGAAACTCTGAATCTCTTTAGGGGATTTAGGTTTAGGCAACTTTAATATAGAAATGATTTTGTCAGGATCTGGGGCCATACCTTTAGCTGACACCACATGTCCTAAGAGGGTTCCTTCTGTCACAAGGAAATGACATTTGTTTGGATTGAGCTTTAACTTAGTCTCCCTGCATCTTTTGAAAACATTCTGCAGCTGCCTCAAGTGGTGGTCCAAACAATCTAGAGGAGGTTCCTTGTGAGATCCTGAAAACGAAGAGAAGTCATCCATGAAGATTCTAAGTGATTCCAGCAATAGGGGGCCAAAAATGAGATTGACCGTTCTGTTAAAGGTGGCTGGAGCATTTCTGAGCCCAAATGGCATTTTTACATACACATATGTTCCCCAAGGTGTAATAAAAATAGTCTTTTCACGATCCTCTGGATGTATTGATATTTGGTTATAGCCACTGAATCCATCCATAAAGCTATATAATGAATGCCCAGCCACTTCTTCAATGACCTGTTCTGCAAAAGGCATAGGGAAACCATCTGGAATGGTCACTTTGTTGAGTGCTCTAAAGTCAACACAAATTCTGATTTTATTAGTATTCTTCTTTGGTACTATAACCATAGGTGAGAGCCACTCTGAGTGTTCAACAGGAATGATGATTCTTGCATCCTCCATCTTTTGGATTTCCACATAGACAGCTTCAACATATTTTGGATTAAGTCTATAACTCTTTCCTCTTATGGGTTTGGCTCCATCAACCAGAGGGATTCTGTGCTCTCCATAAATTGCAGGCACTCCTTCTAAGTCTTTATAATGCCAGGCAAAAACATCTATATACTGGGTCAAGAATGATTTTACCTTTTCAAGGAGCCCTGGGTGGCTCCACAACCAAGTGGCCACCAAAACTGGCTGATTATTGTCTTGAGTGCCTAATTGTATTTCTTGGACAGGATTTCTCGCTACCATATTATCTTCGTGTCCATCTGCTTCCTTGTCTTCTTCTACTAGCTTTTCGTGCATTGCTTCATAAGCAGGTGTATTTTGGACTTCAATGTGTTCCTCCTTGTCCTGCATCCATCCTGCAGGGATTTCTTGAATTGGGAAAGAACATTCTTCACTAGAATTTTTTACCTTGCTTTTAGCTTTAGAAACTTCGTTATCTGTGGTTGTCACATCCTCCTCCAAGTTGTATTTGAGGGGTGTCTTCCTGCCCCTTCTGTGGTCTGTGATGGGCTCTCCCAATCCATCAACCTGGACCTTTTCCTTATCTTCATCATAACCTTCAGTCGTGCAAGAATTATTAAGAAAAATTCCAAAACAAGAGGAAGAGTTGCCTGCTTGGAGCCAATTTAGAATATCCTCTTCTTCCTCGAAATCTATTTGGGGTTGATCCTCCGATTCTGTTTCCAAGCAAATGCCAACTGTTTGCATCATGCTAGTGTTTCCTTGATTATCTGGGCCCTCTTCTAAATGAATCTGTGTTAGCTCTTGCCCTTTCTTTTGTACCCACATAGTGTCCTTGCCCCAATCATGAATGACACTTGCGTGCCTCAGCCATGGTCGTCCAATTAAGAGGGGAAATCCTCCTTCAATCTGGGGCAATCTTAAAACAACAAAATCCAGTATGAACACATTGCCTTGTATCTCAAGTGGGACTTTTGGAATCACTCCCACAAGCCTTACTTTGCTCTGGTCCGCCAGGGTAATAGTGAAATTTGCCGGTCTGGAAGGGTGGAGTCCAATTTTTTTCATTGTATGTTCCGGCATCAAGTTGATGCCAGAACCACCATCCACAATAACTCCCTGAAATTCATGACCTTTTATAGATACTGTCAGTCGAGGACTTTTATAATCCGTAAGGGGTGCTTCCCCTACAATTATTCCTTTATGTAGAACAGCAGTCTTGGCCACTAAACTTGTAGTAGAAGCCTCATCAATTATCTGCAATAACTCTGATCTGAATTTTCCATCCATCTTTATTAGATAAAAAATACTAACCTCTTTCTTCATAGACTTGAGTAGTTTAGAAGCTTCTGACTCTTTAATTGAATGGGCTCCACTTGACTTATTCAACTCTTCCTGAGCTCTAATGAATGCATGCCCGATGACATCGCTGGTGCCTATGAGGTTTTCCTTTTGTTTTGGATCTGCACCTGTGGTTGCTTTGTCTTCAGCTACAACTTTGTCTTTGTTGGATCCCCCAATCTTTGATTCTTGACTTACGTCCACTTGAGCCTTCCCCTTGCTTCTTGTCTGCACTGTAAAGGATTCAAGTTCTTCTAATTGTACCACCCTGGTGGACGGTGAGGGCTCATCGACCTGAGGTAATTTTTCCTCCTTGTATACAGAGATCAATTGGAGATGGGGTCCGGAAGTAGAAGCTTGATTCTTAGGACAACCGTTTGTATAATGGTCCCTGGCTTCTGGACAGTTCCTGCAAGGAGGTGCATTTTCTGGGAGAGTGCACCTAGATTGGTAGTGCCCGCATTCTCCACATCTGAAGCAAATAATTGGCCTTCTAGGCCCATTTGCAAAGTTAGTTCTCGGTCTAGGATTATAGTTGTTACCTTGATTCGCTGCAGCTGCCATCACATTTGCTGGTGGCAAAAGTCCTCCTTGTGTCCAGTATGTCGTTGTAGGCATTCCCCTTACTTGGCATTCATGGGCCTCATGCCCAATTTTCCTGCATAATTGACAAGTCACATTTAGCAGAGGACATTCACTTACTATGTGCCCTTGTTTGCTGCACATGGAGCACCAGAGTCCATTCTTAATGCCGCCTCCTTTGAGTTCTTGCAATTCTTGTCTCAGCTGAGCTAATTCTTCTGCTTGGGCCTCCTCTTCCTTTTGGAGCTTGAGTGCTTCAATCTCTCTTCTCAGCTGAGCTACAACAGTCTCCTCCTCTGTGTAGGGCTTATTCCTTTTCAAACCTTCCAGCTCCCTTCTTAACTGGATCACTGGGTCCTCCAGTTTTGTACCATAGGTTGGTTGGGAAGAAGTTGCACCATATTGGTGCCTTATCTGCTCCAAGCGTGTGGCCGTATTGATGAACTCCTCAACAGGGGCCGTAGGTAACACTAACTCTTTTATTTTGCATTGGGTGACCACAGGTAGGGGTTTGGCTAACCACTTCTTGACAAAGAAGTCGTGTGGTGGATCCGGTAGTTTAGCCATTAGTGCTTTGGCCCTGGTCACAAACTCTAGGAACTTTTCTCCTGGACCCAATTTCAAGTTTTCTAACTCTTCTATAATGATCTCCGCCGTGTTGCCATGCTGAAACTGATTTTTGAAAGCCTCTTTCATCAAATCCCAAGAGGTAAAGTGGTTTTCAGCAAACTGGCTAAACCACTTGTCTGCCAGACCTTCCAATGTGGCGGGGAAGAGTATCAAGAAAGCATCTTCCCTACCCATTAGACCTCTAGTCTTGCATAATGCAAGAAATCTTCGAATGTGCTCATCTAGATCCTCATGGGCTAAACCTCTGAAGGAGGGGAATTTTATGTTTAATCTGGAGAGTAAGGTTTCTAGGTCTATTTGTCCTGCCATGCTTCCTACAGATGAAGTTGATGAAAGTGGACTCGATGATCCTCTGACTGCCCTTCTTCTTGTCTGCTTGCACTTGACCCTCAAGGTTTGTGACCGGGTTGCGGTCATGAGCTGGTCATAGTCTATTATTATGAGACACTTGATATAAGTATGTACCTATTAGTAGTCCACTGGAGTGTTAATGTCGACACTGGAGTATTGGTCTCCAATTGCAATTGTCCTTCTCCTAAGCTCAAATCTCCTTGGATGTCCCACCGGGCGTGCCAAATTTGTTGGGGGATTCTTGGACAAGAAGGAGTTTGAGGGTTTGTAGGAGAAAAAGGAGATAATGAAAATGGAATAACCTTGAAAACTTCTACAGAGGAGTACGCCTGCCTGGAAATCTTGAATGTTGATTAAATTGAAACGATTACAATGACTAAATACAATCCAAGTCAATAACTAAATACAACTACAGAGAATGCTTAGTTACGGAAGAGCAATTATCTCAAGTCTTCTGCAGCGGCCACCAATCCTTCACTTGCTTCACGCTTCCTTTGTGCACACCTTGCACTACGTCTCCACCAAGCTGAGGAATGGATATCTTCGTGGCGCGCGCACACAACAGACCTTGGGACTCTTGGAGTATATCTTCGCCTTCTCTGCACACCTTCTTCTTTTCCCTTCTTGCACTCTTCACTTCTACCTCTCAGTGCTGTCGCACACTGGTGGCTCTTCACTTCCCTTTCTTGCTTCCTCTGAAACTCTCCACTCTTCACTATCAATGTGTGTAGAATAGCCTTTGCCTTTGCCTTTTGAATGCGTCGCGTGACGTCTAACTGCCATAGACTCTTGGGCTTCCTTTGATGGCTCAAGATTGTCTTTTCAGTTGGCCAACGACTTGCTCCTTTTGTCCTGTAGTGACTTTAGACAAAAAGAAAAATTTTGATTGGTTGGCCATATTCCCACATGTGCATACCCGACTGCTTCACGTACCTTTACCTTTTCCCTTTTAATTCGTCACTTTTGTACCCAAGAGGGGTTCACCTGGACCCTCCACCTTACTTTAAAAACACCTTTTGACCTTAAGGGAATTTAGAAAATACTTCTGCAATATTGCCAAATGAACAATTAAAAGTCCTCTTTTTATGACAATTGAGGGTGCACTACCGTGCACTTTGACCCTAGAATTTAACTTTGACCTTGACTTGCCGGTTTCGACCTTGTCAGGGCTCAACATTCATGTTCCTATTCGTGTTGCAGTTCTTGCTACACCTATTGTAGAGCAAATTCGTGGGGATGGTAGAGATGCTCACGCACATGCATTGATAGCCTTGTCTATCAAACGTGCCATTATTCATCACATTCACTATTGCAGAATAGCTAGGGAGGCTTGGGATACACTTACCACTTTATACCAGGGCAAGGAATGATGCTTGTGTTTCTTACCTCCAAAAATAGCTGGAGAGTGAGCACACGAATGAAGGAGATTCCATGGACAATTTTTTGACGAAGATCAAAGATTTGAAGGAACAGTTGATTTCTACTAATGGTCTTGCCTGATAGTTCACTTGTGTAGACTATTTTGAATGTTACCGTTAGTTTCCATGTGAACGGCCAAATGGCCATCAGACACTTCTTTGTATATGTTCTTTAATAAAACATATAGTGGTCTGGTCAGCAACAGACTCGAAGTTCGATCGCATTTGTAATGCCTAAGAAGTCTGTGTTCGTGCTCCTTGTGTACTATGTTTTTCTATGTATTCTGTAGCCTCTATGCAGAGTATTGTGTGCGGTGCTTGGAGCTCAATTTTCTACTCTGAGGATATTGTTGAGGAGCTCTCGAGAAGGAGAGCACACTGTGGTGCATCGCCATCAAAATACTTCACTGGTATCAGAGCAGTTCAATGCAAAAGCTTTGTTCCTTTTGTACGAGCGAAGCGAGCACCCGCCCAAGGCTTACGACTAAGGTGGAGGCCAAGGCATAGACCTTGGCATACCTTGTCATCCAAGTCACAGAAGTCACCATTGGTGCCATTGGCTGCATGCGAGGGAGGACCTCAATGATCAAGGAAGACAAAGGTTCCCGATACTTCCCAGGAGGTCACCCATCCAAGTATTGTTCCCCTTGAGCTCGCTTAACCGTAGCAATCTCTTGCCACTAAGCTACACTCTTGTGGTGCTTGAAGAAGGGGAAAGACTAAGGTTCACATTATCTTAAACAAGTTCTTGGCCCTCAATGCTTCATTCTTTGCTTTCAAAGCCTATTTTTTGAAGCATTTTTGGGGTGATTTTCGGAGCCATTTTGGAGTACTTTCGTGCATAGTTCTCTTCACAGAGGTCCTTTGGATATCACTTATGGGATCTTGAAACGTGATCAGTAATCAGAAGTAGTGATGTCATTTTCAATGGGTCTAAGATGCATAAACAACCCATTAAGGAGGTGGAAGTGAGAAGAGTGGTGTTTGAGGATACTAATCCTCCAACTAGCATGCATAAAAATGTTGCACAAAGGGATGTTCAAGAGATAATCCAATTAGACCAGTCTGCAAATGTTGTTCGGCAACCATTGAGATACTCTACACATGTCTCACATCCACCTGATACATATGTTCTAGTTTTTGGATTTTGTTATGCTGATAGATGTTGGTAAGCCTTCTTGCTACAAAGAGGCTATGTAGATAATGGACCATGTCAAGTGGGAGCATGCCATGAAGAGTGAGTTGGATTCTATTCACAAGAATGGTACTTGGATTTAGTACCTTTGTCAAAGGACAGGAAAGCTTTACTATGTAAATGGGTATATAAGTTGAAATTCAAATTAGATAGTGCTTCTCCAAAGTATAAAGCATGTCTTGTTGCAAAGGGTTTTAAGCAACAACATGTTGTTGATTTCGAGGAAATCTTATCTCTAGTGGTCAAGATGACTACCTTGCACATGTTTCTTGGATTCGTTGCAATGGAGGACTTAGAGCTAGTCCAAATGGATGTGAAAACTACTTTCTTGCATGGAGATCTTACAAATGAGATCTATATGGAACAACCAGAGGGTTATGTAGTTCTTGGCAAAGAAAGTCTAGTTTGTAAGATTCACAAACTTGGAAAAGGACAAGAGGCTGCTCCAAGAATGATTCACAAACTTGGAGAAGGACAAGAGGCTACTACAACATCATTATGATACCTTACAGAGACAACATGACGAATTAGTGGCCAATCCCCCTAGCCAGATTCCTAGGCACAACAACACCTCGAAGAAATGCTACGTGTCCAACAAGCAGACAACCTCAAAACCCGCCGTAATCTCACATTGTTAAGGAAACACATGTCAGCGGCACTAGAAGAAAATAAAAGGCTACAAAGACAGAATGAAGAGAACCTATAAGCGGTGATGGAAGGATCCCCAACCAAGATCGACTTGGAGCGCTTCAAAGCCATCCCGTCAGCGAACATGCAGATCATATTGGAAAATCATGCTGACCTACTAGAGGCATATGATGCCTTAGAAAAAGAGCGTGATGACTTACGAAAGCAATTGGCCAATCAACGAGAGTCACCGAAAGAAGCAGCAGCTACAGAAATCACATCTGAAGAGGTAATAGAATTGAGAGCACAACTGACAGATATGCAAAATAAGCTTCTCCAATATGAACGTCAACCTTCTCCCCTGGTAGAGTCGGAGCTTGAAGAACTAGTTCCAATTGAAGTAGAAGAGACATTCGAGGACCTATATGAACCTATGCCTACACCAGGAGGCAAACAAACAGAGGAAGGAATGGATACATTTGAGATTGAAGCTCCAGAACGAATGCAAAGGTTAGAAAAGGTAGGCCCAACTCATGATGATAAAGTAGCAGTGCAGATACAATCCATGTCTCGACTGGAAGAAGTTATCATCAAATCGGATTACTTCAAAAACATGTCTCATCATTGATGGATTGTCACTTCCGATGATTTGTATGTACCATTTTGTGTATTATTGGCAGATTATAATGCTGAGATAAAACATCGCACCACGAAAGAGCCAACCTCTGCAACACAATTTGCCCCAGACGACATTCCTGAAAGCGCAGTGCAGGGCAACATATTTCAACCTACATGGAGAATACGCTTACTCGAAACCTACCCCAAAATGGTGCACACATGGAACAATATGCCCTTGTACATTAAGTATAACCCTCGTTATTGCCCTGTTTTTCGACGAAGTTCATGGCCTGAGCTCACCAAAACAGTGAAGATCATCAAAGGATTTGACAAATGGCTAAACTATGTATATTTGGCACTGCCTCGTGGCCCACAAATGATAGCATATATGATTTCAACAATTCGACATTGGGGCATTAGATTCAAGAATGTACAACTCTCACTCATATAAACTACGCATGCCACATCCAGAGGTACCTGGGCCAGTCGATTGGGATGCCTTACTCACAGATTTGGCCAAAGGATTGAGGTTAGTAGAGCATCACTTGGCCAGAGATGTCGTGGAATACTATGTCCAATGGTCAGCCCAACAAGGGTTTGTCAGAGATGACTGACACGAGAGAGGGGGGAGTGTTGGCAGCAGTCAGGGCATTTCAAGACAAGGGAGCCGACATAAGGAATCAGAGCAAAGAGAAGGGCCAAGTAGGCAAAGCAGTCAACGAAGATTCAGCAAATAGGCCCTATCATTTTTCATGAAGTAATATTTCCCAAATAGTGATCTTAATCACTTCACACCATTGTAAATACCATTTTTGATTATTTATACTCCGTTTTGTGCATGCAGAGGAGTCCTCGAGCTTGAGGACTATTAGTAGTATTTATGTACCAATTTTCATAATTTTCAGAGCTCATTTGAGCCTCCAAAATAGCCTTAGAACCTAACTTTTAACTAGGCTGGACACTAGGTCTTGACAGGACCAAAGATAGTCAAAAACTATAAAAAGAACTAGAGAGCTCATTCTAGGGGTTAGCTTGTTAGTGATTTGAGCTTGTACATGAGACTTTTTGAGTAATTTAAAGAAGTCCATTGTTTCTCTCTTTGTTCTTGCCTTGTGTGTGCGTGTGTGTATGTGTGTGCATGCTTGTGTGCTTCTCACTCACACACTTGTGCCATCACTTGTTTGAGGTCTTCATACCATCCTCATGTCTTCCCGGATTGACATTAAAGGAGGTGCTCCTCATCACTGAGCTACAATCCACAGGAACATGGAATGGCTTGTTCCAATCTGGTGTAGTCAAGATCGATGCTGAACACAGTTGTCACTTGAGCTCATTGAAGGAGTTCTCACATTGTCTGTCCACTCAAAGTTAGTAAGAAGGGAGTATAGAGTTTTGGTAATGATCACATACATATGAATGAAATGTCAGTAATAGCCACAATGCCCCATGAAAGATTGTACTTCCTTGATTGGGTAGCTCTATAATAGCTCTAACTTTATCCTCACCATGGATATGCCATTCTTTGACACTATGTGTCCTAGAATCTTGCCTTGCCTGACCATGAAAACACACTTTTCTAGGTTCAAGTAAACCTGATATTCTCTACATTTGTCAAACATTTGTCTCATTTCAAGTATATGTGTTTGTCTAATGTTGGAATGAGCAAAGAGATCATCAACATAGACTTCCAAGTTTTTCCTCAAGAACTCTTTAAACACATGGCATATCAGCCTCTGAAAGGTAGCTGGTGCATTGGTAAGCCCAAACGACATTACCTGAAAAGCAAATATGTCCCACTCCGTGGCAAAAGACATCTTATGCTAATCTTCTGGAGCAATGGCCACTTGATTGTAGCGAGAGAATCCATCAAGGAAGCTGTATACTTCCTTGCCCACTACTCTTTCTAATAGATGCTCAGTGATAGGAAACAGATAACTATCTCTTATAGTGGCTGCATTAACATTCTTCAAGTTAATGCACACACGTAGCTTGCCATTCTTCTTGGGCACCACTACAATGGGGGATACCCATTCAGTGTGCTCAATCTCATAGATAGATCCAACTTCTACCAATCGATCTATTTCTTCCTTGATCTTGGCAGCATAATTGTCATTATATGTGTATGGCTTTTGCTTAGAGGGTTTAGCTTCTGAGGTCATGGGAATCGTATGTGAACATATATCAGGATCTACTCCTTTTAGGTCCTTGTAACTCAATGTAAAAACATCTCTATATTCTCGTAGCAAGGCTACCAAATCTTGCTCTTCATCCTCTGTTAAATCATGTCCTATGTACGTGTATCGTTCTTCACCTTCCTCTATAGTCACAATGATTTTCTTAGTTTTCTCTTTGTTATCATAGGCTTCTCCTGCCAATGCTTCACATTTAGGCATCCTTATCATGACTTTTCTATCTTCTATCTTATACTTCTTAAAATTTTTAGGGACCTCAAACAAAGATTCTTCCTCCTCTGGTGTGACTTTTCTCTTCTTCCTTTTCTTTTCCTCACTCTTAGTGGTCACTTGTGTGGTTAATCTCACATCATTCATGAACTCCTCGTGTCTTTGAGGGTGAGCTTCCACTTCATACATGAATTCTTCTTCTGATGCACAAAAGGGATCCATATGGATGGATTCTAAATCTGAATCACGTACTTGATCGATCTCATCCATACTAGCCTTGCACTCTTCGAGAACCAAATCACACATAATTGGTTCTATGGAAAAAACTGAAATGTCATAGCCATCTTCATCACAGTGTGGTGTCCATTGTTCTTCATTGATGGCTACATCCATTGTTTCTAGTATTTCTACCCAACCATGAGGTTCAAATTCTTCGTTTGGGAAAACTACAGGTGCATAGGTTGGGTCTCGTATTGATCTATGAGTTTCCTTTGCACCTACCTGTCTAGCCTTCTCTCTTTCCTCTTCTTCTTCTACCACTTTACACATCCACAAGTGAGTGTCTTCATGCATCCATGAGGATCCTGATCCTATGGAATGCACCAACTCCGTGTCGTCCGTGGTTCTATGGATGGGATTCCACTATATAGGGGGCACATCTCTATGAGAGTAATCCTTGAGATTAAATTCGGTTGTGACACCTAAGTGTTGCAAATACAAATTGGTTCCCCAATCCTATACTACTTGCAATTGTCTTAGGAATTGTCTTCCTAGAATCATCTCATAGGCTTGGTTCTTGCTGAAGTCACATACGGCAGAGGTATGCTCAAACTCTATACCACAAATAGTGAGAGTTATCCCTTCTAACAATCTGAAGGATCTTTCAATGTGACCATCAGCCATTTGTAATTTCATTCTCATTGGCCTGAGTGCTGGTTTGCCCCAACGCTTCTGTAGGGAAGTGGTAGCAATTGCAACTCCTGTGCTTGAGTCCAAAATCATCTTGGTGGTGTAACGTTGATGAGTGATTGGAAGATAGGTGTTTCCTTATTCACCTTCACTCATGTCTCCTATCTTGTCCAAGGGTATTTCTGGCACTGTTCTATAAGATCCTACCTGGGAATGGGGTTTCACTACTTCTAGCATGGTTGGCTATGTGTTTCCACAATTCTCGTTTAACTTTGAGTAGTTGTTCTAAAGTGGGATTGCACTACACTTTAGTGTTCTTCACTGCCTCTGTATTCCTAGGTATGACTGAATTTTCATTTCTTACCATGACCATGGGTGCTCTCATGCATATAGATATTGCTTCCCATGGGCTTGCGAAATGAGGCGATTCCTTCAAGGAATTAGACTCGAAGTCTAAATGTTCAATAGGCTGTTCATCTTCCTGCTCTCCATAGATGAAAGGAATGTCTTGTGGGAATTGGTCGTGGTCATCCACAAGTTCAATAGGAGGAGGATTTTCACTTTCTTTTGCCCATTTCTCTTCTTGAATTTCTCTTAGAAATTCTTGGAAATATCGATTCATAGAAGAAGTGGTGTCCGGTTCAGTGGAATTAGGCACATAAGCTTCCTTGGAAGGAATTCTCATTCTTTCTCTTGCCTTGTCCTTACTCTGGGAGGTGGCTTCCTTTCCGGAGTTTGCAATTAGCCTCTCCAATCTTTCTAATAGTCCATAAAAATGTAACTGAGTCTTAACTGAACTAGAATAGTTGAAGAGATAACTGGCCTCAAACATGGTTTGAGCCAACTCTACCATCTTGGCACAAAGCTTGGTTCATTCAAGCTCTAGGTCAGCTCTAGGGTAACACTTTTCATGATCTGTTATGTTTGGACCTTCTTGGATTCTGGCTTGATATGCTCTAAGCATCATGTCTATGTCCTTGGGAGTGGGATCTGCTAAGACTGATCCTACTCTAGGTGGTGGTGGGATTGTGTGAGGTGGGTTAGAAGGTGGTAGATTGGAGGTTGCTGGGAATGGTGGTGGTGGAGTTGTGTGATAGCGCATTTGAGATGTGAGTTCAATTATCTTGGCTTTTGTTTCTATCATGCTTTCCTCAAGTTCACTCATCTTCTTTGCCCATTTCCTTTTCATTCGTTCACGTCCTTGTCCTCTTCTTGGTTAGAATCTTGGTCTCACTAAGCTTAGAACTCTTTTCCTGGCCTAAGTCTTGGTTTTCCTTAAATGCCTCAGCTCTCATGACTACTTGCACTGGGGCAATGGAAGTCACACTTCCCATGGAGTCTACCACTAACCCAATGATGTTAATAGGAGTGATCTGTGTAACATTACTTGGGTTCTTAGGACAATCTCATAACATGTGCTCCTTCCCACAATCTGGACAAAAACCTTGAATTGTCACATATTGGGGTTGTGTAGGTGCAACCATAGGGCAATCACGAATGAGGTGATCTCCCTGACATCAGTAGTGCGGTCCTCTAGGAAAAGGGGATCTTATCTGTCTAGGTTGGGGCCTAGAGTTAGGATTTGCGTACATGACGTTTGCATATTTTGGCTCCCAACTAGGTTCGCTCGGGTCTTCATAATAGTATGACTCATTATGCTCAAGTGACTACATATAGTAAGCCTTTGGACTATCAATATGAGTCGAGTCAAAGCTATGATCATTTGGATCACTTTCTAAAAGCAATGGTGATACTGACATTAAGACTCTATTTAGATTTTCTTTGGTAGCTGCATATTTCACTTGGATTACATTGGCTGGAGGAGGAGGTTGCTGCACTAAAATTGGTTGAGGTCTTTGTTGCCCTTGATAGGGTGGTTGGTAGGGTTGCTGGGGCCTACCATACTGTTGTGGTGGGTACTAGTTCTGGTATCTCCCTTGTTGTGGATATGGCTAAGGATAATTTTGTCTAATAGCTTGTTTATTATATGGGAAATCTTGTGCAGTGTGGTCGATATATCTCCTTTCCATGGTGTAGTATTGGATGTTAGGGTTCACTTGGGGTTGAGCCATGATAGGGCACACATTAGCCATATGGTCTCCTCCATAGGTATAATACCATTTCACTGGGGCAAATCTCGGTATTTGTTTGCTAGAGACTCCTAGCTTCTAAGCTACCTTCTTCGCAAGTTCTTCAATAGATGTGGATGGCTTTGAATGGAGGCTAGTAGAGCTATCTGAATCTTTGTAGATTTTTGAAATCTCTAATTCCTCCCCTACATTATCCTCAATATCTATGTACATGTCTACACATTCTTCTATTGATCTAGGGTCCTTTAGATACACATAGGATCTCAATTTGGTACTTAACAAACCATCTAAGAATAAAGACACTTGTTTGGCGGGTGTGGGTAACTCGGGCACATGACATCTCTCTAGGTATTGCCAAAATCCTCTTCTTGTAAGTCTCACTATCTCTTGAGGTGGCTTGTTGAGCTCTAAACTACGCTCCTATGTGTACTTGAAGGAACCTAGAACGCTAGAGCAGTGTGTAAGAATATGCATAGACATTGAGGACAACTTAGGAGACGAGTTGGAACTCTCAAAGGTCTATAAGGACTCAGACTATTCATCTCTAGCATCCACAAAATCGTCTAACTCGATAGATGACCTAGCAGAAAAAGTGGCCCAGAAACTAGGAGTTTCTAGTAAACAGATGCCCAAGTTAACAACTAACGTACGTTGCACCTATGGTGGAAATCATTTGGCAAATGTGTGTCCCAATGCGACACAACCGCAACCCAACCTTAGTGGCCAATATTGCACTATTGAGAGAAGATACACGAATCATACGGCTCAGGACTGCCCATACAACAAACAGGCAGTGAGACAAAACTACCCGCAAGCATACCCGTAGCCAGGTAGGTATCAAGGCCAATACAATGCTCAGCCCTATTACTATAGGCCTCCTCAAAATTATCCATATCAGGCTCAACAAAGACCTCAACCTATCTTAGCTCAGCAGCCACCCCCACCAGCGAATGTCATCTAGTCAAATACACTGCTACAGAAGAAAACCTCAATCAGGCTTTAGTTCCCGTTTCACCCCTGTAGCTCAGTGATGAGTAGCACCTCCTTTAATGTCAATCCGGGAAGACGTGAGGATGGTATGATGACCTCGAGCAAGTGAAGTCACAAGTGCGTGAGTGCGAAGCACACTAACATGCACACACATACACACACACGCACACACAAGGCAAGACAAAGAGTGAGAAGCAATGGAGTTCTTTAGATTACTCAAAAAGCTCATACAAGTTCAAATCAATTACAAGCTCTCCTCAAAAATGAGCTCTCTAGCTCTGTTTATAGTTTTTGACTAGGTTTTGGCCTTGTCCAGACCTAGTGTCCGGCCTAGTTAAAAGTTAGGTTCTCTACCCTATTTGGAGGTTCAAACAGAGTCTAAAAAATGTGAAAACTGATAGGTAGGTACTTCTAAAGCTCCTCAAGCTCAAGGACTCCTTGGCTTGCACAAAATGGAGTTACAAAAATATGAAATGGTATTTACAATGGTTTTTAGTGATGAAAATCACTATTTTTGTAGGGATTTCTTCTAACATTTTGACATACATTTCCTGGAGCTCCCTACTTGTTCCTTCTTCTTGTGTGCCCCACTCTTTGATGCTTGAAAAATTTAAATAGCCTACTTGCCAGATCTTCTTTGACTACTGTGTCTGCTTGTGCTTTCTCTTCGCTCCGACTCCCTTCGTAGGCTTCCTTGTCTTGTGACTCCTTGAGTTCCTTGACTACTGCCAACACCCCCCCCCCCTCTGTCGCATCTGTCGTCTCTGACAGACCCTTGTCCAGCTGTGCATTGGACATAATATTGAACAACATCGGTAGCAAGGTGGTGTTCTTCTAATCGTAGCCCCCGTGCTAGGTTTGTTATAAATGCATCCCAATTCACTGGTCCTGGGACGTCCGGATGTGGCACCCGCAATTGTTTTGAATGGATGGTTCTTTCCACAGCAAATAAGTGGAGGAGATGTGAGGGCCTGGGTACAAATATTTCTGAGTGATATTCCCAGAATCCTGTTACGAACATCTCCTCGAATGTCTGTTTAAAGCAAGCTAGGAGGTACTTGATTCTGGCGTGCCAAGCATATATTACCTCTATTGATGGGGTGGTGCTCATGTCGTATACCAGATCTTGATTGCCTGTAAGGAAGCCAACTCATGAGAAGTGGGGGTCTTTAATGTTCTTGAATGTCCTGAATGTGATCAGCATTAATTCAAAGATTTTCATGCACATTTGGGCCATCACATCGGGGGTATTCCGTAGTCGAATGCTCCAGTGACGAATGGTAGAAATCATATAATTCACAGTGGGAGGTCCTTGTGGAGGTGCTAGATAAACATAGTTTAACCACTTTGCATAGCCTTTGATGTTCTTGACAGCAATGGTAAACTCGGGCCAGATGTGTCTGCGGAAGACTGGAACATAACAGGGATTGTATTTAATAAAGAGTGGCATGTTAGTCCAAGTACGAACCATCTCTGGGTAGGTCTCGAGAAGACGGATCCTCCAGGTGGGTTGATGAATGGATCCTTTTTTAGCACTCTTTGGGATATCATCGGGCCCAAATTGTGTGGCCAAAGTTGGAGGTTTGCCACATCGGCGTTGGATCTCCGCATTGTAATCTGCCAGGAGTACACAGTATGGCACATACTGATCGTCGTTGGTGCCAATCCATCTATGATGAGACATACTGCGGAAATATTCTGACTTTATGATGGTGTCTTCTAATTTGGCCATTGATTGGATTTGGATTGCCACTCGATCTTCATGGGTTGTAGCTGTTTTTTCTAATGTTTGGAGCCATTCGGGTACTTCGACTTCCAAGGTGTCCATTCCTTCTGAGGTTTGCTGACCACCTGGCATCGGCATAGGAACATATGGTTCCTCATACGTTTCTTCCACCTCAATGGGTACCAATTCATCTGGCTCTGGTTCTACAACTGGAGAGGGCTGTCTTTCATATTCCAGTAACTTCTTCTGCAGTTCCGCCACCTGCTCTATTAATGCCTTTACTTTCGTTGAAGTCGAGGTCGTTTCTATGACTTTGGGTTGTGCCTCCTGTTCCCTGAGCTGGCGATGTAGCTCATCCCGTTCCCTTTCCAAATCGTCATGTGCTTCTAATAAATCAGCATAGCTTTCCAAGATTATTTTCATTGTTTCTGAGGGAACTGCTTTGAATTGTTATGGGTCGATTTCATGGGGAGAGCCTTCCATGGCAGCTTCCAGGTTTTCTTTGTTTTGCTTCTGCAGACGCTTGTTTTCTTCAAGGGCTGTAGCCATGTGTTTTCTGAGTAGAGTCAAATTTCGTCGGACTCTTAGATTATCTGTTTGGTAGACCTCCAGTAAGGCTTCGAGTTGTTTGACACCTGGCTCTTGTGATGGTTGGGGTGTCTCCAGGAGGGTTTGATGAGCTTGCTCGAGTGTGGTGTAACGTTGATTGAGGTCTGCATTTTCTTCTTCTATAATTGTAAGCCGTCTTTGTAGTTGTTGATGATTCGTAGTCAGTTGATGATGACGGTCTTCCAGAGCCTGATACTCACTCTGAAGTTGATACACGCATTGATGTGATGCCATGAATATACTATTTACATTAAACGATGCAGGGAAAGATGAAGATGTAGGGGGAATGGGGAAGGGGAAGGGAGTTGTGAATGCTATGGAGTCAAGTGGTGAGGTAGGTGGAGGGGGTATAGGAGATTGAGGCTGCGTGGGGGGTGGGAGTGGTGCTGTGGCTGGTGATGTTTCCATTGTGTTGAACATGTATGTGACCGTGTAGATGGGAACAGTGGGTGGGGTGGATGTGATATTTGTGAAGAGTGTTGTGAAAGTGGGCATGGTAACTCCTCCAAATCGGATGCCGAGAGAGAGGGGAATTCCCATGACTACTGTGGTAATGGCAGAAATAGGCGTGGTAGTGCCAGGTGGTGAGGTGACTTGTGTAGTGAGAGGTGAGGTGGGTGGTGAGAGTGGTTCCGCCTGATGATCTTCTTTTTGTGTGTTACCTCCTGGTTCTGATACATTGATGTGGATTTGTTTGCCAGATCGCATGGGACGGGTAGGCACTCGTTTCTCAAATCAATGAATATAAGCCATGGCTGCATGAACATCCTCATCTAAACCTATCGCGTCAGCGTGCAGGTTCATTGATTCGATAAACATGTCATCCACACCTTCCTCGGCTAACATTTGGCTCATGATCATCTTTCTTGTCTCAAGCGACAGTTTGTGTTGCTCTTGGACCCGCTTCATGGTTTCGTATAATCTTTTTATTTGGGCTGAGTATGCCGGGGCACTTGCTAATTCTGAAAGTTCTTCATATTCTTGATCATACTCCTCGTTTGCCTCTTCTTGTTCTGTCTCTTCTTCATCCTCTTCTACTTCGACTACTCCTGGTTGGGTCGGCGCTGAAGTTGTAGTCGTGGGTTGTTGTCCTTGGGTCTGCTCTGCTTCTGTCTCCAGGTTAGACTCATTGATCAAACGGGCAATTTCTTCATCTGTCAAATCAACAAGGGTGTAACCCTGTGGGAACTCCAAGTCCGATGGAATCGGAGGGAACACCAGATTGGGTCCTTCGACACTTGGTCTGGGTAGGTGAATGGTGAATTGTCGGACACATCGTGTTTGTGGAGGGGTCACCTCTGGTGTGGTGGTGGTTCCCCTTGGTTGAGCGCATGGTAATTGAACTCCCCCTCTCATCTTCTTCGATGGAGGACCCGCCGTTGACAGTCGTCTTTGGAACTCTTGGGCCCTGGACCATACTAGTGCTCTTTGAATGGGCACGTCGTATGCTAAGCACCTGTAAATTATTCTTGTGAGAGCACAACATCCATGAAGTACATTTTTCTTTTTCTTATTCCACCATTGATGGGCTAGGTGTATTTGATCGATGATCCAGTGTGGTATGTTGATGGTGAGATTCTCTGTCTCCGCCAAGTACAAGCTGAACCATATCTTTTTTGGTGGCATAGTGAATCGTTCTTGGGCGGGAAAAGCAAAATGCTGCATAATCGTTCGTAGGTGGAGAGCAATGGTAGGTGTCATTGCTACCATGTCCTTCAATTTGTTGAGATCCTTATGCTTCATCCTGCCTGGAACCATTGTTTCTTTCTCAGTGGGAATATGCATGCCTTGCATGTTCAATGCTGCCCGTACCAAATTGAGGGTCAGTTTGAATCTCTTGAGTTCGTGGCCTGGCAATAGTGAGGGTAGCACAAAAGTACTATCGCCTCCCTTGGCCTTGCTAGGAGTGATGGTACTGATAAAATAGGAGCAGCGTAGGAAATCTGGCTTAGGCAAATGTGCTCTGAAATAGCTATCCAATCCCGCTTTGGTCCAAATCGATCGCATTACTTCTGCATTCTGATAGTTCTCAAATTCTCGAGTGAAGAAATGGTAGCGTCCCCATTTGCCATTGAACTCGATTTCTGCTTCCCAGAAGTAGGTGCCATCACCCAATGGCCCTGCGACATCACTAAACCAATGAGCGTGTTTCCCCACTTGAGAAGTGTGTCCCTGAGGAGGGTCCTGAATAGGGAGAACATGCACCGCTTGAAGTGTTTGAGGCCTCTCGGTGAGTGGTGGTTCAAGGAGGAGGGTTTCAATGTCCACAATCTGTGCGCTAGACCCTGCCTGGGAACTGGTGCCTCCTGCTTCTGCCATTGTTATTGCTTGCTTGCTGGTTCTGTGAGAATATAGAATCATGCATTAATATTGTAATGGACAAGATAGAACACTTTTTCTCCCCGTTACAACATTATCATGAGGTGAGTAATGGGTTAGTGGGTCAGTGAGTGCTCGATGATTGTGTGTGTAGTTAATGAATGGATAGTTCTACGAGCTAGATGGAAAGATGCAGTGTATGAGTGATGTAGTTAGCAAGTGAGGATGAATTTACACATGGGTTTGGGGGTTTCATTGCAAGTTTTAGGCTGCCAAACACAATGGATGGCTTTCGGTTTTGGTTTAGTGGAGACTCTGGAGTGCTTTATGAGTATGTTTGCTTGGGAATGAGGCGTTTTTGGGACCCATTTACAAGTGAGTCTGTTCGTGCTTTTGGGCGACTGTGTGTTCGTGCGTATTAAACAAGAGTGGGTAACGGCTCTTTGAGTGAGAGAACCCTGGCATGTATGATGTGATTCGTGCGTGACTAGTTGAGCCCGCAAGCAAGCCTTCGGCACCCAAATTTGTCTTGAGTGTGGGCCAGCCTTCAGCAACTTCTTGGTTACCCAGATAGATTTCACTTTCTCAAAAGAAGTTTTGGAAGTCTCCTTATTAGTATCATGTCGTTGATTACTAATAGGAAGTTGAGATGGTTGTTGTCGCTTGACTGTAATAGGCCGCTTGCCTTTTCGCACCCACAATTGTTTCAATGGCTGAGTTATTCTGCTTCGCACGTTCTTTTGGCCTTCAACATGGGTAGTCTTCAGTAATTGATCTGCCTTTGGTTGCTGCCTCCCTCTAGCTTTTGGAAAAGAAGGGAGTTCCGTTGAGGCCTTGAATTCTTTATTGAGATCACCATTCCTTTGCATCACATAGCTTTGGACAAGAACAACATGGTCAACTTCATGTGTACCCCTGGAAGGACCAAGAGTCTGTGCCTTTTCTAGTTCCTTGAGTGCTCAATTATCTAACTCAACTGTAATTCGACTCTGATTTACCCATACCTGAAGAAGTCCACTTCTTAGGTTTAAGTTGACTGCATGGTCATAGATCCAGTCTTGACCCAAGACCAGAGGCTCCGTGAGATCCTCATCTTGACACACTAGTACCTTAACTGTCATTGGAACATCTTGAATGGAGAGGGGAAGTTCCACCTCGCTCATGCAAGGGGTTTCCACGCCTCCCAATCCTATGAGATATGCTTCTATAGGATTGACTTTTAATTTCAATTCTCGACAGTAAGAAAGTCTCACCGCACTAGTGGCTGCACCTGAGTCAATCAATGCTCGCACAATTTTTGCACTAACTCCTTGTCCTATCTCTAAGGTCACAAAAGGACGTCGATCGATTATTCTTTGGGAACTTATTCCTGAGACTTCACACATTGCCACATGATATCCTGGATCCTCATAGGCACCCGTCCTAGGTTGATCCCTACCCTGCCATCTCAACTTCATCCTTCTGATGCGTTCTAAAGCTTCTACTTGAGCTTCTTCTCGAACTCGTTTTTCTTCTTCTTTGCGTTTCTTAGCAGTGTTGAGTCGACTGAGCATTTCTTCTGTGAGAGGTTCCTGATACAACTTGACTCTGCACCCGCTGATGTAGCTCGGAAGAATATCACCTTCTAAGGTGGCTAGTTGTACTGCTCCACTCGTTGAGATCTTATTTATGATCATAGGTCCATAGCCACGTTTCTCTAATTTTCTTGCATGTTGCTTCAAGGTGTAGACTAAAACTAGGTCCCTTGCTTTCAATCCTTTATCCTTCACATGAGCATCAAAATATGCCTTCTGCCTTTTCTTAGCTGCATATATTCTTGCTGCAGCTCTTAGTCTTGTTTCACCTAATCGTTCAAGGTCAAAAACTCTTGAAGAGAGTTCATGGCCCGTCCACTCATGCTCCTGTGCTATTCTCAATGTGGGAATCAAGAAGTCCAGAGGTAGCACCGCATTTTGACCAAATACCATCTGAAAGGGTGTGGCTTGGAGTATCGTTTTATAGGCCACTCGGTATGCCCAAACAGCATGGTGTAGCTGTTTTTCCCAATCAGAGCGTTTATTATTCACCAATTTAGTCAACACATTGCATAGGAACTTATTTGTGCTCTCAGCCTAGCCATTAGCTTGTGGGTGATAGGGGGCAGACTTCTTATGTACTACCAAGAATTCTTGAAGAAGATTTTCAATAACTTCATTCAAGAAGTGAGTCCCTCTATCACTAACTAGCTCTATAGGTAGCCCGTATCTCGTGAATACATTCTCGAATAAGAACTTAGCTGTGGTTTGAGCATCGTTCTTTGTGGTAGCTTTCACTTCTACCCACTTGGTTAGATAGTCTATGGCCACAATGATATATTCAGCATGTAAACCCTTGGCTGGGGGATTAATAGGACCTACAAAGTCTATTCCCCACTTAGAGAATGCACGTCCACCCATCATGGGTTTCAGTGGCATCTCATCCTTGCGTATAAGGTACTGAGTTCTCTGACAGACATCACACTGTTTCACATAGGTATGTGCATCCATGTGAAGGGTCGGCCACCAGAAGCCCGCAAATAGTATTGCCTTGATCACCCGATCTGGTCCAAAGTGTCCTCCTGCTACACCTTGGTGAGCTGCTTCCAAGATCTTGAGATATCCGCTCTCATGGACACATAGTCTCAGGTAACCATCTTTACCACGCTTGTATAGATTATCACCAATGAGTGAGTAATCTAGGGCTTCTTGTTCTAGACTTCTTTGTCTGGCCAGTGTCATATCTTGAGGGAATGTTCTCGTCCTCAGGAAATCTACTAATGGTTCACTCCAATCTGGAACTATGGACACTTGATAAAGAGTAGCATGCTCCACAGGTGGTTTAGTGCAACAGATTGGACATTCTTTACACATCTTATGTACATCAGCTTCCATAGTAGGCCAATGCACTCCGAGTCTCCTTAGTGTTTGTAGGGTTCGTTGTTTTGAGTAATATCTCTAATGCACCTACATGTGCCAATTGCAACCATTTAGCATACTCATCCTCTTCCACACAACAAGCTAGGATCCCTTGATCTGTTTGTTTGTACATGCTTCCTGCCATGATGTGGTACTTTTGGGCTTTTACTGAGACCTTGAGTGTTTATGACTGGGTGGTTAGGCCCGTATGTCAATACTGGCACTAATGGCTTAGCCCACTGAGGTACAACTTCCAAATTAAACAAGTAAGCATCAAGAAGGTCATCTGATACTCCTTGTGGGGCTTCTCCCGATGTGAGCCTAGAGAGATGGTCTGCTCTCAAGTGGGTCTTCCCTTTCCTCACCACAACCTCGAAGTCGTATTCCATTAGTAAGAGAAACCATCTTACTAATCTACCTGTATTGCATGACTTGTTTACTAAGTACAACAGTGCTTGATGATCAGTAAAAAAATTAAACTTATTTGCAAGCAAATAGTGTCTAAACTTTTTAACTGCATATACCATGCTTAATCCCTCTCGTTCAGTGGTTGTATAGTTTCGTTCAGTCGCATTTACTGTCTACTAGCATAGGCAATTGGAAGATCCATATTGCCTTCGCCCGTAGGTTGTGCAAGTACACATCCAATAGTATAATTGGATGCATCCACATGAACATGGAAGGGCTTATTCCAATCCTGTGTGGTCAAGATTGGTGCTGAACACAATCTTCTTTTGAGCTCATTGAAGGAGTTTTCACATTCATCAGTCCACTCGAAGTTAGTCAAAAGTCCATACAGAGGCTTTGCTATGATGGCATACATGTGTATAAACCGTCGGTAATAACCACAATGCCCCATGAAAGCTTGTACTTCCTTGACATTCTTTGGCCTAGGTAACTTGGCTATGGCTCTTACTTTCTCTTCATCGGTGGATATGCCATTCTTTGACACTATGTGTCCTAAAATCTTGCCTTGCCTGACCATGAAAACACACTTTTCTGGGTTCAGGCAGACTTGATACTCTCTACATTTGTGTAGCTCAAGCGTAAGCACCACCTCCTTTACTTGTCAATCCGTGGAGACGTGAGGACCAGTATGAAGACCACGAGCAAGTGAAGGCACAAGTGAGTGAGTGAAAGCACACGAACATGCACACACATACACACACACACGTGCACAAGGTAAGATCAAAGAGAGGAACAATGGAAAGCTTCGATTGCAAAAGAGTTCTCTTACAAAAGCTCTATCCTCTATCAAGCTAACCTCAAAAATGAGCTCTCTAGCTCTTTTTATAGTTTTTTGACTAGTTTTGGCCCTGTCCAGACCTAGTGTTCGGCCTAGTTAAAAATTAGGTTCCAGGGCTTATTTGAGGGCTCAAACAAAGTCTAAAAATTATGAAAATTGGTACGATGGTACTTCTAATACTCCTCAAGCTCGAGGACTCCTCGGCTTGAACAAAATGGAGTTATAAAAATAGATAATGGTATTTACAATGGTTTTTAGTGATGAAAATCACTATTTTTGTAGGGGATTCTTCTGAAAATTTGACATACACTTCTTGGAGCTCCCTACTTGCTCCCTTTCCTTGTGTGTCCACCTTTTGATGTGCTTCCATGCTTTGTCCTTGACTTTGAGCTTCAACACTCCCCCCCTTCTCGAGTCTGTCGTCCCTGACAGACCCTTGTTGTAGTGGTTGTTCCAAGTAGTGCCTTGAGAGGGAGTGTCCCTTCTGTATGAACAAAAGTCGTCTGACTTCCAGATGTGTCTGGTTCTTCATTTATCACTGCGAGTCTTTGCAAGTTGTAGTCTCTTGGTATGTGCTTCTTCCTTGCATTCCAACATGACTGTGTCGTTGTGAGTCTCTGTTGATGTTTTCTAGATCTTCCACAATTGATGTTCATAGTAGTCATGCCAAGTACTCATAACCCATATTGAGTGTTGGTTAAGTGTGTTCGTGCATGGGTTGAGGAAAATATGTGCCTTGTGCACGGCCTTGTAATGTAGCCCTATGGATGCTTACTTGGGAAATGCATTGGAAGAAGTATGGTGCAAAAATTGGGAGTCTTGAGCTAAGTGCTCAAGGGTATGCCGACGAAGAGGTTTCCTAAGCTATCATGGTTATGATGTTTCCAAGGTAAAGATACTTACCATGGAGAAGGTCGATGGATGTTCATCTCTTCATGTTGTACACTCGACCTTTGGGATGGAACATTGTTGATGAATGTCCGTCTTGATGGTCCACTGATGAGATCTTTTGAATGGCTGATCATGTCTCCTCTTTTCAAAGCATCATTTTCCAAATACAGAGAATTGAATTTCTTTATATTCCTTGACCAACAACATTCGATAACTACACCAAGCTTAGTTTTACATATTCTCTCTAGCTCACCATAAGCAGGAGTCTTCTCATCCAGTATACATACAAAGATTTGCAGGGTACCAGAACTACCCCGTGCAGATATCTCCCTGGATGCTCTCGTACATGCAATAGTTATGCATCACTCAAGTTGCAGACCTTCAAGCTCTTCACTCCTACCATAGTAAGAGGAAACCATAGTTGTGGATGCCATGCTCATGCCAAGTTCTTGACATCTATGAGATAAGGCAGCAATTATATCATCTGCTAGCCAAGACACACTTCTATCCCAACTGATAAATGCCCAGTAATCAACAGTTCCACCTTTAACCAAGCATTACTCATTCATGTTTCATGAGCCAAACCTGGGAACAAGTGCTTCCACTCTTTTTTTTTTTTGTGGAACAATGTCATCAAACAAGAAGATAGATGTTAGTATCAGAAAAAATAGTTGACATATGTCAATGTGCTCTTTTGCATGGGACTCTCCAATGTGTCTATGCACGGCCCTATAATGTGGCCCTATATTAATGCATACTTTGGAAATGCATAACCTGAATGGTGCAAAAGACTGGATTGTGCAAGGAGCACATGGTGTTCGCTTGTCGAGGCTTTTCGATGTTATTTGCGGATGTTGATGCCATCTATCGTGGAGGTATCCATTGGATCTTGAGATGACAACTGATCCTTCCTCCTTATAGGGATCCATTTTAGAACAACATTTGGCACTGTAGAGATCACTTCAGGCGTCTTCCTCTTTGGATGCTTTCTGAACTGTGGTATCCAATGTGCTACTTGTACTTTTGGCTTCCAAACCCATAGACTTTTTGCACGTCTTCCTACTATTGTTGAAGAGCTGATTTGATCTTCTTTCGGTCTCTGTACGTGGTTCTTACCCTTTCCTCTTTTTGGCTTCGTTGTTGAGACCTTTCGCATGTGGGACAACATAGGTTGTTGTGGATGTAAGAGCTTCTTAGGTACCCACATCTGTAATCGCCCTTGTTGAGTTGCAGCTAATTTCTTAGGCACCCAAACTTGTTGGATACGTTGTGATTGAGCTTGTCCGAGCTGCTCCCTTTGTCTTCGGGCCTGGTTGGCTTGCCTGGATGGGCTTTGTGGAGGCCAGGCTGGTGGTTGCTCTCCTTTGCGTACCCAGATCTGTTTCATACTCGGAACTGCTTTCTTGTCGAATGGTGTCTTTCTATTTGATGTAGCAGTTGTCGTGAACAGTTGTGTTTGCCTGTGTGGTGGACTCACTACTGTGGCTACTTGATTCTTTGGAGAAGAAGAAAGATCCACCCGCCTTCGAACTTGTTCTTCCATGATTGACTCCTTCTGCATCATAGAGCTTTTGACACATACAACATCTTCTTCCATATGATTAGTCTTAGAAGAACTACAAGATGTGACATCTGGATTTGTGAGCATGCCATTTCTAGTTCTAATGTAAAGCATTGTCCCTGGACCCAAACTTGAAGAAGTTGACTTCTTAGGTTTAAGTTGACTGCATTGTCATAAATCCAATCTTGTCCTAAGACAAGTGGTTCTGTAAGGTTCTCATCTTGACACACTAGCACTTTGACTTTCATTGGAACATCTTGCAGGTAAATGGGAAGTTCCACCTCGCCCAAACAAGGGGTTTCCACACCTCCCAATCCTATGAGATAAGCTTCTATGGGATTGATGTTCAACTGCAAGTTTTGGCAGTAGGATAGTCTAACTGCACTACTTGCTGTACCTGAGTCAATCAATGCTTTCACCGTCCTTGCATCCTTTCCTTGTCCTATCTCTATGGTTACAAAGGGTCTTTGGTCAATGACTTGAGAAGTCGCTATGCCTGACTTTTGGCACATATCCATGTGATATTTTGGGGCTTTTGAGTTGACATCTAGGCCTAGTTGCCTTAACTTATTTCGCCTTATGCGCTCTCTAGCCTCGGCTTGTGCTTCTTCTCTCACCCTTAACTCCTCTTCTTTTCGCTTCTTAGCAGTGTTGAGTCTTGTACGCATATCCTCTGTAAGAGGTTCTTGGTATAACTTGACTCTACAACCACTGATATAGTTTGGCAAGACGTCTCCTTCTAGAGTGGCCAACTGAACTGCACCGCTAGTGGAAATTCTATTGATGATCATGGGTCCATATCCTCTTTTTTCCAACTTACGGGCATGTTGTTTTAGTGTATAAACCAACACTAGATCTCCCTCTTTCAATCCCTTATCCTTGATGTGTGCATCAAAGTATGCCTTTTGCCTTTTCTTTGCAGCATAGATGCCTGCTGCCGCTCGTAGCCTTGTCTCACCTAAGCGTTCTAGATCAAAGATCTTAGAGGACAATTCATGTCCACTCCACTCATACTCTTGTGCTACTTTTAAGGCAGGGATTAAGAAATCTAATGGTAGCACAGCATTATGTCCGAAGACCATCTGAAATGGGGTGGCGTTGAGTATCGTTTTGTAGGCAACTCGATAAGCCCAAACAGCATGATGAAGTTGTTTGTCCCAATCAGAGCGTTTATTATTTACCAGTTTTGTCAATACGTTACAAAGGATCTTATTGGTGCTCTCGGCTTGTCCGTTAGCTTGTGGGTGATAAGGGGCAGACTTTTTATGTATCACCAAGAATTCTTGGAGAAGATTTTCAATGACCTCATTCAAGAAGTGTGTGCCTCTATCGCTCACTAACTCTATTGGTAGCCCATATCTCGTGAACACATTCTCGAATAAGAACTTAGCCGTTGTCTGAGCATCATACTTTGTGGTGGCTTTGACTTCTACCCACTTTGTAAGGTAATCTGTGGCTACAATAATATACTCTGCATGGGAGTTTCTAGCTGGGGGGTTAATAGGACCTATGAAGTCTATGCCCCACTTCGAAAATGCATGCCCTCCCATCATTGGCTTCAAAGGCATCTCATCTTTTCTAATTGGATATTGTGCACGTTGGCATGTGTCACATTTCTTCACATAGGTATGTGCATCCATATGAAGAGTGGGCCACCAAAGTCCTGAGAATAGAATGGTCTTGATTACTCGATCAGGACCGAAGTGTCCACCTGCAACACCACTATGTGCAGTCTCTAAGACCTTTAAATAGTCTGATTCATGCACACACAGTCTTAAGTAACCATCTTTGCCTCTTCGGTATAGGTTGTCTCCTACTAAGGCATAGCCTTGAGCCTCTTGCTCCATGCTTCGTCTTCTTGCTAGACTGGCCTCTTTGGGTAATCTTCCCGACCTCATAAACTCTACCAATGGAGCACTCCAATCTGGAATTAATGACACTTGATAAAGGGTCGCATGCTCCACTGGTGGTCTCTCTCTGCACATTGGACAATTCTTAATCCACTCATGTATTTCTTTGTCCATGCTAGGCCAATACACTCCTAAACGTTTCAGATTTTGTAATGTGCGCTGTTTAGAATAATGATTTCCTAGCAATCCTTCATGAGCTTGTTGCAACCAACTACTATGTTCGTCGTCCTCAACACAACAAGCTAATACACCCTCAGTGTCTTGTTTGTACATGCTTCCTGCCAATATGTGATATTTTTGTGATTTTACAATTTCTTCTTGCGATGTTTTCACATTCTTATTTGCAGGGCCGAAGGTTAGGACTGGTACCAACTTATTTGCCCATTTAGGAACAACTTCTAAATTGAACAGATAAGCATCGGGTAATTCATCAGACACTCCTTGTGGTGACTCTCCTGAAGTGATGCGAGAAAGGTGGTCTGCCCGAAGGTGGGTTTTACCTTTCCTGACAACAACTTCAAAGTCATACTCCATTAGTAAGAGGAACCATCTTACTAAGCGTCCAGTATTGCAAGGTTTATTGACCAAGTATAACAAAGCTTGATGATCAGTGAAAAACTTGAACTTGTTGGCCAATAAATAGTGTCTAAACTTCTTCACAGCATATACAATGCCTAACCCTTCTCGCTTGGTTGTGGTATAATTTCTTTCGACTGGGTTTAGTTGTCTACTAGCATATGCTATGGGCAAATCTAAATTCCCTTCACCTGTGGGTTGTGCTAGCACACATCCTATGGCATGATTGGATGCATCCACATGGACATGGAATGGATTATTCCAATCAGGAGTGGTCAGTATTGGTGCTGTGCACAAACGTTTCTTCAGTTCATTGAAAGAATTCTCGCATTCATGGTTCCACTCAAAATTAGACAACAAGGCATAAAGGGGTCTAGCTATGATCGCGTACATGTGGATAAACCTACGGTAATATCCACAATGGCCCATAAAGGCTTGTACCTCCTTAACATTCCTTGGCCTTGGCAGCTCCGCTATGGCTCGTACCTTATCTTCATCTGTTGAGATTCCATTCTTAGAAACAATATGACCTAAGATTTTACCTTGACGCACCATGAACACACACTTTTTTGGGTTCAGACACACTCGATATTCTCTACACTTGTTGAAGATTTGTCTGAGCTCAGGGATGTGAAATCTTCTTTCTTGGGAATGAGCACATAAATCATCCACATATACTTCTAAGCTCTTTCGCAAGAACTCTTTGAAAACATGACACATGAGCCTTTGGAATGTTGCAGGTGCATTTGTGAGCCCAAATGGCATGCAAAGATTCCCCACTCTGTAGCAAAAGCTATTTTGTGTTGATCTTCTAGGGCAATGGCTACTTGATTGTAACCTGAAAATCCATCAAGGAAGCTATAAACTTCCGTGCCTGCAACACGCTCCAAAAGGTGTTCCGTGATTGGAAGTGGATAACTATCTTTGATAATAGCGGCATTAACTTTTTTAAGGTTAATACACACTCGCAACTTTCCGTTCTTCTTGGGCACCACTATAATGGGGGACACCCATTCAGTATGCTCAATCTCATAGATGAATCCAGCTTCAATCAACCTATCAATTTCTTCTTTTATTTTGGCTGCATAGGTATCATTATATGTGTAGGGCTTCTGTTTGGTGGGCTTGGCATCAACAGTCATGGGGATAGTATGAGAGCAAATTCTTGGATCTACCCCTTTCAAGTCTCTATAGTGCCATGCAAACACATCCCTATATTCCCTTAATAGAGCCACAAGCTCCATTTCTTCTCTTGCACTTAGGTCATCTCCTATATATGTGCATCTCTCTTCGTTCTCTTCGATGGTCACTACAATCTTCTTGGTCTTTTCTTTATTATCATATGATTCTCCTATGATGGCCTCTCTCTTAGGCATTCGTACCAAAATTTTGCGGTCGTCAACTTCATATTTCTTGAAGTTTTCTGGTACTTCAAACAATGATTCCTCTTCTTCTTGTTTCACTGCTTTTCTTTTCTTTTTCTTTTGACTGCTCTCACTTCCATCCTTTGAATTTACCATTTTAATACTTGTGAGAGGTTCTTCTTCTTTCTAGGTGAACACTCTTATATCTTCTAGATAGTGCTGCTTTGAGTTAAAGCAGCTATCCATCACAATGGACTCTATATCATCGTCATTCTCTTCTTCTTCTATGACATCACTAGGGTCACATTCTTCTAGTAGGGGCTGACACATGAACACTGAAATATCATAACCCTCCTCATCACAATGAGGTGTCCATTGTTCTTCATTGACAGCAATGTCCATGGTGGCTAAGATTTCTGGCCAGCCATGAGGCTCAAATTCCTCATCTGGAAAGATCATCGGAGTGTAGGCTGGATCTCTAACTGGTCTATCTCCTGGCGAAGTTCCTTCTTCTCTTGCCTTTAAAGGTTTTTCCTCTTCCTCTGCGACCTTGCACATCCACAAATGAGTATCTTCATGCAACCATGATAGATCAAGTGAACTTTCAGAATGCACAGAGATGGAATCTTCTTTCGCTTTGTGGATAGGATTCCACTGTAGGGGTGGTACATCTCTGAAGGAGTAATCCTTCAAATTGACCTTGGTGGTGACCCCTAAGTGTTGTAAGTACAAGGAGTTGGTTCCCCAATCCTGTACTATTTGCAATTGTCGTAGGAAGGGTCTTCCTAGGATCATCTCATAAACATTATTTTTCTCAAAGTCACATATAGCAAATGTGTGCTCAAACTCTACACCACAAGTGGTTAGAGTTATCCCTTCGAGCAATCCTAGAGGTCTTTCAAAATGGCCGTCAGCCATTTGAAGCTTCATTCTAGTTGGTCTTAATGTGGGTTTGCCCCATTGCTTCCACAAAGAGGTGGTTGCAATAGCAACACCCGCACCTGAATCTATGATTGCTTTGGTTGTGTAACCTTGGTAGGTGATTGGAAGATAAGTATTACCTTCTTCACCCTCACACATGTCTCCTATTTTATCGAGAGGTATCTCTGGAACTTTTTGCTTAGAGCCTGTTTTTGGCATATTGGAATCAAGTTCGGGGACCTGATCCTTCACATGATTCCATAACTCCGGTTTTGCTTTGAGCAGCTCTTCTACAGTGAGATGACATTGAACCTTAGTGTTCTTCACGACATCAGTGTTTCTTGGGACCACTGAGTCTTCATGTCTGACCAGTATTGTGGGAGCTCTGATCTGAAGAGATTCAGATTCCCATGGGCCTACAAATTGAGGCAGTTCTTCTAAGGTATTAGATTCAAAATCTAATCCTTTGTCTTCTTGTTGTTCTGCTTCTTCTCTGTAAATAGATGGAATGTCTTGGGGAAATTGATCATGAAGATCATCAATCTCACGAATAGGAGGGGAATTACTCTTCTCCTTGGCCCATTTCTCTTCTTGTATTTCTCGCAAGAACTCTTGAGAGTACTGTTGAATTGAAGGAGGCATTCCAGCATCCGTGGAATTAGGAACATAAGCTCCCATTGGTGGTGAGCTTCCTCTCTCAATAACTGGTTGAGCCTGGGGAGGTAAAGAAACTTGTGGTTTGTTTACCAATTGTTCTAATCTTTCTAGTAAGCCCTGGAAATGCAAATCCGGTTTGATAGAGTTTGTCTGATGGAACTTTTCACTAGTCTCTAGTATAGCTTGAGCTTGTTCTACCATTTTCATGCACATTTTCATCCGTTCAATCTCTAAGTCCGCTCTAGGGTAACTCTTGTCTAGGTTTGCAGCTGTAGCCCCTTCTTGAAGTCGAGCCTGGTAGGCCTTGAACATCATGTCCAAGCCTTCAGGGGTTGGATCTGCAAGAATAGACCCTGGTTGTGGCCTATTTACAATGGGTGGTGGGGTGGGATGAGATGGAGTGGATGGAGTTTCAGCATGCGAGGGGTTTTGAGATGCAATGTCTTCTATTTTTGTTTTTGCGTCTTTCAATCTTTCTTCTAGTTCCAATAACTTTTTATTCCACTTACGATTGGCTTTTTCTCTGGTATCCTTCCATGTTCTTGTTTTCCTCTTACTAGGTTCTCCCGATTCACTCGACTCCGATTGCTCTGCTGGTTTATCTTGTTTTAATGCTTGTGCCCTAGTAACTGCCTGTACAGGTGTCACATTACTGCTACTTGAACTTGAATCCGCCACTAAGCCTACCACATTAATGGGTGTAATCTTGGGTGCACTGGAGGGGTTTCTTGGACAATCTCTGGGAAGATGGTCTTTGCCACATTCAGGACAAAAAGCTTGTATTGTGATATCCTGACCTTGACTCGGAGATGGTGGGTGGGGACAATCACGAAGGAAATGGTCACCCTGACATCCAAAACATGGTCCTCTAGGAGCTTGTGGTCTTACTTGTGTCAATTGGGGCCTAGGGTTAGCATTTGCGTACATGACATTGGAGTATGTGGGCTCCCAATTTTGTTCCATAAGTGGTGCCTCATATTGATACGGGTAAATCTCACTACGCTCAGGAGACTCTGTGTAATAAGCATGTGGACTACCTTCATGGGAGTAGTCTGAACTATGAGCATGAGAGTCATTATCTGGTATCAATGGGGTTAGTGGGACCAATGCTCTATTTGGATTTTCCTCTCCCACGGCATACTTGATTGGAATCACGTTGGCAAGAGCTGGTGGTTGGTTTCCCAAGACTGGTTGTGGCCTATATTGTGCCTGATATTGCTGTTGTGGTCTTTAATACGGCTGTTGGTATTGGTTTTGATACCTACCTGGTTGGTAAGGTTGTTGATAATTTTGTCTAACAGCCTGCCTATTATAGGGACAATCTTGAGCCGTGTGGTTCGTATATTTTCTCTCAATAGTGCAATATGGAGCATTCCTTTCTCTAATGTTTTGGTTTTGCATTGGGCATACGTTAGCCATGTGGTCCCCTCCGCAGGTATAACATCGATTCAATGAGCTGACTCTTGGTATTTGTCTATTTTGAACTCCTAGCTTCTTGGCAACTTGCTCAGCTATCTCATCTATTTTCGTGGAGATTTTCGAAGTATGACTAGTAGAACTATCAGACTCCTTATAGAGTTTGGACAATCCTAACTCCTCACCCAAGTTATCTTCTATGTCAATGCACGTCCGCACACACTCTTCTATGGATCTAGGCTCTTTCAAGTACACATATGATCTTAACTTTGTGCTCAGTAAGCCATCTAAGAACAAAGCCACTTGTTTGGCTGGTGTGGGTAACTCTGGAGTAGGGCATCTTTCTACGTACTGTCTGAACCTTCTACCTGCTAGTCGCACTGTTTCTTGGGGTGTCTGCTTGAAACTGTGGATCAAGGATGATGTGTTATGCCTGATACCACTCTTGGAAAATTCTACAATGAATTCGTCTAGCAGCTGACCTATATCGCGATAGTTGCGACTACTCAATGGTTGAAACCAAGCCAATGTAGTGCCCTTAAGAGTCAAACCAAATGCCTCGTATTGGGTGAATAAATCCTCAACCTGTTCAGCTCTTAACACTTGTTTGAACTCAGCCACATGATCATAAGGATCTCCTAACCCGTCAAAATAATTCTTCATTGCCTTGATCACTTGAGTGGGTCTAAGGGTTCTTGTGTGCTCTCGGGGTCTAGGCAATGGAAAATCATGTTCATCTCTTTGTTGCCTATGTGCTTGATATCTCTCTCTTTCAGGTCTTTCATTTTCAAATCCTGCTCTATTTCTGCCCACCGTGTGTGCAAAACTTACCTCAGGTCTCTCTCTAGTTCTTTCTCTCTAGGCTTCATGAGCTTGGGATGATCCTACTCCTTGGAGGCCATGGGAAACATTGGATCTTGGTGGAGGGAAAATCAATTTATTCTTCCAAGTACATGCATGTCTATCATGTTCTGTTACCAAGAAAATTTTCTCTGACGTGTTATCCAGGTAGACAACTTTGCTTGGTATCTCTGGATCCTTGAACTCGTAGATGATGACTATGCCCAATTGGCTAGGTTGATCTGGCTTGAATCTCCAAAAGGCTTCCTCTGTTTCTCTATTCAAAAATAGTTCTATGCTTTTGTTGTCTTGAGGGATCCAGTCTGGAGTGATCACTTTGGTCAAAACTGACTTGCCTCTAGGAGTATGGGGTCCTTGTCCTACATTTCCTTATTCTAGGTCTCCTATCTCATTCTCATGAAGGATATTTCCAAACTCATCGGTCCTATCTAGTTGGTTGGTAACCACATACATGGTTCCTTCCTTATCAATGTATGAACCCTCTTCGAACTTGACCACCGGGTGTTCAAGTCCAAAGGATTGATCTGGATTTTTGAGTTGGACCACTGATCGCCTCAGGCCATCCTCATAGATGCGAGCACCTAATCGGTTGGTCCGAATATATTCCAACTGTGTCTTATAGGGACCTTCTGGTGTTTGTAGATGGGCAGTCCCTGAGCCACCTGCAGGTTTCCCCATGCTAAAAGACATTTCTGAGTCACTTGTGTCTGAACTTAGTCCGTAAGGATGACCACTTAGTTGTTGTGCCCAAGACTTAGCTGTATGGTTGACACTGGACTGAGAAGATCTAATGCTTTGTCTATCCTTGCCTAGGTGTCTACCAGATCTCAAGTTCATAAACTTTGGCTAAGAGTCCAAAATTTCCCCTTGGTATGGTTCAAAAATCCTTTGGAGTCCCCTTCGGTTCCAGGTCCCACTTGAAGGTCAACTTCAAATTATCCTATCTAAAAATCAACGCGTTATTCTTACAAAAAACAGTTGAGGCCGTGTAAGATTCGAAATGAGCTTTCCAACGAGCTATAGAGCTCAAAAAATGGACTTTGGATGAAAAAGTTATGTCAAATCAGGCTCCTAGGGGTCAAAACAGGCAAATATGACCTTTTGGAAAAAATCGCGATTTTGTGAAATCAAGAGAATCGCGATTTTGTGAACTTCAAGAGAATCGCGATTGTGTGAAGTCAGAGAATCGCAATTGAGTACCTTGAGAATCGTGTTTTCACAAAATCGTGTTTTGGCTGAAAATCGTGATTTGTGAGAATCGTGACTGTGAGTACAGAATCGTGTTTTTGAAAATCGCGATTTTGAGCACAGAATCGTGTTTTTGAAAATCGCGATTTTGAGTACAGAATCGTATTTTTGAAAATCGCGATTTTGAGCACAGAATCGTGTTTTTTTTTAAACCGTGTTTTCACAAAATCGTGTTTTTGGTTGAAAATCGTGATTTATGAGAATCGCGATTTTGAGCCCGTTGAAAATCGTATTTTCTCAGAATCGTGTTTTTGACATGAAAATCGCGATTGCCAGCAAAAAATCGTGTTTTTGAGAATCACGATTTTGTCTCAAAGAATCGTGTTTTTTGAAAATCGTGATTTTGAGCACAGAATCGTGTTTTTAGAGAATCGCGATTTTGTCTCAGAGAATCGTGATTCACAAAATCGTGTTTTCACAGGATCGTGTTCTAGAGAATCGCGATTTTCTCCTAGAGAATCGTGTTTTTACAAAATCGTGTTTTTGGCTAAAAATCGTGATTTGTGAGAATCGCGATTTTGAGCACAACCACAGAATCGTGTTTTCTCAGAATCGTGTGTTTTTTTTTTTGCTGAAAATCGTGATTTGTGAGAATCGCGATTTTGAGCACAACCACAGAATCGCGATTCTGAGAATGACCACAGAATCGTGTTCTTTTCCACAAGCTTTTAGGCAGGAAACAGAGAATCGTGATTTTTCAAAAAATTTTGAATTTTCACAGAATCGCGATTTTCATCACAGAATCGCGTTTTTTGGGCGAGAACTTCGAATTTTTGAGCGCCGAGCAATGGCGAGCTCCGTATGTGCAGAAAATCATGAAAAAACATAGCGCTTGCTCTCCCTTGCACCTCCTAACTCCTTCTCACACAATAATGCATGAAAAATGGTATGGAAATGCTGAAAATGCACTAAAAAACAAGAAATTTCTATGAAGAAGAAGATGGAAGAAGGTGGAGATGATGATGATGAAGAAGATGAAGAAGAAAAATCAGAAAATAACAGAAATGAGAGTTTTTTTACCTTCCAACGTCGCAATTCTACAATCTTACCATCACAACGCTCGTCCTCGAAGCTCTCTCCCCGGCAACGGCGCCAAAATTTGGTGTAGCTCAAGCGTAAGCACCACCTCCTTTACTTGTCAATCCATGGAGACGTGAGGACCGGTATGAAGACCACGAGCAAGTGAAGGCACAAGTGAGTGAGTGAAAGCACACGAACATGCACACACATACACACACACGCACACAAGGTAAGATCAAAGAGAGGAACAATGGAAAGCTTCGATTGCAAAAGAGTTCTCTTACAAACGCTCTATCCTCTATCAAGCTAACCTAAAAAATGAGCTCTCTAGCTCTTTTTATAGTTTTTTGACTAGTTTTGGCCCTGTCCAAACCTAGTGTCCGGCCTAGTTAAAAATTAGGTTCTAGGGCTTATTTGAGGGCTCAAACGAAGTCTAAAAATTATGAAAATTGGTACGATGGTACTTCTAATACTCCTCAAGCTCGAGGACTCCTCGGCTTGAACAAAATGGAGTTATAGAAATAGATAATGGTATTTACAATGGTTTTTAGTGATAAAAAACACTATTTTTGTAGGGGATTCTTATGAAAATTTGACATACACTTCTTGGAGCTCCCTACTTGCTCCCTTTCCTTGTGTGTCCACCTTTTGATGTGCTTCCATGCTTTGTCCTTGACTTTGAGCTTCAACAATTTGTCAAAGATTTGCCTGAGTTCTTTTATATGTGTCTGTCTAATGTTGGAATGAGCACAGAGATCATCAACATAGACCTCTAAATTCTTCCTCAGGAATTCTTTAAACACGTGACACATCAATCTTTGGAAGGTTGCAGGGGCATTGGTTAGCCCGAATGGCATTACCTGAAAAGCGAATATGCCCCACTCTGTGGCAAAAGCTGTCTTATGCTAATCTTCTGGAGCTATGGTGTTGACAGTATACGGGAAGAAGCAAGTACGGACACACATGCAGATCTAGCACTGAGGCAACCCTTCATTTTTTTCAAAACCCTCACATCATTTTAAAGTGATTCTCATCACTACAAACCCTTGTAAATATCATTTCACCTTTTTGTAGCTCCATTTTGTACAAGCCGAGGAGTCCTCGAGCTTGGGGAGCCTTATAAGTAGTTGCCTGTCAATTTTCATAATTTTTAGATCTCGTTTGGGCCCTCAAATAAGCCCTGGAACCTAATTTTTAACTAGGCCGGACACTAGGTCTAGACAGTGCCAAAGCTAGTCAAAAACTATAAATAGAGCTAGAGAGCTCATTTTTGGGGTTAGCTTCTTGTAGTTTGAGCTTGTATGAGAACTTTCTTGCAATAGAAGTGATTCCATTGTCTACTCTCTTTGTTCTTACTGTGTGTGCGCGTGTGTGTGTATGTGTGTGCATGCTTGTGTGCTTCTCACTCACGCACTTGTGCTTCCACTTGCTCGTGGTCTTCATACCATCCTCATGTCTTCCCGGATTGACATTAAAGGAGGTGCTACTCATCACTGAGCTACACCAAATTTTGGCGCCGTTGCGGAGGATCGAGCTTTGAGGACGAGCGTGTGATGGTAAGACGTAGAGAGGACGCGTTGGAATGGTAAGTAGTAGGTAAATTTCTGATTTTTTTTCCATCTCCATCTTCATCTTCACCTCATTCTCCATTTCCACCTCCACCTCCTTCTCCACTACATATTCCCTGTTCCCTATCATTCCCTCATTTGTTGTGTGCGAGTTTGAGAGAGAGCGATTGTGCGTGCTTGTATTTGTGTGTTTTTTGCATGTTTCTTGCAGGTGGCAGCTCCATCATCATCTCCAGCAAGCTCAGCAGGTACAGAAATTGTCTGCACAGTCCCCGAGGCGTCGAGCTCGAGCTATCGCGACACCCCGACCTATCGCGACACCCCGACCTATCGCGACACCTCACGAGCTATCGCGACACCCCGACCTATCGCGACACTTCACGAGCTATCGTGACACCCCGACCTATCGCGACACTTCACGACCTATCGCGACACCCCGACCTATCGCGACACTTCACGAGCTATCGCGACACCCCGACCTATCGCGACACCTCACGAGCTATCGCGACACCCCGACCTATCGCGACACCCCGACCTATCGCGACACTTCCCACCTATCGCGACACCCCGACCTATCGCGACACTTCACGACCTATCGCGACACCCCGACCTATCGCGACACTTCACGAGCTATCGCGACACCCCGACCTATCGCGACACCTCACGAGCTATCGCGACACCCCGACCTATCGCGACACCTCACGAGCTATCGCGACACCCCGACCTATCGCGACACTTCCCACCTATCGCGACACCCCGACCTATCGCGACACCTCGACCCGACCTATCGCGATACACGGCCTTTAACGCATGAAAATTGAGGGTTAATTTTTTGAGTGATTGGAAGGGCAGTTGAGCTTAATTTTAGGCACCTTGGTATAACTTTAGAACCTTGGAAGTGGGCAAAGGACCTAGAAACCAGAGAGGGATCTCCTGAACCCTGAGAGCCTGTTTTGACCCTATAGTGCCTGAATGGTCATAACTTGACCATACGAACTCCGATTGATGAGATTTTGGTCTCGTTGGAAAGCTCGTTGAGAATCCTACGTGGACCTCGACTGGTTTTTGTAAGAATCATACGCGGAGTTTTAGAACATGCATTTTTAAGTTGACCTTTAGGTGGAACTAAGTGGTTCTCAGATTCAGGGGGTACAGTGAGTTACTCCAGGGGGACTGAAAATATTGATGTGTGTCTTCCAATTACTTGTGGTAATAGAGCTATACTAACTGGTGAGCTTTTGCAGGAACTTTGTGTGCGCTCAAGGCAATCCAAAGCAAGCTAGCAAGGGTGAGTACCAAGCTTGGGAGAAGGCTTCCTGGGCTTGTGTAGCAGTCTGGTCAACCAGCTAATTGAGGTTGGAAGATCTCTCAACCCTCCTTTGTCAATTCCTAGCCTAGACTAAGTACGACTTAGGTGTGGTAATTAATTAGGGCAACGTTAGGCACGAATCAAGTCCAAGAGTATTAAGCAACCAAGTGCAAGAAGTAAATAGGTCGTAAGTGCAAAAACCTTAAGGGACAAAGGGTAAACGGGAATCGATCACTCATCAAGTGCGGAAATTCACTTAAGTACTCCTGACGACGCAATTTCAGACAAGACCATAAACATAATATTCAACTAAAAAGAACAAAGTGATTGGTGCAAAATCAACCTGCAACGAGAGTGTGCTTGGGTTCCAGGGGGTAAATAAATCAGGCATATGAACCTTATATCAGGCAGACACTTAGGCCGAGACAGACAAAGCCTCAGATCTTCTGAAGCTAGTGTCAATCACACTGCCAGGTCTTGGGCCCAGCAGTTGAGTGATTACCCATACACTCCCAGATCAGAAACAAGTGATTCTGAGATGTCCTATCACATGGAGAGATCAGTAGGAAGTTCAGGGTTGGCTTATCTAGAAAAGCCAGAGGGGCCTTATAAGACTCAATTGGAATATATCAGGACGAATTGTCTAGGTGCTTGCATCTACGAAGACGGACTGAGAAGATCGGTGGTCCAGATTAAGAACCCCGATCAACCCCATGGATTAGACCATCCGGTAGTCAAGTTTGAGAATGGAGCCTACCTAGATAAAGAAGGGACCATATATGTAGTCACCACTCTTCCTGATAGAACTGATGAGTTTGGAAATGTGATTGCGGAGACCGACATGGGTGATATAGAGCAAGGGAACTTAGAGAGAGAGCCAAGAACTCCCCGTGGTAAATCTGTCTTGACCAGAATCATGACCCCAGAATGGATTCCACAGGATAATAAAAGCATAGATCTGCTTTTAAACCGAGAAATCGATGAGGCTTTTTGGAGATATAAATCTTCTCAATCTCAGGAAGTGAGTGCCCTCACAATCTATGAGTTTAAAGACCCTGATAACCCAGGTCAAGTAACCTACCTAGACAATGCATCAGAGAGAATCTTTGTGGTCACAGAGCATGGCAGACATGCCTACACATGGAAGGGAGAATTTGTTTTTCCCCAACCGAGGTCTAATGTGTCCCTTGGTCACCAAGGAGCTGGGACCTCCCAAGCTCATGGGGCTCAGAGAGATAGAAGTAGAGACAAACCTGAGGTAAGTTTCGCCAACTCCCTGGGAAGAGAAAGAACGGGAACAGAAAGGAATAGAGTGGAACCTGAGAGACATAGAACCCCATGGAATCACAGGGACATTGATGATTTTCCTTTGCCAAGGCCGAGAGAACACACTAGGACCCTGCGACCAACTCAATTGGTGAAGTCCATGAAGAATTATTTCGATGGCACGGGAGACCCTTATGACCATGTGGCAGAATTTCGACAAGTGTTGAAAGCTGAACAGGTGGAGGACCTATTCACACAATATAATGCTTTCGGTCTAACCCTTAGGAACACTGCCCTTACGTGGTTCCAACCACTGAATGAGAGGCATTTCAGAAGCATAGACCAACTCTTAGAGGCATTTATTGTTGAGTTTTCTAAGAGTGGAATCAGGCATAACACCTCCTCTCTAATTCATAGCTTCAAACAAACACCTCAAGAGACGGTCAGACTAGCTGGAAGAAGATTTAGACAGTACCTGGAGAGATGCCCTATGCCGGAGTTACCCACACCAGCCAAACAAGTGGCCTTGTTCCTAGACGGATTGTTGAGCACTAAGCTCAGGTCATATGTGTACCTGAAGGACCCTAGAACGATAGAGGAGTGCGTGCGCATGTGCATAGACATTGAGGACAATCTAGGTGAGGAATTAGAACTATCAAAAATCTATAAGGATTCTGATAGCTCTAGTAACATGGCATCTGGTCAATCCACATCCATCGAGGAACTTGCAGAGAAGGTAGCCCAAAAACTAGGTGTCTCTAGCAAGCAAATTCCAAGATTTGCCCCAGTTAAGCGGTGTTACAATTGTGGCGGTGAACATATGGCAAGTGTATGCCCCATTATGGCCCAACCTCAGGTGAATCCTAGTAGCCAGTACTGCACCATAGAGCGCAGGTACACCAATCACACGGCACAAGACTGCCCATATAACAAACAAACTGTTAGGCAAAATTATCCTCAGCCATATCCACAACATGGTAGGTACCAGAATCAGTACCCATCACCACAATACAACAGACCACAACAAACTTATCAGCCACCTTATCAAGGGCAGCAGAGACCTCAACCAATCCTAGTGCAGCAACCCCCTGCTCCAACCAATGTGATCCCAGTGAAATATGCATCTACTGAAGAAAATCCGAATAGAGCCATAGTTCCAGTCACCCCATTGCTATCAGATAGTGATCCAAGTGACCATAGTTTTGACTCCACACATATTGATAGCCCACATGCTTACTACATGCAGTCACCCGAGCATAACGAGTCATACTATTATGAGGACCCAAGTGAAAATAGTGGGGAACCTGAGTATTCTAATGTTATGTACACAAACCCCAACTCTAGACCTCAACCTAGGCAGGTACGACCCCCATTTCCTAGAGGACCATGCTTCAGATGTCAGGGAGATCACCTTATACGTGATTGTCCACTGCCTGCCCCTACACAGCCTCAACCAGTAACCATTCAGGGCTGCTGTCAAGATTGCGGGAAAGAGCATCTCCTACGAGATTGCCCGAAGAACCCTAATAACATGCCTAAAATCACTCCTATCAATGTTGTTGGGTTAGTTGTAGACTCCACAGGGAGTGTGACTTCCACTGCACCTGTGCAGGTGATCACAAGAGCCCAGGCACTTCAACAACACCAAGGTGTTGGTCCCGAAAAGAGCCCCGAGGTGAGTGAAACAGAGAGCATACCCAAAAAGAGAACTAGCGCCTGGAAGGATAGTCGTGAAAGAATGAAGAGGCAATGGGCAAAAAAGATAAACGAACTTGAAGAAAGCGTGAGAGAAACCAAGGCAAAAATCACAGAGATCACGTCTCAACCGCACTCCCACACACTTCCACCACTACCATCCCCATCACCCTCCATTTCTCCACCCTCTAATACACCCCTCGTAACCCACCCACCACCCCGAGTAGGATCAGTATTAGCTGACCCCACTCCTGAAGGCTTGGACATGATGTTCAAGGCCTACCAGGCTCGACTTCAAGAAGGGCCAACAGCTGCAAACCTAGACAAGAGTTACCCTAGAGCAGATTTAGAGATTGAACGGATGAAAATGTGCATGAAAATGGTAGAACAAGCTCAAGCTATACTTGAGACTAGTCAAAAGTTCAATCAGACAAACTCTGTCAAGCCGGATTTGCATTTCCAAGGCTTACTGGAAAGATTAGAGCAGTTGGTAAACAAATCACAGGTTTCTTTACCTCCACAGGCTCAACCAGTTGTTGAAAGAGGAAGCTCACCACCTAAGGGAGCTTATGTTCCTAATTCCACGGATGCTGGAATACCTCCTTCAATTCAACAGTACTCTCAAGAGTTCTTGCGGGAAATACAAGAAGAGAAATGGGCCAAGGAGAAGGGTGATTCCCCTCCTATTCCTGAGATTGATGATCTTCGTGATCAATTTCCCCAAGACATTCCCTCTATCTATGGGGATCAAGCAGAGCAACAAGAGGAGGAGAGATTAGATTTTGAATCTAATTCTTTACAAGAGTTGCCTCATTTCACAGGCCCATGGGAATCTGAATCTCTCCAGATCAGAGCTCCCACGATATTGGTAAGAAATGAAGACTCAGTGATTCCCAGGAACACTGATGTTGTGAAGAACACTAAGGTTCAATGTCACCTCACTGTAGAGGAACTCCTCAAGGCAAAACCGGAGCTCTGGAATCATGTGAAGGATCAGGTCCCAGAACTTGAATCCAATACACCAAAAGTAGGCTCTAAACAAAAAGTACCAGGGATACCTCTCGACAAGATAGGAGACATGAGCGAAGGTGAAGAAGGTAACACTTATCTTCCGATCACCTATCAAGGTTACACAACCAAAGCAATTGTGGATTCGGGTGCCGGTGTTGCTATTGCGACCACCTCCCTGTGGAAGCGATGGGGCAAACCCACCTTAAGACCAACGAGAATGAAACTTCAAATGGCAGATGGTCATCTTGAAAGACCTCTCAGATTGCTTGAAGGGATAACTCTAACCACTTGTGGTGTAGAGTTTGAACATACGTTTGCTATATGTGACTTTGAGAAGAATAATGTTTACGAGATGATCCTAGGAAGACCCTTCCTACGACAATTGCAAATAGTACAGGATTGGGGAACCAACTCCTTGTACTTACAGCACTTAGGGGTCACCACCAAGGTCAATCTGAAGGATCACACCTTCAGAGATGTACCACCCCTACAGTGGAATCCTATCCACAAAGCGAAAGAAGACTCTATCTCCGTGCATTCTGGAAGTTCACCTGAACCATCCTGGTTGCATGAAGATACTCACTTGTGGATGTGCAAGGTCGCAGAGGAAGAGGAAAAGCGCCTAAAAGCGAGAGAAGAAGGAACTTCCCCAGGAGATAGACCAATAAAAGACCCAGCCTATACACCAATGATATTTCCAGATGAGGAATTTGAGCCTCATGGTTGGGCAGAAATCTTAGCTACCATGGACATTGCAGTCAATGAGGAACAATGGACACCCCATTGTGATGAGGAGGGTTATGATATTTCAGTGTTCATGTGTCAGCCCTTGTTGGAAGAGTGTGATCCTAGTGAGTTCATAGAAGAAGAAGAGAATGACGATGATCTAGAATCCATTGTGATGGATACATACTTTGACTCAGAGGAACACTACTTAGAAGACCTAGGGGTGTTAACCCAAAAGGAAGAAGAACCCCTTGCGAGTATTAAAACGATAAGTTCAAAGAAAGGAAGTGAAGGAGGTCAAAAGAAAAAGAAAAGGAAAGCAGTGAGACAAGAAGAGGAAGAATCATTGTTTGAAGTACCAGAAAATTTCAAGAAATATGAAGTGGAAGACCGGAAAATTTTGGTACGAATGCCTAAGAGAGAGGCCATTATAGGAGAAGCATATGACAATAAAGAAAAGACCAAAAAAATTGTAGTGACCATTGAAGGGCACGAAGAGCGATGTACGTACATAGGAGACGACCTAAGTGCAGAAGAAGAAGCAGAGCTTGTAGCGCTATTAAGGGAATATAGGGATGTGTTTGCATGGCACTATAGAGACTTGAAAGGAGTAGATCCAGAGATTTGCTCTCATACGATTCCAATGACCGCTGAGGCCAAGCCCACCAAACAAAAGCCATACACATATAATGACAATTATGCAGCCAAAATAAAAGAGGAAATTGACAGGCTGATTGAAGCCGGATTCATCTATGAGATTGAGCACACTGAATGGGTGTCTCCCATTGTAGTGGTGCCCAAGAAGAATGGGAAATTGCGAGTGTGCATTAACCTTAAAAAAGTCAATGCCGCTACGATCCGAGATAGTTATCCTCTTCCAATCACCGAACATCTATTGGAGCGTGTTGCAGGCAAGGAAGTTTACAACTTCCTTGATGGTATTTCAGGTTACAACCAAGTAGCCATTGCCCCCGAAGATCAACACAAAACGGCCTTTGCCACAGAATGGGGAATCTTTGCATTTCGTGTGATGCCATTTGGGCTCACCAATGCACCTGCAACCTTCCAAAGACTCATGTGTCATGTCTTCAAAGAGTTCTTGCGAAAGAGCTTAGAAGTATATGTGGATGATTTATGCGCTCATTCCCAAGAAAGAAGATATCACATCCCTGAGCTCAGGCAAATCTTCAACAAGTGTAGAGATTATCGAGTGTGCCTGAATCCAGAGAAGTGTGTGTTCATGGTACGACAAGGTAAGATCTTAGGTCACATTGTTTCTAAGAATGGAATTTCAACAGATGAAGACAAAGTAAGAGCAATAGCAGAGTTGCCCAGACCAAGGAATGTTAAAGAGGTACAAGCCTTTATGGGCCATTGTGGATATTACCGTAGGTTTATTCACATGTATGCCATCATAGCTAAACCTCTCTATGGGTTGTTAACAAATTTCGAGTGGAGTGAGGAATGCGAGACTTCCTTCAACGAGCTGAAGAGACGTTTGTGCACAGCACCAATATTGACTACTCCGGATTGGAGCAAACCCTTCCATGTCCATGTAGATGCCTCCAATCATGCAATAGGATGTGTACTAGCACAACCCACAGGTGAGGGAAACCTGGATTTGCCGATAGCATATGCTAGTAGGCAATTAAATGCAGCTGAACGGAATTATACCACAACGGAAAGAGAAGGCCTAGGTATGGTATACGCTGTGAAGAAGTTTAGACACTATCTATTGGCCAATAAGTTCAAGTTTTTCACTGACCATCAAGCTTTACTATATTTGGTCAATAAACCTTGCAATACAGGCCGCTTAGTAAGATGGTTCCTCTTACTAATGGAATACGACTTTGAAGTTGTTGTCAGGAAAGGTAGAACCCATCTTAGGGCAGACCATCTTTCTCGCATCACTTCAGGAGAGCCACCGCAAGGAGTGTCTGATGAATTGCCCGATGCTTATCTGTTCAATTTAGAAGTTGTTCCTAAATGGGCAAATAAGTTGGTACCAGTCCTAACCTTCGGGCCTGCAAATAAAAATGTTAAAATAAGCAAAGAGGAAATTGTAAAATCGCTAAAGTATCAAATATTGGCCGGAAGTATGTACAAGCAAGATACCGAGGGCGTATTAGCTTGTTGTGTCGAGGATGATGAACACGCTAGTTGGTTGCAACAAGCCCATGAGGGACTGCTAGGGAATCACTACTCTAAACAATGAACATTGCAGAATCTAAAACGCTTCGGAGTGTATTGGCCTAGCATGGACAAAGAAATACAAGAGTGGATCCAGAGTTGTCCAGGGTGCCAGGAGAGACCCCCAGTGGAGCATGCCACTCTTTATCACGTGTCATTAATCCCAGACTGGAGTGCTCCATTGGTCGAGTTCATGAGATCGGGAACATTACCCAATCAGGCTAGTCTTGCAAGAAAACGGAGCATGGAGCAAGAGGCTCAAGACTATGCCTTAGTAGGAGACAACCTATATCGAAGAGGCAAGGATGGTTACCTAAGACTGTGCGTTCATGAATCAGACTACTTGAAAGTCTTAGAAACGGCACACAGCGGTGCTGCAGGCGGACACTTTGGGACTGACAGAGTAATTAAGACCATTCTATTCTCGGGACTTTGGTGGCCCACTCTTCATATGGATGCACATACTTATGTGAAGAGTTGCGACACATGCCAACGTGCCCAATATCCGATAAGAAAAGATGAAATGCCCTTAAGGCCAATGATGGGAGGACGTGCATTTTCAAAGTGGGGTATAGACTTTGTAGGCCCCATCAACCCCCCAGCTAGAAACTCCCATGCAGAATACATTATTGTAGCCACAGATTACCTTACAAAGTGGGTGGAAGTAAAAGCCACGACGAAGAATGATGCTCAAACGACGGCTAAGTTCTTATTCGAAAATGTGTTCACTAGATATGGGTTACCAATAGAGTTGGTTAGTGATAGAGGTACGCACTTCTTGAATGAGGTCATTGAAAATCTACTTCAAGAATTCATGGTGATACATAAGAAGTCTGCACCCTATCACCCACAAGCTAATGGACAAGCCGAGAGCACGAATAAGATCCTATGTAACGTATTGACGAAACTTGTAAATAATAAACGCTCGGATTGGGACAAACAACTTCATCATGCTGTTTGGGCATACCGAGTTGCTTACAAAACGGTACTCAATGCCACCCCATTTCAGATGGTCTTCGGACAAAATGCGGTGCTACCATTAGATTTCCTAATTCTAGCTTTAAGAGTAGCACAAGAGCATGAGTGGAATGGACACGAGTTGTCCTCTAGGATCTTTGATCTAGAACGTTTAGGTGAGACGAGGCTACGAGCAGCAGCAGGCATCTATGCTGCAAAGAAACGGCAAAAGGCATACTTTGATGCCCATGTAAAGGATAAGGGTTTGAAAGCAGGAGATCTAGTTTTAATTTACACATTGAAACAACACGCAAGAAAGCTAGAAAAGAGAGGCTACGGACCTATGATCATTAATAGGATCTCCACGAGTGGAGCAGTACAACTAGCCACTTTAGAGGGGGATGTCCTCCCAAACTATATTAGCGGGTGCAGAGTCAAGCTGTATCAGGAACCCCTCACGGAGGAAATGCTAAGTCGACTCAATACTGCTAAACAACGTAAAGAGGAGGAAAAACGAATTCGAGAAGAAGCACAGGCAGAGGCCATAGAGCGCATTAAGCGCATGAAGCTAAGAAGACAAGGACTAGGGAGAGAACATTATAACCATCAGGAAACTTCACCCGGATATTCCATGGCCATGTGTCAAGTAAAGTCAACCACTCATCCTAGCATAGTGGACAGGAGACCATTCATTACAGTTAGGCTAGAACACGGCAACCCTTGCCAAGAACTCAGGGCTTTAATTGACTCAGGTGCTGCGACTAGTGCGATTAGATGGTCCCACTATAAGGATTCAGGAATAGAAATGCGGCCAATTGAGGCATACCTCATAGGGCTAGGAGGCATGGAAACCCCTTGCATGGGTGAGGTGGATCTTCCTATCCTCATTAAGAATATGACCATGACGGCGAAGCTACTAGTGTGCCATGATGACGACCTGATAGAACCCCTAATCCTTGGCCAAGATTGGCTATACGATCACTCAGTGGACCTAAATCTTAGACAAGGCTCCTTACAGATTGGAACCTTAGAGCAGAAGCGAGTGATACCGCTTGACTTCCCTAACGGCATTCCACTTGACGGTTGTGACCCTAGACCCTATGAAACACATGCGACGGAAGACCGGAAGATCTTTGATCAGCTCAATCACGCTACGTCTACACCAACCCGCTTGGGCTTGGCTATAGACAGTTGTCAATCAGAAAGACGACAGGGGACCTTCCCTGGAACTTCCTGCAAACTAGAAGGGGCAGCTACCCATCCGCGAGGGCAGATGGACACAATCAGCGGGCAGATGGACACAATCAGCGGTCAGGTGGGTTGCATCAGCAGCCAAATGAGCACGACACCCTGCGGTGCTCATCCTTCCAAACTTGTTGCGGACAGGCCTAGATTAAAGTTAAAGAACGAATCATTTCCTAGTGGGCAGGTCACGCAAGTGTTGGAACTCCCTTCTTTTCCAAAGCAGAGCGTCCACCCGACCTCTCAACCTCAACCACAGCAGAGTCAACCACGAAGAAGGAACCCAGACCGACGGCAGTATCATAAGACGCAGCAAGGAAAGCAGTTTAGGCCAACCAAGGGAAGCGGCACCAGACAAATATGGGTGCCAAAAGGACAAAAAACACCGAAGAACTCCAACAAAGCCGAGATCGACAAGCAAAAGGCAGGGCAGAAACAGAATCAGTATCCACCATCCCCTCGACCCTCTTCTACAAGTCCAAGCATTCGACAAATTTGGATCGCCAAGAAATACCTTACCCATAGACCCACACCCACGCAGATTTGGGTACCCAAAAGGTCTCAAATACATCACACACCCATCCAGAAACCTTTACCCATCTGTAGCTCTAAGAGCTACGACCCCTCTATCCAAGCATGGAGAATTAAACTGTGTACTAAACCCCCTGACCCAATTCTGTAAATCCACCCACACTAACAACAGGAGCATTCCGAGCCCATTGCATACCCACAACATGCATCTAGGATGACACTGACCTCTAATCACCACTCACACTATCACAAACACTTCACCACTAACCATTGACCTCCGGGATTGTCATGTTAGTATTGTGAAGGGAACACCATTACATCTTGTTTCCTATACAACACTAATGTGCCTTTCGTCTTCCAGCAGATAAGCAACCTACTCTCATGGCAACAGCGACAGGCACAAGCTCTCAGGCAGGATCTGGTGCTCCTATCAATTGGGATGCCATGCCAGTGGAAGCTCCACCAACAGCTCGGCCTGAAGAATTCTTGAATGTGCGAAGGATTCCCATTCCAGATCCCCCCAGTGGACTAACCGAAAGAGTAAAAGGGCACTCCCATTGGTTCAATGAAATGCCAGGGGATTTGGGAGACGCAGATCACATCTGGGAGTCCAAGATGGAGTGTGGAGGGGTTTGGTGGACCTTCCAATTCTTTTCAAGAGAATTTGAGACCTTATAGAATACAGCTCCACTTCAGGATATCTGGCAAAAGGTAGGACTACAAGCTTACTTCAGTGCAGCTCTACCTAAACCCGACTTCCTCAGGTGCTACTACTTGATTGTTACGCTAAAACCTACCGGGGATAAAGATCATTCCGACACATTCTGGGTGCCCTCCTTATCCAATCTGGAGGAGATGAGGAAGTTTGAATTAAATGTAACGTTAATCAGGGAAGCCCTTCAGATGTATGGCACGCATGTACCTTCTGACCGCAACCCCTTGATACCAGAATCGATGAAAAGCAATAGAATCAAGAAACTAAAAGAAATGTGCGCCCTCACACCCAACATCGCCATACCCCTGCGGATGTGCCTCCAGCACTTCGCATTTCCCGCTCAGGACCGTTTCACGCAGCCTCACAAGAAGATATGGTACGGGCTATATTTAGCAGAGACCGGAAGCTTGCCCATTAAGATGCCGGTATGGATCTTAGATCAAGTGTATGAGGCAGGCAAGCGGGGAGTGAGGAAGCCCACTTTACATGGTTGTTGTGCGCTGACAAGAATCATCTACAGATGTCTTGCATATGACGTGCCAGTTGCCCGAGCCCTAAAGTATGCACACCTGGAGCTGTTCAAAGGGCGGAAGTCAGGGAGTCAGCCCGCAAAAAGAATGCGTGGATCCCTTTCACAGGTCCTGATCCCTCCAGAAGCCACCGCCGAAGCCTCCACTAGAGAGGAAGCCCAAGTGGCACCTTTCACAATCCATCTCCAAGAGTCTCAACCAAGAGAGGTGGTACAGCCCGCTCCTTCTGCCCCTCCACTACCTACCGATGCAGAATTTGCAGCTATGGCCACCTTCACCGAGGACCCAAACTTTGATTTTGAAACATTCCTACAGACGGCCCATCTATCAGACAGTGAAGGTTGCCCTGACAATGTCGATACGGGGACATCAGCCCAAAGAGAACATGCACGAGGCGAGACAAGCAGTGTACAGGAGATAGGAGTGGCACAACTTCCTCAGAGACTAAGCACACGAGCTCAGGAGAAGTCACCAAGAGATGACCCAGAAGAGAGTGAAGACGAAGCCCCTGCATATACGACACAGCTCAAACGACTATACCGAACAATCAAGCAGGTGCAACGACGCCATAAAATGTCAGAAGAAGCACATAGGGCCCTAGTAAACCAGATGCTGCAGTCGGAGAATATCGACCCCCATTTTGTAGAATCGCTAAATCTTTTGGCGGACACCTGTGGCATCAGTGAAGCAATGAGAACCTTGGTCTATCGAGAGAACCCTACTTATGATCAAAGAAGAATTGATACACGGCCTCGGCAAGGAAAGATGATTCAGATGGAAGTATCTACCGCGCTAGCTACGTCCACGTCAGAAGACGTTCTCATGATTAGCCCTAGGCCCAATGATGAACCGGAGGCAATTACGCATGCACCCTCCCCCCCATCATCTCCTATCCCACCCTCAGAACCTCTCTCCACGTGTCTTTCTACACAACCAATATCCTCCTATAGTGAGACCATTGTACACAACCCCGTTTCCACTTTCCTTCCTTCGCCCTCATCCATCTCTGTCACCCAACTTTTTGAACCCCAACTAGGTCACCCTTCCTTCCTCCCTGCCTTTGGACAACCATCTGCCACTAGTCAGACTTTTTCCCTTCCTTTACCCTCCACCCCTCCATTTCCTCCCTCCCAAACTCTACCTACCCCGTCCCTTGTAGCTGCCTCGGGCACCACACTAATCACCCAACCCTCCTTCTGGACCCAACTTGTAAACATTCTTCAACAGGTTGATAAACATAATAACAAGTCCCTTCCCCAAATCCACTCCCCCACATTCATGGCCACCACTATCACACCACCCACCATCCCGGTGTTCACATTTCACGACTCACACTCTCTCATGTCCGACCCCATGGACATCTCACCCTCCGCTGGATCACCCACCACCACTGTTCTCACAACACCATCACAACTTATTACACTCACATCACCACTTCCACACACGGTAGGCACAACATCCACTTTTCCCATTCCCACTTCCCAACCCCCTGCATCTCCCATCCTTACCCCTACATCCACCTCATTTAGTCTTGCACTCGACACCATGCTCGAAGCTGCCACTCAGCTTAAGCAGGAATATAAATTATTGGAAGAAAATAACAAGGAGCTTTGCACCCTCTCAGCAACACTCCAAGAGCGTGTCAATGCTTTGGAGTCCAATCATACGGAGTCACAAAGCAAAATATCCGCCCTCGAACAGGCAAATGCGCAACTCGAAGCGAGGCATATGGAAGAGAGCAAAGCCATGGAGGAACAGCTGCGAGATCAAATGGGCCGCAATGCAAGGCTTCAACGAAACATGGCCTTGCTGCGACGACATCTGGCGGCAGCTCAAGAAGAGAACAGATGGCTTCAACAACAAAACCAAGAGAACCTCGAGGCTGCCATGGAGAACACCCCGGGAGCACCCATAGACCCGGCTAAATTTCAAGCTGTTCCCTCAGAAAGCATACAACAGATCTTGGAAACTTATGCCAATCTTTTAGAAGCACATGATCAGCTTGCCGACGAACTGAAGGACCTACAGAGACCCCAAGAGTCTACACCACACCAACGGGAACCTAAAGAGATGACCGACGCTGCTACTTCACCTGAACCTGAACATTCAACGACCAATGACGTACTGGAGTTACGGCAACAGGTTGCAGAATTAAAATTGAAGTTGATGCAGTACGAGCGACCTCCTTCCCCACCTGAGCAACCCATGGAAGAGGAAGAAGTTATTATTCCAGTGGAGGAAGCATATGAAGAGAACTACGAGCCTCAACCTTTTCCAGGAGGCACAACCACTGAGGAGGGACAGGACACTTATGAGGAACCCCCATCGGCATGGATGAAACAGGTAGAAGAAATGGGGCAGACTCATGAAGAACGTATCACCTACCAGATGTTGGCCATGAAGACCATTGAAGAAACCATACTTCAATCAGAATACTTCAGACAGCTGGCTCCTAGAAGACTAATCACCAGCTCAGAATTACAATATAAGCCATACTTTGTACTGTTGGCAGACTACAATGCCGAGATCAAACGTAAGACCAACAAGTACCCAACGTTCGCAACGCAATTTGAACCGGAGGACATTCCAGAAGAGGCGCGCAAAGGGAGAATACATCAACCCATCTGGAGGCAAAAGCTATTGGAGACCTATCCCGAGATGCTACGAACATGGGACCACGCACCCATGCATTTAAAGTATAACAATTGCTATGGACCAGTACAACGGAGAAGGACATGGAAGTCATTTGCAATCAAAGTCAAGAACAATGCCAATTGCAAAGAATGGCTCAATTACCCCGCCATCGCTCCCCCAACCGGTACTCCCACGGTGTCATACATGATGGCAACCATCAGACATTGGATACCACGTCTCCACCCCATGCCAGATGTCGCTGCCCAGATGATGCTCAAGATCTTTGATATGATGCAGGTCGTACTCAAAACTTTTCGCAATGTATGCCGTATTCAACCTCCTATTCCCGGGTTTATTAATGGTAACTACGACCTGCTATATGATATGAGCACAACCCCGAGCATACGAGTGGCTTACGCATGGCACGCACGCATCAGATATCTCCCTGCCTGCTACAAGCAAACGTTCGATGAAATGTTCACCACGGGGTTCTGGGAAGCACACTCAGAGGTGTTCGCGCCACGGCCCACCCATTTGTTACACCTCTTTGCATGCGAACAAACGATGCACTCAGAACTCTACACAACGCCACAGACGGACATACCGGGCCCAGTCAATTGGGATACCCTGCAGAGAGACCTGATCCGAGGGCTGCGAATCAAAGAACATGAGGTGGGAGCTGACATTCTCCAGAACTATATTGATCAACCCGCAGAGCAAAGGTCTGTCAGAGGCGACAGACCCTAGGGGGGGGAGAGTGTTGACAGTATACGGGAAGAAGCAAGTACAGACACACATGCAGATCTAGCACTGAGGCAACCCTTCATTTTTTTCAAAACCCTCACATCATTTTAAAGTGATTCTCATCACTACAAACCCTTGTAAATATCATTTCACCTTTTTGTAGCTCCATTTTGTACAAGCCGAGGAGTCCTCGAGCTTGGGGAGCCTTAGAAGTAGTTGCCTGTCAATTTTCATAATTTTTAGATCTCGTTTGGGCCCTCAAATAAGCCCTGGAACCTAATTTTTAACTAGGCCGGACACTAGGTCTGGACAGGGCCAAAGCTAGTCAAAAACTATAAATAGAGCTAGAGAGCTCATTTTTGGGGTTAGCTTCTTGTAGTTTGAGCTTGTATGAGAACTTTCTTGCAATAGAAGTGATTCCATTGTCTACTCTCTTTGTTCTTACTGTGTGTGCGTGTGTGTGTGTATGTGTGTGCATGCTTGTGTGCTTCTCACTCACGCACTTGTGCTTCCACTTGCTCGTGGTCTTCATACCATCCTCATGTCTTCCCGGATTGACATTAAAGGAGGTGCTACTCATCACTGAGCTACATATGGCTACTTGATTGTAGCCCGAAAATCCATCAAGGAAGCTGTACACTTCCTTGCTTGCTACTCTTTCTAAGAGATGTTCTGTGATAGGAAGCAGATAGTTATCTCGAATTGTGGCTGCATTGACCTTCTTCAAGTTAATGCACACACGTAGCTTTCCATTCTTCTTGGGCACAACTACAATGGGGGATACCCACTCAGTGTGCTCAATTTCATAGATGAATCCAGCTTCTACCAATCGATCTATCTCTTCTTTGATCTTAGCAGCATAGTTATCATTATATGTGTATGGCTTTTGCTTAGAGGGTTTCGCGTCTGAGGTCATGGGAATTGTGTGTGAGCATATGTCTGGGTCAACACCCTTCAAATCCTTGTAGCTCCAAGCGAACACATCTCTGTATTCTCTTAGCAAGGCTATCAATTCGCGCTCTTCTTCTTCCGTCAGGTCATGTCCTATGTAAGTACATCTCTCCTCTCCTTCTTCGAGGGCTACCACTATTTTCTTGGTGGTTTCTTTGTTATCATAGGCCTCTCTTGATTGTGCCTCTCGTTTAGGCATCCTTATCATGACTCTCCTATCGTCTATCTCATACTTTTTAAAGTTTTTCGGGACCTCAAACAAAGATTCTTCCTCTTCTGGTGTGACTTCTCTCTTCTTTCTTTTCTTTCCTTCATCCTTATGGGTCACTTGTGTGGCTAACCTTACATCATTTGTTATCTCTCCGTGTCTCTGGGGTTGAAATTCTACTTCATGGAAGTATTCTTCATCTGATGCAAAAGGTGGGTCCATAATGATTGACTCTAGGTCGGAGTCACTTGCATCCTTAAATGCATTAGGGCTAGGTTCGCATTCTTCTAGAACTGCCTCTCCCATGATTGGCTCTATGGAGAAAACTGAAATGTCATAGCCATCCTCATCACAGTGGGGTGTCCATTGTTCTTCATTGATGGCTACATCCATGGTTGCTAGGAATTCTGACCAACCGTGGGGTTCAAATTCTTCATCAGGAAATACTACAGGTGCATAGGCTGGGTCTTGAATGGATCTATGTGTTTCTTTTGCACCTATCTCTCTGGCTTTTTCTCTCTTCTCCTCTTCTACTACCACTTTACACATCCATAAGTGAGTGTCTTCATGCATCCATGAGGATCCTGATCCTATGGAATGCACAGACTCCGTATCATCTTTGGCTCTATGGATGGGGTTCCATTGGATAGGAGGGACATCTCTATGAGAGTAATCTTTGAGATTAACCTTGGTCGTGACACCTAAGTGTTGCAAATACAAGGAATTGGTTCCCCAATCCTGGACCACTTGCAACTGTCGCATAAATGGCCTTCCCAAAATCATCTCATAGGCATGATTCTTGCTGAAATCACATATGGCAAAAGTATGCTCAAACTCAACACCTCATGTAGTGAGAGTTATTCCTTCCAGCAAGCCTAAGGGTCTTTCTATGTGGCCATCAGCCATCTGCAATGTCATCCTCGTGGGCCTGAGTGCTGGCTTGCCCCAACGCTTCCATAGGGAAGTGGTGGCAATAGCAACTCCTGCACCTGAGTCTAGAATTGCCTTGGTTGTGTACCCCTGATGGGTAATGGGAAGATAGGTGTTTCCTTCTTCACCTTCACTCATATCTCCTATCTTGTCTAGAGGAATTTCTGGCACTGTCCTATGAGAACCTACCTGGGAACGAGGTTTTGCTATCTCTGGTACTTGTTTGGCTACATGTTTCCATAACTCTGGCCTAACTTTGAGTAGCTCTTCTAAAGTGAGGTTGCAGTGCACTTTAGTGTTTTTCACTACCTCCGTATTCCTAGGTATGAATGAGTCTTTGTTTCTTACCATGACTGTGGGTGCTCTCATACAGGTCGACTTGGCTTCCCATGGGCCTGTGAAGTGGGGTAATTCATGTAAAGAATTAGACTCAAAGTCTAATCTCTCTTGAGACTGGGTGCTCTCCTGCTCTCCATAAATGGAGGGAATATCTTATGGGAATTGATCCTGCGTGTCATCCACAAGTTCAATGGGAGGAGGGACTTCACTTTCTTTAGCCCATTTGTCTTCTTGAATCTCCCGTAGGAATTCTGGTGTGTACCTATTCATAGAATAGGAGGTGTCTGGTTCAGTGGAATTGGGCACAAAAGCTTCCTGTGGGGGAAGGCTTATTCTTCTGCTTGCCTCATCACTTCCTTGATTTTTTTTCTTCCTTGGCAGATCTTGCAATTATGCTCTCTAACTTCTCTAGGAGTCCATCCAAGTGCAATTGTGTCTTAGCTGAGCCAGAGTAGTTGAAGAGACGACTGGCTTCAAACATGGTCTGAGCCAATGCGACCATTTTCGCGCAAAGCTTGGTTCTTTCTATCTCCAAGTCAGCTCTGGGGTAGCACTTGTCATGCTCCGTCACACTTGGCCCTTCTTGGATTCTGGCCTGATATGCCTTAAGCATCATGTCTATGTCTTCAGGAGTGGGGTCAGCTAATACTGATCCTACTCTAGGGGTTGGTGGGATGGTCTGAGGTAGGGGGACAGATGGTGGGTTAGATGGTGATGGAAATGAGGGTGGTGGTGGTATGTGAGAGTTTGTTTGAGAGGTGAGTTCAACAATTTTGGCTTTTGTTTCTCTTATGCTTTCTTCTAAGTCGCTCATCTTTTTAGACCATTGTCTTTTCATTCTTTCTCGACTATCCCTCCAGGCTCTCGACCATTTCTTGGCTATGCTCTCGGTTTCACTAACCTCTGCACTCTTCTCTTGACATATTCCTGGGTTCTGTTGCAAAGCCTGGGGCCTAGTGACCACTTGCACTGGTGCAGTGGAAGTGACACTTCCTGTTGAGTCTACAACTAACCCAATAACGTTAATTGGAGTTATTTTTGGCATATTATTGGGATTCTTTGGGCAGTCTCGTAAGAGATGCTCCTTCCCGCAATCTTGGCAAAAGCCTTGAATTGTCACTGACTGGGGTTGTGTAGGTGGAGGTAAGGGGCAATCACGAATGAGGTGATCTCCCTGACATCTGTAGCATGGTCCTCTAGGGAATGGGGTTCTTACCTGCCTAGGCTGGGGCCTAGAGTTAGGGTTTGTGTACATTACATTTGTGTACTTTTGCTCCCAACTAGGGTCACTTGGTTCTTCACTGTAGTAGGACTCACCATGTTCAGGCGACTGCATGTAGTAAGCCTGTGGACTATCAATATGTGTAAAATCAAAGCTATGATCACTCGTGTCACTTTCTGAGAGCAATGGAGTCACTGTGACTATGGCTCTATTCAAAATTTCTTTTGCAACTGCATACTTTACAGGAATCACATTAGCAGGGGTTGGAGGTGGTTGAGCTAACACAGGTTGTGGCCTTTGTTGGTGTTGGTAGGGTTGCTACGGTCTACCATATTGTTGTGGAGGGTATTGGTTCCAGTATTTTCCCTGTTGTGGATAGGGCTGAGGGTAGGTTTGTCTAACCGCTTGCTAATTGTATGGACAGTCTTGTGCTGTGTGATTTGTGTATCTCCATTCTAGGGTGTAGTATTGGCTGCTAGGGTTCACTTGGGGTTGAGCCATGATGGGACATGCGTTCGCCATATGGTCACCACCGCAAGTATAGCACCTCTTTAGTGGGGCAAATCTAGGAATTTGTTTACTAGAGACACCTAGTTTTTGAGCTACTTTCTCCGCAAGTTCCTCAATTGATGTGGATTGTGAGGAAGAGAGGCTAGAAGCACTATCGGAATCTTTGTAGATTTTTGAAAGCTCTAGTTCCTCCCCTAGGTTATCCTCAATGTCAATGCACATGCGTACACACTCTTCTATGGTCCTAGGGTCCTTCAAATACACATAGGACCTCAATTTGGTACTTAGCAATCCATCCAAGAATAAAGCCACTTGTTTGGCTGGTGTTGGTAACTCAGGGACAGGGCATCTCTCAAGATATTGCCTAAATCTTCTTCCTGCAAGTCTTACGGTCTCTTGAGGGGTCTGCTTGAATCTATGTATCAATGAGGAAGTATTATGCCTTATGCCATTTTTAGAGAATTCGGTGAGGAAAGCCTCTAAGAGTTGGTCTATGCTCCTGAACTGTCTCTCATTCAATGGTTGAAACCACGTAAGGGCTGTGTTCCTCAGGGTTAGACCAAAGGCATTATATTGCGTGAATAGGTCCTCAACTTGTTCAGCTCTCAAGACTTGCCTAAACTCGGCCACATGATCATATGGGTCTCTTGTGCCATCGAAGTAATTCTTCATGGACTTAACTAACTGAGTCGGTCTCAAAATCCTGGTGTGTTCCCTAGGAATTGGCAGAGGGAAATCATCAGCATTCCTTTGGTTCCTTGGGGCTCTAAGTCCCTCAGGTTCCACTCTATTTGTTTCCATTCTCGTTCTGTCTCTTCCCACTGGGTTGGCAAAGCTTACCTCCGGTCTATCTCTATGTCTGTCTCTTTGAGCTCCATGAGCTTGGGATGTTCCAGCTCCTGGGTGACCAAAGGACACATTCGATTTGGTTGGGGGAAAATAAATTCACCTTTCCAAGTGTAAGCATGCCTATCATTTTCTGTAACCACAAAGACTCTCTCTGAAGTGTGATCTAAGTAGGTCACTCTGCCTAGGCTATCAGGATCTTTGAACTCATATATCATGATCGTTCCTACCTCATTTGGTTGATCAGATCTATACCTCCAAAAGGCTTCATGTTGAGCCCATAAAAGTCATGTTGGTCAAAGTCAACTATAGTCAAAGTCAACTGGTCAAAGTCAACTAGTCAAAGTCAACAAAGGTCAAGGTCAAAGTCAACAGGTGCAAAGTCAAAGTGCGTAAGTGCAGGTGTCAAAGTGCACAGGTAGTGCACAATGAATTGTCCACAAAGGGTAAATTGGAGAAAATGGGTTGCAGGTTGCAGAGGTATTTTCTCTAATTTCCCTAAGGTTCAAAGTGTGTTTTAAAGTGTTTTGGAAGGTTCAGGTGAACCCCCTCTTATGTGCAAAAGTGAAGACTTAAAAGGAAACATGAAGGTATGTGAAGCGGCAAAGTGTACGCACAGGTGAAAGAATGGCCCCCCCATTAAAATTTTTGGTTTTAGTCTAAAGTCACTACAGGACAAAACAATGAGTCGTTGGCTACCACTTGTGAGGACAATCTTGGGACATCAAAGTGAGGACCAAGATACCATTGCAGTTAGAAGCATACGTGATCGACACACTCACATGAAGGCAAGGGCCATTCTTGGACCAATCTTAGAGTAAGCAAGAGAGCATAGTCTAGAGGAGCAAGAGGAAGAAGTGCAAGAGTCACCAGTGTGACGATGCAGAGAAGTGGAAGTGAAGGAGTGCATAGGGAGTGCCTAAGGGATTGTGCAGAGTGTGCTAAGCTAGTCCCCCAAGTATCTCAAGGTCCCATTGCAGTGGGCGCGTGCCGACAGAAGGTATTCACTCCTCCCCCTTTGTGGAAGCTTGGTGCAAGGTGTGCACAAGGATAAACTTGAAGCAGGTGGAGGTCTGGTGCAGAGGAGGCCGGTGGCAAGAAGACTTTGGGATATTTGGTATTTTGTAATTGGGCACTCTGTGGGATTGTGCACAGAGGTATTGGCTTGTCTTGTACTTCAAACCTTGTAATTGTCTTACTGTAATCAATCGGCAGAAGCTTCCAGGTGTATTTTCTCTTCTTGTTTCTTCCCTTTTTTCCTACAAACCCTCAAACTCCTTCTTGTCTAAGAATCCACCAACAAAATTTGGCACGCACGGTGGGACCTCCAAGGAGATTTGAGCTTAGGAGAAACCAAGTGCCAAGCATAGAAGAGATCAAGTGTCGATAGAACCACAGTGCTACTTCATCAAACAAAAGGTAAATATATTCTTATCAAGTGTCTTACATTCAGTGGGCTATGAGCTGCTCATGACCGCAACCCGGTCCCAAGTATTGAGGGTCACGTGCAAGCAGACAAGGAGGAAGGTTGTTAGAAGGTCCCCCAGTCCACTATCTTCCACATCATCAGTCAAGAGCATGGCGGGTCAGGTAGACTTGGAAACTTTACTCTCTAGATTAAATATAAAGTTTCCTTCTTTCAAAGGCCTAGCTCAGGAGGATCCAGATGAACACATTAGGAGGTTTTTAGCACTATGTAAGACTAGAGGCCTAATGGGTAGGGAGGATGCTTTTTTGATTCTCTTCCCTGCCACATTAGAGGGATTAGCTGATAAGTGGTTCAGCTAGTTTGCTGAAAACCATTTTACCACTTGGGATGTGATGAAAGATGCTTTTAAAAATCAGTTCCAGCATGGCAACACTGCGGAGATTATCATAGAAGAGCTAGAAAATTTAATATTAGGTCCAGGAGAAAAGTTCCCAGAGTTTGTGACTCGGGCCAAAGCACTAATGGCTAAATTGCCAGATCCACCCCACAATTTTCTTGTCAAGAAATGGTTGGCTAAGCCCCTACCAGTGGCCACCCAATGCAAAATAAAGGAATTAGTGCTACCTACAGCCTCCATAGAGGAGTTCATCAGCACAGCCACACGCTTGGAGCAGATAAGGTACCAGTATGGAGCAACCTCTTCCCAACCAACATATGGTACAGAAATGGAGGATCCAGTGATATAGCTAAGGAAAGAGTTGGAGGGCTTAAAGAGAAATAAGCCCTATAAAGAGGAAGAGAATGCTGTTGCTCAGCTGAGAAGAGAGATTGAAGCACTAAAGCTCCAAAAGGAGGAGGAGGCCCAGGCAGAGGAATTGGCTCAGCTGTGACAGGAATTGCAGGAGCTCAAAGGAGGTGGCATCAAGAGTGGACTTTGGTGTTCCATGTGCAACAAACAAGGGCATATAGTAAGTGAGTGTCCTCTGTTAAGTGTGACTTGTCAATTATGCAGGAAGGTTGGTCATGAGGCCCATGAATGCCAATCAAGGGGAATGCCTGCAACGACATACTGGACACAAGGAGGATCCCTACCAACCACAAATGTGATGGCTGCTACCCCCAATCAAGGTAACACTTATAACCCTAGATAGAGGGATAATTTTGGAAATGGGCCTAGAAGGCCAATTATTTGTTTCAGATGTGGAGACTGTGGGCACTATCAAAGTAGGTGCACTCTCCCAGAAAATGCCCCTCCTTGCAGAAATTGCCCAGAGGCCAGAGACCATTATACAAATTGTTGTCCTAAGAATCAAGCCTCTTCATCTGGGCCCCACATTCAAAGGATTTCTGTGCAGAAAGAAGAAAGGGTAGATCAGGTTAAGGTGCCATCTCCATCTACCAGGGTGGTGCATTTAGAAGAAATTGAATCTTTTACAGTGCAGACAAGAAGCAAGGGGAAGGCTCCAGTGGAAATAGGCCAAGAATCAATGATTAATGGATTAAACAGAGACAAAGGTGTGTCTGAAGAAAAAGCCAACCCAAGTGCAAATATAAGGCAAAAAGAAAATTTCACAGGTACCAGTGATGCCATTGAATATGCATTCAACAGGGCTCATGAGCAGTTTCATAAGTCAAATGCAGCCCATGCTCTTAAGGAATCAGAAGCTTCCAAACTACTCAAGTCCATGAAAAAGGAGGTTAGTATTTTTTATTTAATAAAGATGGATGGGAAGTTTAGGTCAGAACTCTTGCAGATAATTGATGAAATGTCCACAACAAGTTTAGTGGCAAAGGCTGCTGTTATGCATAAAGATAGATGTTTAGGGGAAGCACCCCTCACAGATTACAAGAGCCCTCGGCTAACAGTCTCTATTAAAGGTCATGAGTTTCGAGGAGTTATTGTGGATGGTGGTTCTGGCATTAACTTGATGCCTGAATATACCATGAAAAAGATTGGAATATACCCTTCACGACCTGCCAACTTCACTGTAACAATGGCAGACCAAAGCATAGTAAGGCCTATTGGTGTGGTCCCTGGAGTTCCAGTCAAAATACAAGGTACCATCTTTAACCTGGACTTTGTTGTTTTAAGGCTGCCACAGGTAGAAGGAAGTTTCCCCCTGTTAATTGGGAGACCTTGGTTAAGGCATGCCAATGTGTTGCATGACTGGGGCAAAGACACAATGTGGGTAAAGCAGGAGGGAAAAGAGTTGCAACAGATAATTTTAGAAGAAGGACCAGACAATCAGAGAAATACTAGTATGATGCAGACAATTGGTATTTGTATGGAAGAAGAAGTGGTGGACAACCCAGAAGCAGATCTATTTGAAGGAGCAGATTTATATGAAGATGAAAACATGTTGGCTTGGCTCCATGCAGAAGACCCATCTTCCTGCTATGGAATTTTCCCAAACTCAAGTAGAGAAGAATCATATGAAGAAAAAGAGGAAATCACTCAGATTGAAACAGTCTCAGTCAAAGGCCATGGAAAAGAGAAGAAAAGCAAAGTACTCCTTAAGTGTAGCCCTGATGAAGATGCTTCAAATCATATGTCAATGGCCATTGTTTTATGGATCCTGGTATGGATATCAATTGTTATGTCAAGTTTAATGATAGCAAGTGCAGGGCTTTACAAGAATGTGGAAGGAGCACCTGCAAGTCTTTGGAAACAGAGGGTTCCATTGGATGAAGTTGCTGGAATAGTAAAAATGGAATTTTGCATATTAAATCATAAAGTTGCTGGAGGAGCTAACATTCTAATGAAGCATTTAGGGTACCCCTATCAGATGATCAGTGTGACCAAGGAGAAGACAAAATCAATGAAGTGCAGTACAAATGCAGATTATGGAGGAGTCTCTCTGAGTCAACAATACAAGGCTCAAGGCCTATCATCAAGCCAACTGAAGTTTTATGGATCACCTGGAACCTGCAATAATTGTCCAGGTTGTACATAGTCTTTTCTCGTCATTTTTACTTAAGTTTAGTAGTTTTCTTTATCCATTTTATGTTTGTTTCTTGAGTTTTTAGCAAATCTAGCAGCCATTTCATCAACTTTGCAAAGGTACAATTTTTGGAATTTTTAGAAAATTTTTCCAAAATTTTTCAAGCATTTTTTTTGAATTTTTTTAGCATTTTTCTCCTTTTTCATGTGTCTTTTTCTTGCCAAATTGGAGGAATAAAGGAAGCTCTCTGTGGGTTTGAGTGAGAAAAGTGGTCTCAACCAGTAGGGAATTTTTTTAAGATTTTTTTGCAGATTTTTTTGGAATTTTTTGCCATTTTTTATGTATTTTTTCAGTTTTTTCATAATTAAAATTCAAATAAAAAAAAAAAAGGCCTCCGAAGGCATTTTTTTTTGCAAAAAAAAAAAAAAAAAAACCCCGCCCCCCCCCAACCCCCACTGACCAACCCCCCACTGACCAACCCCCCACCGACCAAAATCCCCCCCCCCCCCCCCTCCCCCCCCCTTCCCCCCCCCTCCCCCCCCCCCCCCCCCCCCCCTTCCCCCCCCCCTTCCCCCCCCCCCCCCCCCCTTCCCCCCCCCTCCCCCCCCCCCCAACCCCCCCGCCCCCTCCTCCCCCGCCCGTTCTGACAGCCCCCCCCCATTTTCTTTTTTTCAAATTTTTTCTTTTTGTTTTTTTTATTTATTTATTTCATTTTGTTTATTTTCGTATTTTTTTTAAAATTAATTTTCTTATTTTTTTAATTATTTTATTTTATTTTTATTTTTATTTATTTATTTATTTTTTTAATTATTTTATTTTATTTTTATTTTTATTTATTTATTTATTTTATTGATATTTTTAGTGGGCGTTCATTAAAAAAAATAAAAAAAAAGAAAACCATTTTTTTTATTTTTTTTTATTATTTTTATTATTTTATTTTTTTCATTTTCATGGCTAAAAGCTTTTGGCTCTGGATTGTACCTCGGTTGGCCGTTTTTTACAAAAAAGGAGTCATTTTCATGTTTTTTGGCACCTCTGGACTCAGTTTTTGGCTTTATTCTTCCAAATTCCCACATTTTCTCTGAGTTTTGGTCAAAACCCTCATTATTTGCACACATTTATCACATGTTTTTATTTACCCACATTGTCCACATGGTCTATTCTCACCTTATCTTTCATTATGTTTAATAATATTCCATCTGTACCCTCTGTAGCCCTCCAGTTTGATCATTTTAGCCCCCCCCAGGCCCTGATTCCTACTTCCAACCCCTCCCTTTACCAATCTGCCCAGCTACATCCTTCACCCTCCCGGCCCCATCCATCTTCATACCCTCAGCCCTCCCTTCCCATTCCATTCTAACCTCCCATTGCCCCTCTTTTGCTTTTCCATAACAAAATCCCACTTCTCGTTCTTTTCTGGTGCTTGTTCTGGTGGATGTTCTCAGATGTTCTCTTCAAGTTGTTGCAGCTCTATTCTCATGGTGTCCTCTATGTTCAAAGTTTTGGTTGTAGCTCTCCGGGACGGAGAGCACATTAGGTGGTGGGCAACTGTTGAGCCCATAAAAGTCATGTTGGTCAAAGTCAACTGTAGTCAAAGTCAACTAGTCAAAGTCAACAAAGGTCAAGGTCAAAGTCAACAGGTGCAAAGTCAAAGTGCGTAAGTGCAGGTGTCAAAGTGCACAGGTAGTGCACAATGAATTGTCCACAAAGGGTAAATTGGAGAAAATGGGTTGCAGGTTGCAGAGGTATTTTCTCTAATTTCCCTAAGGTTCAAAGTGTGTTTTAAAATGTTTTGGAAGGTTCAGGTGAACCCCCTCTCATGTGCAAAAGTGAAGACTTAAAAGGAAACATGAAGGTATGTGAAATGGCAAAGTGTACGCATAGGTGAAAGAATGACCCCCCCATTAAAATTTTTGGTTTTAGTCTAAAGTCACTACAGGACAAAACAGTGAGTCGGCTCCCACTTGTGAGGACAATCTTGGGACATCAAAGTGAGGACCAAGATACCATTGCAGTTAGAAGCGTACGTGATCGACACACTCACATGAAGGCAAGGGCCATTCTTGGACCAATCTTAGAGTAAGCAAGAGAGCATAGTCTAGGGGAGCAAGAGGAAGAAGTGCAAGAGTCACCAGTGCGACGACGCAGAGAAGTGGAAGTGAAGGAGTGCATAGGGAGTGCCTAAGGGATTGTGCAGAGTGTGCTAAGCTAGTCCCCCAAGTATCTCAAGGTCCCATTGCAGTGGGCGCGTGCCGACAGAAGGTATTCACTCCTCCCCCTTTGTGGAAGCTTGGTGCAAGGTGTGCACAAGGATAAGCTTGAAGCAGGTGGAGGTTTGGTGCAGAGGAGGCCGGCGGCAAGAAGACTTTGGGATATTTGGTATTTTGTAATTGGGCACTCTGTGGGATTGTGCACAGAGGTATTGGCTTGTCTTGTACTTCAAACCTTGTAATTGTCTTACTGTAATCAATCGGCAGAAGCTTCCAAGTGTATTTTCTCTTCTTGTTTCTTCCCTTTTTTCCTACAAACCCTCAAACTCCTTCTTGTCTAAGAATCCACCAACACTTCATCAGTCTCTCGGTTCAGGAGTAGATCTATGCTTTTATTATCTTGGGGAATCCACTCTGGTGTGATAATCCTAGTGAGCACAAATTTGCCTCGGGGGGTTCTAGGTTCTACACCTATGTTTCCTTGCTCTAGGTCACCTAAGTCCGTTTCTGGGATCACATTCCCGAATTCATCTGTCCTATCTGGGTGACTGGTGACTACATATATTGTCCCTTCTTTGTCCAAGTACGCTCCATTTTCAAACTTGACAGCTGGGTGCTCTAGTCCAATGGATTGGTCAGGGTTTTTGATATGGACCACAGGTCTTCCTAGGCCGTCCTCATAGATGCTAGCACCTAATCGGTTGGTCCTAAGGTATTCGAGTTGCGTCTTTTAAGGACCTTCTACCCTATGTAAATATGGCACTCCGGAGCTTCCTGTAGGTCTCTCCATACCGTGGGACATCTCAGACTCACTAGTCTCAGAGCTAGGGTAATACGAATGATGGCTCAACTGCTGGGCCCAAGACCTAGGAGTATGATTGACACTAGCCTCTGAAGATCTAAGACTTTGTCTATCTCTCCCTAGCTGTCGACCTGATCTAAGGTTCATAAGCCCAATTGAATAATCCCAAATTTTCCCAAGTACACTTTGCGTTGCTGAGTTCTTTTGTATCAGTCACTTGTTCTTTTTTAATTGCCCTTAGGGTGTCACTTCTTGTCCATTTAATCTTCGTTGCAAGGAACACTTAAATTTTATCATACTCTGAGTGTGGTCGCTCAATTTAAGTTCTTTTCCCTTAGGTTGTTTCGCAATTGTAATCTCCTAACACTTGCACTTGAGTGATTAGAGTTCTTGGACTTGGTCGTTCTTAACGTGTCCTTAATTAATCAAGACCTCTATCCGTACTTAGCCTATGCTAGGGATTGACAGAGGGTGTTGAGAATTTCCAACCTTAAGTTTCTTCCCTTGGTTGCCCTTGTATGCCCAGGAAGCGTGTTCCCAAGCTCGCACTTACTCTTGCTTCGAGTACCCTTCGATGCTCTCAAAGAACGTGAAAAAGTCCACAATTAGCCCAAGAATTGAATTCAATTGACAGACAGATCATTTTCATGCATGTAATTCACAGACCCAATTGCCTTTTGCCTCTATGGAAATCAATCCCAAGGGAAACTTAGTTTTCCTACCTCGGGATATGGTCACTTCAAATTACCCTATCTAATAATCCTGACATTAATTCTACCGTAACCAGTGGAAGTTTTGGTTGTACTCCCCACGAGCTTTCCAACAAAACAAAAATCACCGCAATCGGATTTCGTATGAGGAGGTTATGTCCATTCAGGCTTTTGGGGCCAAATCAGGATTTTAAACAGGTTAGCAGGCAGACAGGACTTCTCAAAATGCTTTGGGGTATTAGCCTCACAAGCAATGATGAACCCTAGTATTTGTTCCACAATTTGTCAAAAATAGACCACTCTTTTTTGCCCTAAAATATTAGCCAAATTTGCCCGTCAATCGCGTTCGCAAGCTCTGTCAATCGCGATTGATAGGTCAGTCGCGATTGACGTGTCGATCGCGATTGATAGGTCCGTCGTGGCTGTCAGTCACGATTGATGGGTCAATCGCGATTGACACGTGGCCCAGATTTTCAGTCGATCGTGGTCAAAGGGTTGTTGACTTTGTCAGTCGTGATTGATGGGTCGATCGCGATTGACAGGTCCATCGTGAGGGTCTGTCCGTCGTGGTCAAGTAATCGTTGACTGGGTCGGTCGCGATTGACAGGTCCGTCGGGACTGTCAGTCGCGATTGACTGGTCGATCGCGATTGATGGCTTGATCATGATTGACACGTGTCACGCGTAGGCTCTGTCAGTCGTGGTCAGTCGGTCGTTGACTCTGTCGGTCGCGATTGACGTGTCGGTCACGATTGATAGAGCCGTCAGCATGTGTCCGTCATGGTTTGTCGATCGCGATTGACAGGGCGATCGCGATTGACAGAAATATGAGGAATTTTAAAATTTTAAACACACATTTGGGAAGCTCTAAGCCTGTAGATTATGGTTATGTACTTTGTTTAGCAAAAAGATCATTTTTTCTGTCGATCGCAATTGACAGAGGTCAACGCCTCGGGACCTGCACAGTCAACTTTTTTACCTGCTGGAGCTGGTGCAACTGCTAGGGATGCTGATTCCTGCAGAAAATCTCAAAAAACACAGAAAATCACAAGCACACAAATGCTCTCTCGCTCTCTCTCACAAGTGAAATGAGGGAAATGGTATGGGTGGGGTGATATGACCAAAAATTGAAATTTTTTGCGATGATGGAGATGGATGTGGGAGATGGTGAGGATGATGATGGTGATGAGAAAACAAGAGAAAATAGGAAAAAGGTGAAGAAAATACCTATAACTCCAACGCGTCAACTCTACGTCTTACCATCACACGCTCGTCCTCAAAGCTCGATCCCCGGCAACGACGCCAAAATTTGGTGTAGCTCAGTGATGAGTAGCACCTCCTTTAATGTCAATCCGGGAAGACGTGAGGATGGTATGATGACCTCGAGCAAGTGAAGGCACAAGTGCGTGAGTGCGAAGCACACTAACATGCACACACATACACACACACGCGCACACAAGGCAAGACAAAGAGTGAGAAGCAATGGAGTTCTTTAGATTACTTTCAAAAAGATCATACAAGTTCAAATCAATTACAAGCTCTCCTCAAAAATGAGCTCTCTAGCTCTATTTATAGTTTTTGACTAGGTTTTGGCCTTGTCCAGACCTAGTGTCTGGCCTAGTTAAAAATTAGGTTCTCTACCCTATTTGGAGGTTCAAACGGAGTCTAAAAAATGTGAAAACTGATAGGTAGGTACTTCTAAAGCTCCTCAAGCTCAAGGACTCCTTGCCTTGCACAAAATGGAGTTACAAAAATATGAAATGGTATTTACAATGGTTTTTAGTGATGAAAATCACTATTTTTGTAGGGATTTCTTCTAACATTTTGACATACATTTCCTGGAGCTCCCTACTTGTTCCTTCTTCTTGTGTGCCCCACTCTTTGATGCCTGAAAAATTTAAATGGCCTACTTGCCAGATTTTCTTTGACTACTGTGTTTGCTTGTGCTTTCTCTTCGCTCCGACTCCCTTCGTAGGCTTCCTTGTCTTGTGACTCCTTCAGTTCCTTGACTACTGCCAACAACCCCTAATTACTGATAGTGATCCGAACTCTAATAGTTTTGACTCTATGCATGCAGATAGTCCACCCGCATACTACTCAGAGTCACCAGAACATGTGGAGACATATCATTACGATAGTCCACCAGTGAAACCTAGATGGGAGCCCGACTATGCTAATGTGATGTACACAAACCCGAATCCGCAGCCCCAATTAAGACAACAAAGACCACAGGGCCCTAGAGGACCATGCTTTAGGTGCCAAGGAGATCATTTCATAAAGGATTGTCCACATCCTCCGATAGTAGGACAGCCATAGTACTATAACATACAAGGCTTTTGTGCCGATTGTGGCAAAGAGCACATCATAAAAGATTGTCCTAAGAACCCTGCTAATGCTTCAAATGTGACACCGATCAACGTGATAGGTATTGTAAATAATGCAGATGGATCCAACCCTACATATGTGCCTATCCAAGCTATAACAAGAGCCCAGGCGCTCTTACAAAATCAACAGCTTAATCAGGAGAAAATAGCCGGAACTAGTGAAGTTGGAGAGTCTAGCAGTAAAAAGACGAAATCATGGAAAGATTCCAGAGAAAGAATTAAGAGAAAATGGAGTAAAAGGATAACTGAGTTGGAAGGAAGTCTCAAGGAATCTAGAGCCAAAATTCTAGAATTGACTTCACAAGAATTGAATCAAGAGAACCTAGTGCAAAAATCAGGATCAGTTTTAGCGGAACCCATACCAGAAAACTTAGACATGATGTTTCCTGCATATCAGGCTAGAATAAAGGAAGGACCTCAAGTAGCTGAAATGAGTAAAAACTACCCTCGAGCAGATCTAGAAATTGAGAGGACTAAACTTTGCATGAAGATGGCATGAAGAAGGTAGAGCTAGTGCAAGCTATGTTTGAAGCCTCTAGATATCTAAATTGGAATAACATGGCAAAACCGGAATTACACTTTCAAGGACTGATGGAGAGGCTAGAATACTTGATCAATAGCAAAGAGAAAAAGGATCATCATAGGAACCCTACTGTTCTAGAGACACAAGAAAGGAATGCACCATCCCTGTCTCAAGTGCCCAACACAGAAAGTCAAGACAACTTGTCTTCCATACATAGGTACTCACATGAATTTCTGAGAGAAATCCAAGAAGAGAAGTGGACAAAAGAACAAGGAACCCATCCTCCTATTCAAGAAATAGATGACTTGCAGGAGCAATTTCCCCAAGATATCCCCTCTATTTACGATGATGTAGAGGAAGAACAACTGAGTGAACACACAGGATTTGAATCCAATTCTTTACAAGAATTACCTCAGTTCACAGGACCTTGCGAAGACAAGTCTATTAGCATGAGAGCACCCACGATAATAGTGAGGAATGAAGAATCAGTAATCCCTAGAAACACAGAAGTGGTCAAGAATGCTAAAGTTCAGTGTCACCTCACCCTAGAAGAGTTGTTGAAGATCAAACCAGAACTGTGGAAGCACGTAGCAAATCAATTCCCCGAGCTTGCTACTACTCCCTCACAGATAGGAATACACAAGAAGGTACCAGAGATACCAGTAGAAAAGATCGGAGATGTAAGCGAAGGAGAGGAAGGTAACACTTATCTTCCAATAACCCATCAGGGCTACACCACGAAAGCCATCTTAGATTCAGGAGCCGGAGTAGCCATTGCTACCACCGCTTTATGGAAATGTTGGGGTAAGCCAGCATTAAGACCTACCAGGATGAAGCTACAAATGGCTCATGGACACATAGAACAACCATTAGGTTTACTAGAAGGCATATCTCTCACCACTTATGGTGTGGAGTTTGAGCATACTTTTGCCATTTGTGATTTTAGTAAAAATCATGCTTATGAGATGATATTAGGATGACCATTCATGCGTCAGTTGCAAATTGTACAAGATTGGGGAACTAATTCTTTGTACTTGCAACATTTAGGTGTGACTACCAAAGTCAATCTTAAAGACTATTCACATCGAGATGTACCCCCAATACAGTGGAATACCATCCATAAGACAAAGGTAGAAACAGAATCAGTACACTCATTAGAGTCGGACCCCTCATGGTTGCACGAGGACACTCATCTATGGATGTGTAAAGTGGCAAAACAAGAGGAAGAACGGTTAGAAGCAAGGACCTTAGGTGCAAAACAACATCCACGAACTCTTCAAGACCCAGCGTACGCACCTGTAGTATTTTCAGATGAAGAATTCGAACCCCATGGTTGGGCAGAAATCCTAGCAACCATGGATGTAGCCATCAATGAAGAACAATGGACACCCCACTGTGCTGAGGATGGCTATGACATTTCAGTTTTCACGATAGAGCCAATCATGTGTGACTCGATTATTGAAGAATGTGAACCTAGCACTGATGCATTGGAGGATGCAAGTGATTTCGATTTAGAGTCAATTATTATGGACCCACCCTTTGCATCAGAAGAAGAATATTTTTACAAAGTAGAAACTTAGCCTCAAACACACGAAGAAATTATGAATGATGTGAGAATAGCCACACAAGTGACAGTCAAGAGTGAAGGCAAGAAAAGAAAGAAGAAAGAAACCATGTCAGAAGAAGAAGAATCTTTGTTTGAGGTTCCCGACAACTTCAAGAAATATGAAATAGAAGATAGACGAATAATGGTACGAATGCCGAACAGAAAAGCTGACACTGGAGAAGTATATGATAACCGAGAGAAAACCAAAAAAATAATAGTTGCCATAGAAGGAGAAGAAGAAAATGTACATACATAGGGCATAATTTGACGACAGAAGAAGAAGAAGAATTAGTTGCCCTATTGCGTGAATATAGAGATGTGTTTGCTTGGAGTTACAAAGATTTGAAAGGAGTAGACCCAGATATATGTTCTCATAGAATCCCTATGACTCCAGATGCAAAACCGACAAAACAAAAACCATACACGTACAATGATAACTATGCTGCGAAGATTAAAGAGGAGATAGATCGTTTGATAGAAGCAGGATTCATTTACGAAATTGAGCATACCGAATGGCTATCCCCCATTGTGGTTGTGCCCAAGAAGAATGGAAAATTGTGTGTGTGTATTAACCTTAAAAAAGTTAATGCTGCCACAATTAGAGACAGTTATCCTCTTCCTATCACAGAACACTTATTGGAAAGAGTTGCGGGCAAGGAAGTTTACAGCTTCCTTGATGGTTTCTCAGGCTATAATCAAGTAGCCATTGCTCCAGAAGATCAACACAAGATGGCTTTTGCCACAGAATGGGGCATATTTGCATTTCGTGTGATGCCTTTTGGCTTAACAAATGCACCCGCCACTTTCCAGCGACTCATGTGTCATGTTTTCAAGGAATTCTTACGCAAGAATTTGGAAGTTTATGTCGATGACTTATGTGCACATTCAAATGAGAGACAAACACATATCCCAGAGTTAAGACAAGTGTTTGACAAATGTCGAGAATATCAGGTTTGTTTAAACCCAGAAAAATGCATTTTCATGGTCAGACAAGGAAAAATTCTAGGACACATTGTGTCAAAGAATGGAATTTCGACAGATGAAGAAAAGGTGAAGGTGATTGCAGATCTACCTAGACCAACTAACGTGAAAGAGGTACAGACATTTATGGGCCATTGCGGTTATAATAGACGATTCATACAAATGTATGCAATCATAGCCAAGCCTCTATACTCTCTTTTGACCAATTTTGAATGGACAGATGAGTGTGAGAATTCATTCAATGAACTTAAACGACGTTTGTGCTCAGCACCTATATTGACAACCCCGGATTGGAGCAAACCATTCCATGTACATGTGGATGCATCCAATTATGCCATAGGATGTGTGTTAGCACAACCCACGAATGAAGGAAATATAGATCTCCCCATAGCTTATGCGAGCAGACAGTTGAACGTAGCAGAAAGAAATTACACCACTACGGAACGAGAAGGATTAGGGATGATCTACGCGGTAAAGAAATTCAGGCATTATTTGTTGGCAAATAAATTCAAGTTCTTCACAGATCATCAAGCACTGTTGTACTTAGTCAACAAGCCATGTAACACAGGATGGTTAATACGTTGGTTTCTATTACTCATGGAGTATGATTTTGAAGTAGTAGTCAGGAAAGGAAAGACGCATCATAGAGCTGACCACCTCTCGAGACTAACCACAGGAGAAGCTCTTCAAGGAATAGTGGATGAATTACCCGATGCATACTTGTTTAACCTTGAGATAGCACCAGAATGGGCTAAGCCGATAGTCCCTATTCTCACATATGGACCCAAGAATCCTAAGATAAGGATCAAGGAAGGAGAGATTACCAAGTCTCAGAGATATCAAATCATAGCAGGAAGCATATATAAACAGGATAATCAAAAGATTCTTGCTTGTTGTGTAGATGAATCAGAACATGCAAATTGGTTGCAATTAGCACATGTAGGTGCATTAAAGCAACATCACTCAAAACATCGTACATTGCAGACTCTGCATAGATTAGGAGTCTATTGGCCTTCTATGGAAGCAAATGTCTACAAGTTATGTAAAGAATGCCATGTCTATTGTGAAAGACCACCAGTAGAATATGCTATGTTATATCATGTGTCTCTCACACCCGACTGGAGTGAACCTTTAGTGACATACCTGAGGACGAACACATTCCCTCAAGGAATGACTTTAGCATGACAACGCAGTCTAGAGCAGGAAGCTCAAGACTATTCACTTATTGGAGATAATCTATACAAACGAGGACGAGATGGATATTTAAGACAATGTGTTCATGAGAGCGATTACTTGAGCGTACTAGAGACTGCACACCAAGGTGTTGCAGGCGGTCACTTTGGACCCGATAGGATAATCAAAGCCATCCTCTTTGCAGGATTATGGTGGCCCACTCTTCACATGGATGCACATACCTATGTAAAGAGATGTGATGTGTGCCAAAGAACTCAATTTCCTACTCACAGAGATGAAATGCCATTGAAACCCATGATGGGCGGACGTGCATTTTCTAAATGGGGTATAGACTTTGTAGGACCCATTAACCCCCCTGCAAAAGGTACTCATGCTCAATACATTATTGTTGCCACAGATTATCTTACCAAATGGGTAGAGGCAAAAGCCACGAAAAAGAATGATGCACACACGACTGCAAAATTCTTATTTGAAAATGTCTTTACAAGATATGGATTGCCTATAGAGTTAGTGAGCGATCGAGGAACTCACTTTCTAAACCAAGTCATTGAATATTTGTTACAGGATTTTATGGTGATTCACAAGAAATCCGCACCATATCATCCTCAGGCCAATGGTCAAGCTGAAAGCACTAACAAGATCCTTTGTAACGTACTGACGAAACTCGTGAACAACAAATGTTCAGATTGGGACAAACAGTTACACCATGCTGTTTGGGCATATCGAGTGGCCTACAAGACCGTACTCAATGCAACTCCCTTTTAGATGGTTTTTGGTCAGAATTCTGTGCTTCCTTTGGACTTCTTGATACCGACCCTTAAGGTTGCACAAGAACATCAGTGGACCGGCCATGAATTATCGGCAAGAATAATGGACTTGGAACGATTAGGAAAAACCAGGCTAAAAGTAGCAACAGGGATATATGTGGCAAAGAAGCGACAGAAAGCATATTTTGATGCACATGTGAAAGATAAAGGCTTGAAAGAAGGAGATTTAGTTCTAGTATATACACTGAAACAACACGCACGGAAGTTAGAAAAGCGAGGTTCTGGACCTATGATCATTAACAGACTCTCAACAAGTGGAGCAGTACAATTAGCCACCTTAGAAGGAGACATAATGCCTAATTACATTAGTGGCTATAGAGTCAAGTTATATCAGGAACCTCTTACTGAGGATATGCTTAGACGACTCACGTTGGCAAAGAAGCGTAAGGAGGAAGAAAATAGAATACGAGCTGAAGCTCAGGCAGAAGCTATAGAATGCATTAAGCGCATGAAGTTAAGAAGACAAGGACTAGGGAGAGAACATTATAACCATCTAGAAACATCACCCGGATACCCCATGGCCATGTGTCAAGCAAAGTCAAGTACACACCCTAGCATAGTGGACAGGAGACCATTCATTACAGTCAGGCTAGAGCATGGCAACCCTTGCCAAGAGCTCAGGGCTTTAATTGATTCAGGTGCTGCGACTAGTGCAATTAGATGGTCCCACTATAAGGACTCATGAATAGAAATGCGGCCAATTGAGGCATACCTCATAGGGCTAGGAGGAATGGAAACCCCTTGCATGGGTGAGGTGGACCTTCCTATCCTCATACACGATGTGACCTTGATAGTGAAACTACTAGTGTGCCATGACGACGACTTAATAGAACCCCTAATCCTTGGCCAAGATTGGCTATACGATCACTCAGTGGACTTAAATCTTAGACAAGGCTCCTTACAGATTGGAACCTTAGTTCATAAGCAAGTGATACCGCTTGACTTCCCTAACGGCTGTTCGCCTGAAGTATGTAACCCTAGACCCTATGAACAACATGCGACGGAAGACCAAAAGATCTTTGGTCAGATCAGTCACGTTACATCTACACCAACCCATGCAGGCTTGGCTATGGACAATTGCCAATCAGAAGGACGTCAGGAGATTTTCCCTTGGGCTTCCTGCAAATTAGAAGGGTCAACCACCCAACCACTTGGTCAAATGGACACCATCAGCGGTCAGGAGGGTTACATCAGTGGACAAATGGACACTATCAACTGCGGTGCCCATCCTTCCACACTTACTGCGGACTGGCCTAGATTAAAAGTACAAATGGAGCACTTCCTAATGGGTAGGTTTCGCAAGTGTTGGACCTCCCTTCTTTTCCAAAGCAGAGTGTCCATCGGACCTCTCAACCTCAACCACAAAGGAGTCAACCACGACAAAGGAACCCAGGCCGACGACAATATCAGACGACACAAAGAAAGCAACAGTATCAGTATCACAAAGCAAGCGGCACGAGACAAATATGGGTGCCAAAGGGACAGAAAGCACCGCCTGATTTCAACAACGCAGACATTGATACGAAGAAGTCAAGGCAGAAGCAAAGTCAGTATTCAAAGTCTAATCGACCTTCTTCTACGAGTACGAACACTCGACAAATTTGGATCGCCAAGAAGTACCTTACAAACCGACCCACACCCACGCAGATTTGGGTACCCAAACGGTGTATTATAGCTCAACCCTCAAGCCACGTAATATATAACCCTCAGAAATCTCTTCACCCTTCAACCCCACCACATCGGATCTCAACTTTTGTCCCTCAGAAGAAACCTATTACCCGCTCACAAACTCTTAGGAAGTGGGTACCGAAACGTATCCAGATGCCCTCTACGACTCCCTTATCTAACATAACTCCCACCCCGATTAATCTACAACCTTGTAATAACTCATTCACAACTGAACCTTGTACGAATCCACACACTATAACCCAACAATGCTTGTAATAACATCTCATCAAAGCACTGCATGCAATATCTGAAAACATATAGGTGTCTAGAGACCTGCACTAGTTCTGCAAGAAGCATTGCATCAATCACATCACAACACTTGGCTACACGGGTTACACATCGGCTATGGAAAGGGATTACGGTCTCACTTTCATGGGATCATGATTAGTTTCCATACTAATGTGCTAATCTTTTGTAGCAGATCTTCTACACACTCGCATCATACATCATGCAGGCAGAAGGGCCATCGGAAGCTGGCCCTAGTGCACCAATGGCCAATATTGGAGAACTAGTAGCAGAGTCCCATCCTACGTCTCAACCGCCCGAATTTCAAGGTTTCCCAGGACCCATGCCAATTGACGATCCTCCTAGAGGTTACACTGAGAAGATTCATCGCAATTCTCACTGGTTTCAAGGGCTAGCAAGACCATTGGCGGATGCTGATTTTATATTTGAGGCCAATTTGACTTTTGATGACTGTACCTGGGGCAAATATCAGTTTTTCTCAAGAGAGTTCGAAGGACTACAGAACACAGAAGACCTAACACATGTTTGGGCAAGAGCAGGGTTTACAGAGTATTTCAGCGACCCTTTGCCTAAACCTGACTTCTACAGATGCTATTACTTAGTCACAACTTTGACAGCTTCTGAGAACAAGGATCTGCCCGGCACTTTTATTTTGCCATCCTTAGTGAACGATCCGCCATATAAGAGGTTTTATCTTTCTAAAGATCTGATTCGCGCTGCAACCAAGATCCATGGTACGCACACTCCAACAGAACGAGAAAGGCTGGTTCTAGAGCCAATGAAACGTGGAGATGTTACTAAGTGGAAAGAGATTTCGGTGATCACACCTGAGCTTTCAAAACCACTGCGGATATGTATGCAGCATTTCACTTTCCCCGCTCAAGACAGATTCACAATGCCTCACAAGCGCATATGGTTTGGTTTGTATTTAGCATGTACTGGACCCCAGACAGTTGATCTCGCGAGCTGGATCATTGATCAGCTCTACTTAGCACAACACAAATGGGAAAGAAAGAAGGTCATCAATGGAGGTTGCGCTCTCATGCGCATCGTATATATGTGTTTGGCCTACGATTTGCCTATCGAGCAAGCAATGACAAGTGAGGAACTGAAAGCCTTCAAGGGAACAACAAAGAAAGCTAGGAAGGCCAACAAAGGAAGAGCAGGAAAGCGAATGAGAGGAACTATCCCCTGCCTTGAGGTGCCAGAATCACCATCACCACAACCCTCTCCAGAGCAGTCTCTGACAAAAGCCACTCCATCGGTACAACCTATTCGCATACGATTATCAAGACCCATTGTAACGGAAGGCACTACCAGGTGCAGTCACCTCACAGGCAACATCAGTTCAGGAACCGACCACCACTACAGCAGAAGTTCCCACCACTATTGGTGCGGAAGCTTTTTCTTTTCCGATACCTAACTTGGAAGCGGAACCCATAGATACAACGTTTGATTTCGAAATGCAAGATACTTTCTCCAATGAAGTTCAATTTTCAAAAGGTCAGATCTTCTCTCAGGAATATGAGCGGCCAAGTTACCCGACCACACCCCGAGACCAACCACAAGGACAAATAGTGTCTAGTTCCGAGGAAGAAAGAACGGAAACCGATGAAGATGAAGGCGATGACGAAGCCAGCCAAGGCAGTCATGACTCTCAAGAACATGTGCAGACAGATGAACAAGGACAGTACACCGACACCCAGGGAGACACCAGTACGCATGAAGATGAAACCTTTGAAGAAGCAGCTTATACGTTGGCCATCAAAAAGTTGTATCGTACGATGGAAAAAGTTTGGGCACGCAAGAAATTGACTAAGGAGGAGAGTCAAGCACTTATAGAACATGAACTTGTCTCAGGCGGATTCGAAGAAGTATACATCAAAGGCTTCCGAGAACTTGTCAAATCAATGGGATCCACAGAAGCCTTACGATATTTGCAGAGGAAACCATTACTGCAGTATGACCCTCGTAGAATTCGTCTACTAACCAAACCTGGTGAATACATTTGGGTACCCACCGGCGGTCAATCTTCAGAACAGGCACGAGAAGCGCACCTCATCCCTGAAGACTCATTGGCAAAAGACACCATTATCATCGACTCCCCACCCCCTACTACTGCTGTACATACCACCACAGTTGTTGAAGTACCTACCACCCCAACCGCTCCTGCTTCACCTCCCATCCATCGAGTCTCCCCAATACACCCTCCTTCTCCCAGAACAACCTCCTCCTTCTCCGATGGAGTAGCAGAAGTCATCCTTACTCCCATTCATCCCACAATTCCTGCACCCACTCAACCTAGTCTACCCCCTAGCACACCCACCTTTCTATCAAATCCAATTTTCCCACCATCCTTTCCGTCCTTCCCCACACCTCCAAGACCCCTTTTCCCATTCCCACCTCCATTAACCTTCTCCCCAGTCTCACCTCCCCGACCCACCGTAACTCCTCTTTCCCCTTTCCATCAAGCCATCCAAGACAACCCCTCTGTAAATTACTCTTCAACCTTTGTAAATCCCATATTTACACCTACACACTTACCCACAATCACACCACTATTCACAGTCACTGCACTCAACACCACATCCAACGATATGGATATATCACCACCCACTGCACCTCCTCTCACTTCATTTGTGGCACCACAATATTTAAGCACACCACAATTTTCCACAATCACCACAGCATCCACTTTCCCACCCCCATTCCCCATTCCCCATTCCCTTTGCATCTCCACCTACTGCATCCTCGCTTAGCACATCGTTAATATTATCACCCACTGTAGATACTGCATTCCGACAGATGTTCACATGCATGACTCAAGTAAGAAATGAGTTCACATCCCTTGGAAATAATTATCAGACACTGCAGAGGACAACCAACGATTTACAGTCGCAGCTTAATTCATTGTCGATCGAGAATGCCTCATTGAATACTCGCTACCAAGAACTACAAGCGGCATATCATAAACTAGAACTAGATAGTGAAGGGAAAACCAAAGAAGCCACTGCTGATCTTGATAATTTGTTAAGGGCCCAGACAATTCGCAATGCGATGCTTACACGGAACATGGGCTTACTCAGACGACACTTGGCAGCAACAAAAGAAGAAAACCAGTGCTTACAAGAGCAGAACAGAGAAAATTTAGAAGCTGTCCTTGATCAACCTGACCAACCATTAAGCCCTAGTCGCTTTAAGGACGTGCCCTCAGAATCAATGAAAATGTTGTTAGATGATCATATCAGATTGTTAGATGAGTACGACAACATGAACGAGGAGTTTCAGAAACTCAAAGATGAAAACAAGATATTGCAGTTAAGAGCACCAATACCACAAGGCCTACCAACTCCTACAGACCCATCTCCTGACATCCTAGAGGAACTCAACGCATTACGGGCCCAGGTATCTACTCTACAATCATGGATAGAAGTATATGAAGCACCACCCAGACCAGACTCCCCACCGGACCTACCAGCAGAGGAAGAAACAGTCACTATTCCGGTGGAGGAAACTTTTGAGGAAGCGTATTTACCCCAACCCATCCCAGACGGACGAGTCACGGTCGAAGGCCAGATGACTTTTGAACTTCCAACTCCCACATGTATGAAGACGATAGAAGAACTTGGAACAACCCACTCCGCACGGGTAGAGGCACAGTTACACGCCATGGCAATGATTGAAGAACGCATTTTATAGTCCCCCTACTTTGCTCACTTGGCCCTGCGCAGATACATATCAGGGTACGAGCTACAGTATAAACCTTATTTCATGTTAATGGCAGAATATCAGTTAGCCATAGAGAAAGAAACAGGCAAAAAGCCCTCCCATTCAACTCAATTTGAACCGGAAGATTTGCCATTAGATGCGCAGCAAGGAGAAATCTATCAACCAAAATGGCACAAGGATTTATTACAAGTGTATCTTGAAATGATGAGTACTTGGGTTAAGGCGCCACTGCACTTAAAATACAACCCATGTTGGGGACCAGTGCCACGTTGCCGCTCCTGGAAGGCATTCGCTATTAAAATACAGAACAACAAACAATGCCAGGACTGGTTAAACTACCCAAACTTCAGACCACCTATCGAACCACCTACAATTGGATACATGATGGCCACGATTCGTCACTGGCTCCCTCGCTTGAAATATATGGATGATATAGCAGCACACATGACTGTCAAGATCTTTGACATGATGCAAATGGTTTTCAAAGTCTTCTGACGCGTCAAGGCACCACATGTAAACACCCCTGGATTTGAGCATGGTAATCTAGACCTTGCATATGATATGAGTACAACGCCCTCACTCCGGGTGTGTTACACCTGGCATTGCAGAATCAAGTACTTATCGGCATGCTACAAGCAAACCTTCGAAAAAATGTTCACAACCGGATTCTGGGAATACCATTCGGAAGTGTTCATCAGCAGGCCTACACACCTCTTGCAACTATTTGCCTGTGAACAGATGGTATATTCCACACACTATTGACTCCCGCCATTAGATGAACCGTAGCCAATCGATTAGGAGAAACTCAAGGCTGATCTGGCCCGAGGCATTCACATATCAGAGCACACCCTCGCTCAAGACCTCCTACAGAACTACATCCGACAGACCGCACAACAAGGTTCTGTCGAGGACGACAGAAGCAAGAGAGAGGGGGGTGTTGGCAGTAGCCAGAGGCAGAGAAGACGTGGAAGCATGTAAAGACAGAGCAGGGAGTCATTCGAATCAATTTTTCAAAGATTTATGTTTTATAAATATTCTTCAAAACCTCCAACAGTGATTTTCATCACTATTGTAACACATGTAACATAGAAAAAACCCTTTTTGTAATTTATAGCTCCATTTTGTGCAAGCCGAGGAGTCCTCGAGCTTGAGGAGCTTAGGTAGAATGAGCATACAAATTTTGGTTATTTTTAGACACCGTTTACCCTCTCAAATAGCGCATAGGACCTATTTTTTAACTATGCCGGTCACTAGATGTGAAATCGGTCAAAACTAGTTTAGAATCTATAAAAAGAGCTAGAGAGCTCATTTTTGAGGTTAGCTTGTTGGAGTAGAGAAGAGCTTAGAGCTATTTTGAGTTGTAAGAGTGTTCTTGAGTAATAGAGTTGATTTCTCACCTTCCATTGTGTCTTGCTTGTCTCTTCGTAGTGTGTGTGTATGTGTGGGTGCATCTCTATGCTTCTCACCTTCACTCTCACTTTATCTCACATTCACGATCTTCATATCACTCCTATCTCTTCCGCGGATTGACATTAAGGAGGTGGAGCTTCTTAACGTGGTTCTCATCATTGTGCTAGAGCAACAATCACTTTGCCTAGGGTGTCATGATCTTTGAATTCATATATGGTAAGCATTCCCACTTCATTAAGTTGGTCAGGCTTATACCTCCAGAAAGCCTCGTCTGTTTCTCGGTTTAAGAGCAAATCTATGCTCTTATTGTCTTGGGGAACCCATTTTGGAGTGATTATTCATGTCAAAATTGATTTGCCAAGAGGGCTTCTTGGCTCTCTTCCTAAGTTCCCTTGATCTATGTCCCTTATTTCAGCCTCTGAGATTATGTTGCCAAATTCATCTGTCCTATCTGGTTAGCTAGTGACCACATACATTGTTCCTTCTTTATCTATGTATGAACCGTTTTCGAATTTGGCTACTAGATTCTGGGTTATTTATTTGAACAATGGATCTTCTCTAACCGTCCTCATAGATGCGGGAACCTAATCGGTTAGTCTTGATATATTCTAGTTGAGTCTTGTAAGGGCCCTCTGGTTTTTCTAGGTACACCACTCCTGAGCTACCTACGAGTCTCTCCATGCTATAAGACATCTCCGAGCCACTTTTCTGAGCTTAGAACATATGGGTAATTGCTCAACTGTTGGGCCCAAGACCTAGCTATATGGTTGACACTAGCCTCCGATGATCTAATACTTTGTAGATATCTCCCTAGGTGTCTACCTAACCTCAGGTTCATATGCTCAACTGATTAGCCCAATGACCCTTGTACAACCACGTTGTTGATTCCTTGATATCAATTACTTGTTCGTTTTAATTTTCTCTTGTGGTATTCACTTGTTTTATAATATGTGTCGTAAGGAGCACTTAAGTTTTTTGTACTTGATGTTCTTTGTCCAATTAGATTAAATTCTTTGTCTTTAGGTTGTCCCTTGACTGCAATTAATCTATGCTTGAACTTGAGAATTTAATGGTTCTTAGAACTTGAGGGTTCCTATTGTGCCTTTAATCAATCAAAACCACTAATTTCACTTAGCCTAAGCTAGGAATGGACTGAGGGGGTTGAGAGATCTTTGAACCTCAAGTCTCTTCTCCTTGCTGCACTTGTATGCTCAAGATGCATGTTCCCAAGCCTGCACACACTAACACTTTGCTTTGATCTCTCCAAGAGCTCTCAATGAACCTGTAAAAGCTCAAAGTTTTTAGCTCAAGCTTTTCACTTCAAATGACAAACAATTTGATTCAGACACATTTAAAGACTCTTTTTTCTTTCCTCTTTGTATTGCACAAAAAATTTTCTAGAACCCCTTAGGTTTCCTAATCCCACTTGAGGGTCAACTTCAAAATACCTTATCTAAAAATCAATGCATTAATGTTAAGAAAAATAGTTGAGCCCATATAGGCAAGAAAAATAGTTGAGCCCATGTAGGATTCACCACGAGCTTTCCAATGAGCTCTAGAGCTCAAAAAATGGATTTTGTATGAAAATGTTATGTCGATTCAGGATTATGGGGGTTAAAATTGCCAAACAGGCACTCTCAGGTATTTAGTGTATATTTCTAAAGCCTTTGGAATCGCGTAAATAGATGAGCTTGAAAAATGCCAATTTTTAGCATAAAATTTTCAAAAAAATACCCCTTCAATTTTTGCTGAAAATGTCTATCTATCATGATAGATGGTGTCTATTGCGATAGATGCTATATATCATGTGTGGCTATCTGCCACGATAGATGGGTGTCTATCACAATAGATGGTGTCTATTGTGGGCTTTGTCTATCGCGATAGATGCAGGTATGCCATGATAGATGGTATCTATCATCTATTGTGGATTTTAGTCTGTCGTGATAGAAGGGTGTCTATCGTGATAGACAAGGTCTATCGTGGTGCCCTATCTGTCGTGATAGATGGCTATCTATTGCGATAGACGTGGTCTGTTGTCTGTTGTGAGGCTTGTCTGTCATGATAGATGGGTGCCTGTTGTGATAGATGCGGTCTATCATCTATTGTGGGTCTATCATCTATTGTGGGTCTATCTGTCACAATGCATGAGGTCTATCATGGGGTCTATCTATCGTGATAGATGGGTATCTATCATAAATTTGTTCTATCGTCTATCATGGATTTTGGTCTGTTGCAATAGACAAGTGTCTATCCCGATAGACATTGTCTGTCACAGTTTTGGTCTGTCATGATAAACGCTGTCTGCCGTCTGTTGTGAGGCCTATCTGTTGCGATAGACAATGTCTATGGTGGAAGCAACCAACAGTTGCTTTATCCTCAACTGAAGCAGAGTATAGAGGATTGACCATAGCAACTCAAGAGACAATATGGTTAAAAGCATTGTATACAGATTTGGGACTTGTGAGTTCCAAACCTCACATATTTGGAGATAATGTAAGTTCCATGCATCTAGCGGCAAATCCTATTTTCCATGCGAGAACCAAGCACATAGAAGTCCATTACCACTTCATCAGGGAGAAGCTCATGGCAAAGAAGATTGACATTTCTTTTGTTCCTACTGAAAAGCAAGTAGCAGATATGATGACGAAGGCACTTGATGGAATAAAGCTTTGTAGATTCAAAGCTATGGCAGGTATTCAACCTATCAGAGAATGAAGACTCAAGCATACTTTAGCTTGAGGGGGAGATGTTGGAACATCAAGCTTACACTATGCTTGAGGTGGATTTGATCTACATCAAAGGCTATCGCGTCGAAAGAATATCCATTGGAGAGTTCTTTTTCTTATGCTCATTTATTATATTTTTTTGAGAGATTTTTTATGGTTCATTTACCATTGTAAAAACCTTGAGCTTTACACATGTAAAGGTATAAAGATAGAGCCCAAATCGCACGAATTTTTGGTGGTTGAGGTTGCATTCAATCAAGCAATCAAATCACCTAAAAGTAGATCAAACTAGATCTTCACTTTTCCTAGATTGTAGGAAAGTGAATTGATTCCCTCCAACAACCATTCCCACCTTCATTTGAAATCAAATTCAACTTGTAGAAGTCGTGGGACACTCCTAGAGTCTATATAAAGACTTGAAATAACTTTAACATTACATGGAAGCAATATACATACATTTGTGACCATCATTGTCTTGCTCCTTCAATTCTCTGCATCATCTTCTTCGACAATAGTAATCTTGCAGAGGCTGCTGCTCTCTCTCTAGAGCTCCAAATTGAGTGAAAGATGGCTCATTGGAAATGTATTAGTGTCTAGTTTATGTCTATAGTTTCATAGCATTTGGTTCAGTATATTGGAAGAAATCTGAGTTTTTCGGTCTCGGGATCAATCTCTACGTATTCCTGAAAAATAGGAAGTACCACCAGTGAATGTCTCATTCATTCCTATAGCATATTTTGCTTATTCCTTATACTTTTGTGCATTCTATACACTCAACCCTATGTGTATCACTCCCATAAAAGGATTTTTTCTAATTGTAATCACGCTGGTCGCTATGGGCATTTGAAGTTCATTGTCTCTTCCATATATAGTAAGTTTTTTGAGCTAGTCGATCCGCAAACCTATTTGTTTTGTATCGACTCATTCTCCTTGATGCTCCAAAGTACATAGTGTGTTTCTTTGCACTTATTACATGCTTATAAGGTCTATTTGAGTCTCCATAAGCTCAAGGGCTTGTCTTGTGCCGGTTGTCTTGACCAAACTTCGTCGCTTTGAAACACACTTTTCTACCGTCTACAATCTTCTCCAAGTTCTTTCAGTTTCTACATCCTTAGTCCATCTCACAGCACTTGTGACTGTTCTCCGTCATAAAAAATGGTTGTACCTTGTATCGGGGTTTAATTTTTCCCCGTCATAAAAAAAACGTTGTTACATGTTACTAGGAAGTTTACACTTTCTTCCATCCCCAAAAAAGTGAACATAACCATAAAGTCGCCGAATCATCATCATAATAAAAAAAAGAGAGAGAGAGAGCAAGCCAAAGGTAGCTAAGGGCATACAAGAATAAAGCACGGGATATATAGGAAGATTTATGCATTAGTGGAGTTTAGTTAGATTTCCTTGCATGTTATTAGAGAAAGAGCATATTCATATTTACGTAGGAAAGGAGTTGATCTAAAATAAGCTAAAGATGAAAGATGTCTCTTGAAAATCCTATTTCTTTGTTTATAATCGTATTTAAGGTAGATTGCTTTATGAAAAAGGTACAAATTTTTCTTCAAGATGAGAGGAACTGATGCTTAAAACGACTCAATACATCCACTTCCACTTCATATTGATGCTTGATTGTTTTCTTTCTTGTTTTCAATGTTGCTTGCTCATTTGCATATATCTTGCCTATTTGTTCATGCATATTCATGTTACGTGTTTCAATTCTTTCTTTCATGCAAATTTTGCTTCATGTCACGTTGCCTACTCATTCATGCATATGATCAATTTTTCCTTCCATGTTTCTTATGTTGCCTATAAAAGAATTTGATGCCTGGAACATTTTGTTTTTCACACAGATACTAGAGTGGTGCTTCCGGAGGAATCGCAAGTTTAGTGGGGGCGAATGTCGTCCAGATTTTCTCTCCTCTCTCACTCATGAAGGCCCACAGGAAAGACATTCAATGAAGGTAGCCAGAATTCCTTGAGAATTCCAAGATGCATCAAGGATGTCAAAGGGAGTTCACATGCAAACTTTGGAAGAAATCGAGCAAATCCAGGGTAGCGGTCAAAATTTGGAAATTAGGGTAAAAATTTCAATGTCTCCAAATCACATGAAAATTCATATACTTGTAAAGCCTATCAAACGCAGTCTATAGCCCGAATTTCACATGAAACTGGATTTTCTAGCACATTGATATGCCATGTGCATTTTGTAAAAAATATAATTTTTCCACTTAGACCCTACAAAATCTTGTATAGAAATTTTTGTTAGCCATATGGTTTGGCATGTATAAAGATCATATGAGCCTACATATTTGTACAAAGTTTCAAGGCTATCAGAGCTTCCTAGACACCTTAATGCCACCTTGCAAGCTTCCAAATGTAGTCAAACTTGTACAAGGGAGATTCAGATAGGAGTTTTTTCTGCATATTCCTAAAGGAGGCCTTTCAAAACATAGCCCTACAAGTTTTTATCTTCATCAAAGGATATTTGAAGGTTCAAAGAGCACAAAATCCAGTTTTCAAGGTCACCGCAATTTCCTAGAATAAGAAAATTGAAGGCTTGAAGGGTTGCGACATGGCAAACAATGATTGAACCATGTTGTATGATCAAGATGAGCTCATATTCAAGGGTGGAGATGCACTAAAGCATAAAGCAAGGAGGATCCACGAGTGTTTTCACTGGATAAGTCTTTTTTGATGATCAAAGATCAATAATGCAAAGTTTCTCCAGAAATAGTGGCTTATCTTCTCCAAATTGATGTCAGCACTGATTCGACGGTCAAAATCAGCCCCAAATCCGATGGTGGAGAATGAAGGCACCTATTTTCCTCCCCTTTGCCCTAGATATCACATAAAGAACCAATCCTAATCAACCATTTGATAAATCCAATGGTTGTAATCAAAAGAAGTTGATCTTAGGGTTGAGAGTTGATTTCTCTAGATCCTAGGGCCCAAATTCATTCAAAAAACTATATAAACCCCCCTCCCAAATTCATTCAAAGTCATGGAATTTGGCATCAATTTTCATGCAAGTACACAACACAACAAAATGGTGTTGTTGAATGCAAAAATAGACATATTGCAGAAATAGCAAGAGCCTTGATGGCTGAGAAGAATATGCCTCATTGTTATTGGGCAGAAGTTTTTCATACTACTGTATACATCATGAACAGAACTCCAACTACCGCTGTACATCAAGTTACACCTCAAGAGAAGTTTACAAGTGAAAAGCCAAACTTATCACATCTGAACGTTTTTGGCTGTATTGCATATGTACATGTTCCAGATGAATTGAGGATGAAGCTTCATCCAAAAGCAAAAAAGTGTGTCTTCGTTGGATGCTCCCTTGAGCAAAAGGGATATAAATGTTATAACCCACTCACACGACAGGTGAAGGTGAGCAGAGATGTGGCATTTGATGAAATGTCAAGCTTTAATGCATATGCCAAAGAAGGACTAAATCTTGAACGAAATGACAAAGAAAATGTTGAAAAATCAAGTGCAAAATCTCAAGCTTTGAGTGGACCAGATGCATCACCAAGCAATAGTTCCAACTCAAATCCATGGAGTGGAAGATTGCGTGGAAATTTTAGTCTAGCAAATTCATCAAATACATCCAAGAAAGGTAAAGAAAAGATTTTTGGTGGTCATAAAACATGTGCAGGTTTTGAAGACTTTGATGGAGATTCAAGCGGTTCAGAAAAGAGTCTTGATGAGGAACTTGGATTGCCCTTTGTGAAGACTCCAGGAGTAAGAAAGCCACATGCAGATGATACAAGCAAAAGTGACCCAAGACCAGAAGATCTGGGAGGATACGGAATTCAGTGCAACAATTGACATATGATAGTTACATGGTTCGTCATTGTGCCTAGATGACAAAGGTAATACAAGATACTGAACCTCCTTGTTTTGAAGATGAAATTGGAAATGCATATTGGAAAAAGGCTATGGATGAGGAGATGGCTGCACTTTATGGAAACGATACATGGAAGCTGGTTCCATTGCCACAAAGAAACCCATAGGCTGCAAGTGGGTTTACAAGGTAAAGCACAATGCTAATGGTAGCATAAGCAGGTATAAAGCATGTTTGGTAGCAAAAGGATATGCACACGACATCGATTATGAGGAAACATTCAGCCTTGTAGCTAAAATGTCTACTATCAGAACACTTGTTGCATTAGCTACATCAAAAGGATGGACATTGCATCAGATGGATGTGAAGAATGTTTTTCTACATGGTGAGTTATAGGAAGAAGTATACATGGACCAGCCACAAGGATGTGAAGATTCAAAGCATCTAGAATATGTTTGCAGGTTGCAAAATGCTTTGTATGGGCTGAAGCAAGCACCTTGTGCATGACATGCAAGGATTGCTGATTACTTGACCACCATTGGATTTTCTATGGGTGATGCGAATCATTCACTATATGCAAGGAACGGTGATGATGGCATCACAATTGTGGCTATCTATGTTGATGACTTGATTGTAGGTGGTGATAATGAAGAAAGCATCAAAGAGGTAAAGCAACTTCTTATGTAGGAATTTGACATGAAAGATCTTGGTGTGCTATGCTATTTCTTGGGCATTGAGTTTATACATACAGAAACAGTTATATGGATGTCGCAAAGGCAATATGCCTTGAATATGCTGCAAAAGTATGGTATGGCTGATTCTAAGTTGATTTCTATGCCATTAGATCAAAATTTGAAGTTAGATACTACATCACGTGAAGCATTGGAAAATGCTACTATGTACAGGAAAATTGTGGGAAGTTTGATATATCTCATAATTACGAGACCTGATCTAAGCTACACTGTTGGACTTGAAAGTCAATTTATGTAGGTTCCCAAGAAGCCACATTTGGATGCTCTGAGCTGCACTCTACATTATGTGAGTGCTACTTTGGATTATGTTTTATGAAGCTGGTGTAGATTTGCAGGTTCACAGATACATTGATGCAGATTGGGATGGTAGTACTCCAGATAGAAGATCCACTAGTGGCTTTCTATTCTCACTTGGAGGTGCAGCTATTACATGGAGCAGCAAGAAGCGACCCACTGTTGCTTTGTCGAGTACAGAGGCCGAGTATAGAGGTGCTGCAATGGCAGCATGTGAGGCATCATGGTTGGAGATGCTACTTGCAGATTTAGGTGTGGAAGTGCAAAAGCCTATCACCATCTATTGTGATAATCTTAGTAGCATACAATTAGCATGAAACCCTATTTTTCATGCTAGAACAAAGCATATCGAGGTACATTATCACTTCATCAGAGAGAAGGTATCAACAGCTGATATTGATCTTGTTTATGTGAGAATAGATGAGCAAGTTGCCGACATTTTCAAGAAAGCACTTGGAGCAGAGAAGCTGAAGAAGTTTCAAAAGATGCTTGGATTAGAGGACATGGTGTTGAGCTTGAGGGGGAGTGTTGAGATGTTAAGCTCAACATGTGCTGATCCAAGATGACACGTAATCACTTTTTCATTTCTCTGACATGTATAGTGGTCACGTCGGTATATGTCAAGGACACCATTGAGCTTTATTAGATTTATCTATTGAGAGTGATGGCACATTTGTTTCTTTTCAGCTCACTCATTCGCAGACATTAAGTTTTTCCTTATGTGCTAGTCTTTATATATTGCAGTAGTTGTATTCTTGTTTTTTAGGTCATTCTTATACATTATTTTTTTATGTAATAGAAGAAGAAGAAGAAGATCATTCTTCCTTGCCTCAATCTGAGTGTGTGCTTCTCTTTGATTGTGAGAGTGTGTGTGTGAGCTCTCTTCGTTATCTCCTTCCTTGTGACAAAATCTGCATTTTGAATGGTCACCTCAAGGAGGAGGTATATGTATCTCAACCACCAGGTTTTGAGGTGCCCAATTAAAAAAATAAAGTTTTCAGGTTGAAGAAAGATTTGTATGGACTTAAGCAAGCACCAGGGGCTTGGTACCAATGGATAGATAATTTTTTCAAAAATTGGGTTTTGAAAGAACTACTTCTGATGCTAACTTGTATGTAACGAAAAGGGATAGCAAGCTAGTTGTTGTCATTGTATATGTATATTTGATCATTACAGGAGATCATCAAGAACTCATCAATCAAACTCGGATCAGCTTGGGAAGTGAGTTTGAAATGAAAGACTTAGGTCTACTCCATTTTTGTCTAGGAATTGAAGTATGGCAAAGAAAGGATGGCATTTTCATCTCACAACAAAAATATGCCAAAGAAATTCTCAAGGCATTTGGAATGATGGACTGCAAACCAACTAGCACACCTATGGAGGTAAATCATAAGCTATCTATGGATGATAACATGCTTGATGTAGATGCTAAGAAGTATAGAAAGCTCGTTGGAAGTCTTATTTTTTTGTGCAACACTAGATCATACATTTGCTATGTTGTTGGAGTTCTAAGAAGGTTTTCCAACAAACCTAAGGAGAGTCACTGGAATGCTGGAATGCAAATTCTAAGGTACATTGGAGGAACCTTGGATTTTGGTATTTTTTTATACCATAGGTGATACACTTCAAGGATATTATGATTTAGATTGAGCTAGAGATTGTGATTCTAGAAAATCAGTTTCTGGATATTGTTTCTCACTTGGTTCAAGAATATTTTCTTGGGTAAGTAGGAAGCAACCAGCTGTTGCACTCTCCTCCACTGAAGCAGAGTACAAAGCAACTTGTTTTGCTTCTTATGAGGTAGTTTGGTTAAGGAGAATTCTTGCAGATCTAGGCTTTCCATCAAATATGGTGATTGTACTCAAGTGTGATAATCAAAGTTGTATGGCCATTGCAAAGAACCTAGTATTTCATGCTCGCACCAAGCATATAGAAGTACATTACCATTATTTTCGTGAGCTAATTGAAGATGAAATTGTGGAGCTAGAATATTTCCCAACAGAGGCAAATTGTGCTAACATATTCACTAAAGCACTTGGAAGAGATCAGCTCAACAGGCATCTTCAACAGATGGGCATAGGACCGAGTCCTACTTGATGTATCATTCAGTAAACATTGAGGGGGGGTATTAGTATATGATTAATGTGTACCCCTCATGATTGTATGCACATTTTATAAGGTCCCCATTATGAGGAGAAGCCAAGCGTGCATTACCCAATTGATGGGAATCCCAACTTGCATGTTGGATGAAGGTCATATTGGACCATGTAAGGTATTGTAAGTAAAGGGAGTTACTAGGGTCCCCAATTGTGGGGTCTAGGGCAGCGGTGAGTAGCCCCGACTAGGGATCCAAGGGGGCCAACGGGCCCCCTAGCTGGGGGTCCTAGGGGGGCGATGGCTGCCCACACTCTATCACCCATGTATAGCGGTTCACAGAAGGCCACCCATTATCCTACATATACATGACTTCTACACTACCTGAGACATCGAATCGAGCCAGCATACCTCTACCTTGTATCTCCCTATCTAGAGTTGTCTAGATCACCATTTAAGCTCTACTTGAGAGCACATGAGTGGACAATGCCCTCATCTTTGTACTTTCTGATTGGTGGTTGTTGTTGACACATATCTTGTTAACGAATGGAATTGTAATGGACTGAAACTCTTTCTCATCATCATCATGTGCAAAAGAAATAGCTTCATAGAGGGTCGTAGAACATCGGGTGTTGAGCTTGTCTTGAATTCCCATCTCCAAACCATCTTCATACTTTCTTTGCAAAGTATCCTCAGGAATCGTTTCAAGCGAATGAATAAGTAGTAGTCATTTCCAAAAGCGTTCAGTGTGGGTAGACATAGTATCTCCATCTTTCCATCCAAAAGTTTTCCATGATCAATGAGCATGTAATTGGAACGAGGGAGGAAGGAAGGATTCCTTGATCTTCTTTTGAGATGCATCCCATGTGGTGGGGCAGTCGGTCCTATGGCAAATAACATTCCACCATAACTGGGCCTTACACACCAAATAATTAGTAACAAATTTCATTTTCTCACTTTTAGAATATGATTCGCCATAATAAACATCATCAGATTGAGAAAGCCATGAAAGAACGAATTGGCCATCCTTTCATCCATCGAAACATGAGAATTGGAAATTTTTGGCACCAATCTTGGACTGTGTGCCTTGTTCTTGAGCAGTGATAATGGCCTTCACCACCCTAAATAGGTTATTGTCATCACGTTGCAGTTGTTGGAGTGTAGCATCATGTTTGTTTTGAGCATTTTGGAGTTCTTGTTGCAAAAGTTCCAACTGTTGCTCAGGCGTTAACCCAAGTAGGGGTGATGTACCAAAATCCTCAATGTTATGGATAGGGTCCATGGCCTAATATAGAATCAGGACCTAGGATTGGACTAGATGGTTGAGATGATTACCGATTCATGAGTGGACACCATGAATCACAATCAAATGTCGATACATACACCTCTGCAGACATGCCTTCACTTTGATACCACTGTTGACTAGATCCACCGATGCACATACACAAAGATAGAGCAGAAAAAAAATATCACAAAAGTATAAATAGAACAGATAGAGACAAGAGACTAGACACATGATTGTTTTCAATCTCCCCCCACATACTCTGATGGATGAGTCTATCAGAGTATGTGTATTTATAGGTATTTCTCAATACGTCTTGAATAGAAGATACATGAGGGCGGTACTTCGAAAAGCATGCATTTACAAAAATCTACGTTATTTACAAAAACATCACTTTCTAAAGTGATCGATTATTTTTACAAAATATGTTTGACTATTTTCGCTATATACATATATATATATATATATATATATATATATATATATATATATATATATATATATATATATATATATATATATATATATATATATATGTGTGTGTGTGTGTGTGTGTGTAAATACTATCTTCTAACTATCTTCAAAAATATCTGAATAAGTCCACGCGTTCACACCCTCATGAGTCTTCACTTGCTAAATCAAAACACAAAACACATTAAAAACCTCAAGGCATTGAAATCCATTTAACATTCCATTATTCCATAAAGTATAATAGTGTATGTATTTCATCCCCGTGGTTTTGTGTAGAAAGGCCATGAAAACAAAGTGTGAAAGTTGAAAAAGGCATTATATGGTTTGAAGCAAGCACCACCTACTTGGTATGAGAAAATAAATGCCTACTTTCTTGCATATGTTTTTGAGAATAATCCAATTGAAAGCACCTTATATGTTAATCATATGAAAATTTGAGAAATTTTGAAAAAAGGTAAAAAATATACCATACATTTTTTGTGAAAAAAATCCACTGATGAGAAATTCCATTAAGAAGAATCATGGGAGAAGAATGTTCTTCATCAATAATTATTTTTGAGAAGTTTATATGGTACACATATTATTTTCTTGAATTTGGTGCACAAATCAATGTGCTAGGAATGAGTCTTTGAGTGTGGATTGAGATTTTATTTTATTAAAAAGATAGAAATAATTTTTGTACTTAGAATAGATTTCAGAAGTGTGATGAAATAGAAAAAGAATTCTTCGAGTGTATTTGGTTGAGTGTAATGTGAAGATTTCGTGATGAAAATTAATTTCCTTCTGATTCTTGATTAATTGTGAATAGTTAATGTGGGTGGACTATGTGTTGTTTTCATGTTATAGAAATGGATGAAGAGTTTCCAACTCCAAAGTTGGATGTGCATAGTGTGGAGAATGAGTTCTCCTATGCGCAACGGAAATGTGTAGTGAACCACCCTTGTATGTCCAGCACTTGGACAAATAGCTGCACCTTAGATAGCTTGCTGCTCTTAATACAAAACTCAAATGGACTTGAGCCTTTAGTCAATCAAAGTAGACAAGACGAGCTTTCTAAGAAGCTATAAATAACTTAATTTGGACAAGTTTTGATTAGGAAACACAACTGACAAAGATGAACTACCTGTCCACACAGGTATGCTAAAGAACTGAGCTTCACTCTCGGACTACAAACTGACATGCGGCTGGAAGGAGTCTAAGGGAAGAAAAAATGACAAAATGGCTAGATCCGACTACTACGAGCTATTGCCTCTTTCTCTCCTTGTTTTGAAGGTGCTCCCACTTCACTTTTATAACCAATGAGCATGTGAAGAAGTTTGTGCCTTCTTCTTAACTCACCACTTTCTCCACTACATGCTACTAACTACAAGGCAAGATATTGTATCTCTTGCTCATCATGAATTTTGACTAGACTTTTTCTTTTATTATTTTTTCCTTTTTTCCTCTACTTTTTATTTATCTTTATATTTGGTAAATTTATCCAAGCATGGCTCATATGAAAATGAGCTTGTACATTTATTTTCAACACATAGTGTGTCCATTTCAAGAGGACATTGATTCTTTGAAGGAGATTTGAAGAAGTAGTAGATTTGGAAGCTGAAGAAGGAGGAGAGAAATTACTGATAGAGAAGGAACAAATACCCAAGGAATTGAAGGAATGTTTTCATCAAGTAAGAAAACATATATTCACAGTGTCAAAAGGGGAATACAAATATACCATGTTTTCATAGGAATTTGCTATATTTGAAAAACCAAAGGTGGTATAGGAAAGATGGAGATTAATAGAGATGCACAAACTTTTGCAAGAGCTAATTCAGTTCATAGATTTAAAAAAATGTGAAGAGGTTATGAGTTCCTTGGAGCAGGTGAAATGGCACAAATTTGAACCATATTTTACATCTCAAGTGAAGGATGCAGAGGGGGAAAATATCAAGTTGAATATTAGGCTAGGTCATATAAAAGAGGCCATGAATTTCTACATAATGGACAAGAAGGTTGATGTGGGTTTTGTGAGGAGGAATGCAAAATATTTTGTTGGATATACAAGGTTTGTTGATTTCAAAGATAAACATAATGAAGAATTTTCCATTAGGTTATTCATGAAATATTCCAAGCATGCCACGATACAATACACAATTGCTCACAAGAAAGTGACATTGATTATGATGAATAATATTGGTAAAATTGAGCCATTTGGGTCATTGGATATTTCTCTACATAGTCATGAACAATTAGAAGAAGCCACAAAGCATTGGAGATAAAAAAGATCCATGAATGGAGCTCAAGTCTTAAAAAAGATCATCATCATGTAATGGGTATAGAGGATCAATTGAATTTTTCTCCAAGGGCTAATGCATTCATAGCAATGATCTCAGACATAAGAAGTCCTTCCGAAATAGTAGTGCTATAGGAGAAGTCAAAGAAAAGATATGAAAAATCAGAGCAGATGAAGAAGTTTGTCAAAAATTATAAAAAGGCAATGTAAAACAAAGACCGGGGACCTCTTTTAAGAAGAGGAGTAGATACACATCCAGGACACCTTCTACTCAAGGGGGGTTCTACTTAGGGAAGTATACCCTGTAACATGCTTGTGTAGAGTGAAACTTCACAAATGCCGAACTCCTCAAGAGGGTATAATCATAATGGAGAGTACAAGAAGGGTTCACAAGAACAACACAACTCAAAATTGCTTTGACTCTATCACACAAAAATTAGAAAATATACTGCAGTAGGTGACAAGACACACAACCCGAATAACCACATGCTAGCTCACTTGTTGTGACTTGCCTGCACTTGAGGTTACCTGCTTCGATACTCTTACTAACAAATCTCCCCTTCCACTAGAAAAATAAGTAGTTAGTAAGTAACCAATGAGTTAGACTCCAAGGTTTTAATGATTGTTAGCACTCTCACATACCACTTATGACTTCAAATGACACAATACACAAATAACAGATGATAAATGATAAAAAAGAATAGTTGAATACATGTTAAAAAATAAGGCCAATATGCTCCCAAGAATAAAAGTAGACATTCAAACATACTCTAAACTCTTGCTTGAAACTTCATAGTGCACTACACAATTAGGCCAAAGACTAGCCCAAAATTAAAAAAAAAAAAGGCTACATGTACACACTAGGTACATAGCAAAATATAGAGCTACAACAAAGAGAATAAGTACTACCAAAGAATACTAAATGTCTCCTTCACACACATAAATAGAGCAATGTAGCAAGAGACATAATAAAGTGTGGTAGTTTTAGTCATGGGAGTGGCCTTAATGAGTGCTTAGTAGCTGCTTATATAGATACCAAGAGGCCATATGAGTGGCTCTCCACGATCCAAGATGATCCTTGGAGGAATGCCAAAAATGGCCCTTGACATGGACTATGCACCCTAGAATGGCGTGATAGGTGGCTTTTCATGAAGCGGCTACTTGTAGAAAGAAGTTACTCAGGTGGGCCACCACTGCTAGAGAGTAACCACTTTTGGCCTTGATCACTACCGAGTTCCTTGACAGACCCCTGACATATGCTAGACTTTGAGGTGGATTCAATTGTAGTTCTTTGTCCTCATATCTCTCCTCTCTGATAACCTTGGATAAGTTGTATTTACCACATATTTACCATTGAATCATGATGGGAGGTCACTCTGTTTTGAGGTTCCCAATTTTATTAGGCTAGGTTTTAGCCCAATAAAGTTACCCAAGTAATTTTGGAAAAAAGTGGGGCAAGTGATTTTGGGCAAGAAAATTGGGCAAGTGATTTTGGGCAACTTGGGTACTTTTGGTAGAGGAAAATTGGATGACTACTTTTGGGCAACTTGGGTGGTAGAAGTAAATTGGGTGACTATTTTCAATCAACTTGGGTGGTGATAGAGGAAATTAAGGGACTATTTTTGGGAAACTTGGGTGGTGGTAGAGGAAAATTGGGCAATTTGTTTTAGGAAACTTGGGTGGTGGTAGAGAAAATTTGGGTGACGGTTTTTGGGCAACTTGGGTGGTCGTAGAGGAAAAGTGGGCAACTATTTTTGGGCAACTTGGGTGGTGCTAGAAGAAAATTAGGCAATTGTTTTTTGACAACTTGGCTAGTGGAGGAGGAAAATTGGGTGATTGTTTTTGGGAATCTTGGGTGGTGTAGATGAAAATTGGGTGACTATTTTGGGCAACTTGTGTGGTGGTAGAGGAATACTAAGGAGACTAGAGTTGTAGGTTGGAGGGAGAGTTGTTGAGGCAAAAGGAAATACATTGTGCTGCAAGCCATCAAAAGGCAGCCATACATCTCGAAGATAATTAATTCCAAAAGTGGTTACTCTCCAAGGGTGGTGGACCACCCGAGTAACTTCTTTTTTGTAGGTATCCACTTCATGCACAATTGCTTTTCATGCCATTCTAGGGTGCACAATCCATGCCAGGGGCCATTTTTGGCCTTCCTACGAGGATCATTAGGGATTGTGTAGAGCCATTCATATATGGCCTCATAATATCTATATAAGTTCATTTGGGGCCACTACCATGACTACGACTACAAATACCATACTTTAGTACGTCTCTTGTTCCATTTCTCTATTTAGATGTTTGAAGAAGACCTCTTGAATTCAATCCTCTTCTAAAGAGAGGTCTCGAGTCTCCCTTCTATAGTTTGGCATGCCCAATGGGATCCTTGAATGCTATGAGAGGTTCCATACCATATATAAGGCATATGACAATGTTAGATTCATTAGTATTAAGAATGATCTTTCCAACCCCCACAATAGGAGAAAATAATTTTTTACACATGTGAAAGTATCCCCTATATGGGCACACTCGATTGAAGTGAAGAAACTATGCTATGAGGTAATATGCTTGGTTGCACCACTATCAAAATATCAAACATCAGAGTCTACTATAGACATACATTTCTCATGAGAAGATGGATCATCGCTGAAATGGGTACTAAATACCCATTCTTCATTCTAAGCAAGTTTACTAGGATCAATTATAGGTATAAAGGCCTTTGTAGCAATAATTCAAGCCTCTTTCTTCTTTTCATCTTTTGAAGCTAATTCACTCTTGATGACATGATCATTTTCTTAAAATACTTGCAAATTATTTTTGCTTTTATGTTTTCTTGTCTTATTTATCTTCCTTATTTGACTAAGAGGCATTAGTAGATTTTTCTTACTAGTAGACTATCTCCATTTACCTTTGCCCTTCTGATTAGCTAAGAAAGATTGTTCTACAACATGCATAATTGACATGTTTTGTCTAGATTGATCTTCTTGTAGCAAAATAAATACTAAATCCTCAAAATTGATGCACTTGGATTTCTTTTGATCATTAGACAAAGGGGCAAATTAAAACTCTAATAAGAATATGGAAAATCATTAAGAACCATCTTCAAAAGTGAACTATCTGGAAAATATTTGTTGATAAAAAAAAATAATCTTTCAAATCCTTGATCTTCTTCAAAAAAGTGTCCATTGAATCTGCTTCATTGACTTGCTCAGTCTCCAAATATTCTTGAAGGTAAATACAAGCCTCATTTCTTGCATCTTATAGTTTGATAAGAGTATCCCAAGCATCTTTTGTTGATTTGCATGAATGAATAAGTGGGATAATGACATGTTTGATAGGAAAAACAATCTATGTGAGTGCATGTACATCCCAACGAAGTTACTCTATAGCAAATGCAATAGGAATTGTGTTAGGCTTCCTAATCCAAGGGAAAAAACCTATGCACAATGATATTTTGCCAACTTTCCGATGCTAGGTGAATTTTGATCGCCCTAAATCCACAATTACACTTTGATGTACCGCGGGAAGATGGAAGAATATGAGTACAACTAAGTGTCCAACCTCAATAATTCTTTCTAACAACCTTCCTCTCTCTCTCTCTCTCTCTTCCCTACTTATGCATATATTCTTATGCACTCTCATACATCACCACACTCTTACACACCATACACGCACACACTCATTCTCCTCTCTTCACTCTCCGATTGTTCTTATCCTTCCCAAGGGCATACACACATGTGCATTTGGGTACCCTCATTTTCCCATTCACACACATGCCCTCTCCAACATTATCCATCCCAACTTCATCCTAAGTTGGAAACATCGATGTATGGACTTCAACCTTGCAAGGAGTTTTCATATATGCATGGTGCACGAGATATATTGAAAGGCACGAATGAATTCTATGCTAAAGTACACATATAGAGAATTTGCGAAGCATATACTCACGCCCTAAACATGTGGAATTCACTTAGTTCTTCAATAGAGCTTACAAAGGGAAGACCATAATAAGGTTAAAGCTACATGATCAGGCACGAATAGTCTTCAAGGTGTTTTCGGGAGGGAAATCCGTTCATGGGGGGCTAAAGTCTCCACTTAATGAATGCAATCCATTGTTGGTTTTTGACCGATAATATGTCGACTTCTATTTTATACTGCAATAATTGCACACGCACGGAAGATAACAAAAGCCCTATCGTTATCTGTAGGCCTCGAACCATTGGGCCAAACCATTGTGCAAATTGCAGAAACAAAACCACTTCCAAGTGCTTATATTACTTCATGACAGCTGCAAGGATCGGCTTATCATTTCAAGCAACCGGGGAGACTATAGCTATCATGGCTCTTTGAACTGCATTATTTGGGAGCCATTCTTAATAGTGAAATAATTGACCATCATGCACGCTAAGTATGCGGTTGACCGATTCTCATAACAATGGTATTATATTGATGCATCGAGATATCCAGAAACAGGTACTCATTACCGAAAAGTATTAGACCACGAGGGGAAGGGGTTTAATTATGCCCAGACTCTCACCCAACCCCAGGGGTAAAATCAAATCTCGTGACTTGGACCCAGAACTCTTCACTGCCTGCCTTCAAATTCTTGCAGGTTCAAATAGATCTCTTATCTCAGAGCACGTCAAACGGCTGCCATGGGTCATTCTCCCCGCCGATCCACAATTCACATGCACTTATCCATAAACGAATCCTGAATTTAGCTTCCTCCACTGTACGACATGCACAATATTATTGTCCAAGAAAAAAACCTCGGACATGTTCCCTTGTTTAACGGCAAAAGGTATTGCTTTCTGTACAGATATACATAGACTAACGCAATTCATAGCCAGATTCTCAAGCTATTACTGCACATCGCTCCACATCAAAAACCGCATTGCCCCTGCCATAGTGGTCACATGAAGAGCTCTCTAGTTACCAGAGATGGTCACGAGCCCATACATTGCGAGAAGCAAACGATGATACATCAAACAAATAACCCGACAAATAAAATCACACAATAATAATCAAACCAGCATATGACGAGAAACTCCAAGGATAACAGTCTCATGTATTTTCAACTAAAGAACAAGACAAATACCACGACCAGGGAGATCAGTAAATCATGGTGATGAACCAATGTAGAAAAACTAAACCATAGACTACATGAGACCACAAGCATACTATTGCTCCAATACATTCCGAACCCAAAACGACAAATCAAAAGCCGATTCCGGCATTAGTACCCTAAACACAGAGAACAATCCCACCATGCCATGGTTTTTTTTTATTGCGAAACAGAGATTAACTTCATATCAGACAATATGCGCAAGGAAAACCACCTTAATCCATATAGTGAGGCTAAAATTTCATCATCCTTACTACTTCATTTCTTCTGCAGGTATGTAAGAGCAACCCATGAGTTGTTTTGATGCCGCCTATGAATTGATGCTTTAGCTCAATGTACAAAACATTCAATTGCAGCGTGTATCGTTTATGCTCCCTCAGTACTTTGGGCTATGACATTTTAGCAACTTAATCATGGATTCTCTGCTAGGACGTGTCTAAAAAGCAGCTTACCCATCATCGTTCAATCGTGCGCATTTCTGCTTTCGAGTTTGGCATGTGGCTTGGGCAGTTGTGAATTCCAAGAAATACAAAAAGAGGACAAGAACCTTACGCATTCGATGCAATATCCAGCTACTGTGAGAGCTGACCCCAGGAGCAGGAAGCGCAAATGGTTAAAAGGTAGTTGCTTTACAAAGTCTCCATCACGAAGCAAGCTCCATTTCAAAGTGGCCTTCCGCACTAGTACGTGGAGCTTTTCTGAACCTTTGAGTCGATATTGCCTTCACTTTTTAGAGTGCAACAGCAGCCAACAATGAAAACCCTCTCCCCTCCAATACTCTGATGCACCGCCAGAGGCAGCCCTCAACCTCGTGTCGAACCCTTCTCGGGCAGCCCTCACTGAGTAATTATCTCCCCAAAAAAATGAAGCTTCTGCTTGCGGGCCAAGATAGCGACCGCCAGTCCCCCCCCTTATTCTGTTCGTGAAAAAAAAACGAGAGGGAGAGAGCCCCCGATGATTTTGCTCCTCTCTTTTTTGATAAGGCCCCCCTCGCTGGTGGTCTCCTTTCAACTACTACGAGCAACAAAACATATTTCCCTCTTGGGGTGTGCATTCATGGGGCACTCCCACCCTTCTAACATTTCAGAGGGCAGGTGACCACCCCCCCCTCCAATGATTTGATGGTTTCGCATCTTCTTATGCAACTTCAGAGTTTTTGCCCCTTGTCCAAGGTCCAGATATGCAGAAAACAATGCATTCCAAGGAGCAACATCATGTCTAGGCATATCATTGAATATTGCCTCAAATTCTTTGATGTATCCACATTTTCCATACATAGTCAAAAGGGCAGTGTTGATGAGAACGTTAGAGTCAAACTCTTCCATTCATACATTTAAATGTAGTGCTTGCCTAATTCTAAGCACTAAGGCCTTGTTTGAGCTTTCACCTGAAACGATGGAATGATTAAGTTTTGCAATCACTAAGCATGATTGTATGGAAAACACATATGTCAAATTGTTCGAAATCATGCCCATAGTTAAAAATGGGTTTAAATAGATGCAAAGCTTGTGTGCCTTGCTTTTGGCCAACATAAGCTGCAAGTATAGCATTGCAAGATTTGATGCTCTTTTTGTGTAGTATACTAAAGACATGCCCTGCCATCTTGATGATCCCACACTTCCCATACATATCCAACAATGCACTCCCCAACATGGTTTCCTTTTGCAATGCATTTGTCTTGCAATCTCATAGTGAATCTTTTTGCCTTCATTAATTGCTATTATTATGTTGCAAGCCATGTTGAACATATCCCTTGATGAGCATGTTCCGAAAAATAGTATCCCAAACAAGAAGCTCAGAAAAGGATTCCTCTGCTTTTGCAAGTGCGCCACACTTCATATACATATCAACCAATGTTGCACCTAGCATAGCATTTTTCTCCAAAAACATCTTTTCCACAAGCTCAATATGAATCTTTTGACCCCTTGCCCCTACCTTCATCCAGCTCAAAGCTTCCAAGCCACACACATATGAGACTGGAGTTTGACGCAATTGAAAAGTTGTTTACCTTTGCACCTAAATCAAACACACATATTTTGAAATGACCACCTGTTAGTACACCAAAAATCAACAACACCTGGAGCCAACATACTCCCCTTTCCTTGCTTGCGATGTCGTCCTTGACGAGCATTTTTGCAACCTTTCTTTTCACCTGTCACTCATTCAAATGGTTAGCTCACTTTCATGGAGATACATAAAACATCATTACGAAGCATTCCAACCCATTAACAATGACAAATCACAGAGGCATATTCCAAGATCTCTACTCATACATAATTCTCATGCACAAAACTTTCTCCTACCATTCAACTCATCCTATCATCCATACCATTACCTACATCAGTGCATTCACATACCCACCTCCATTATACCAAGGATCAAATGTTCCTACTACCTCTTCATGCACAAACCCTTTCTCAACTCATTCTCTCCTACAATCAAACCTGAAACAAAAACCATGTCGTCCATATGCTTCCCTCAATCCAAGTCATAAATGCAATAAACAAAACCAATTACTCAAGAAGGATATCAATAATGTGATCATGAGCCAACCCTTGAAGACTGTCTTGCAAACCTGTAGTCAATCATCATTCACATCATGGATCAACAAAAATCATTTCCCTACCTTGAATACCTTTGTCCAGGTCCGCCCTTGTCATCGCACTCTTCTCATTTTCTGGAAATCGGTCAAGCGATTGTATTTGATGTTTGATAAGAAAGCATCCCCCCTTGAAACAAGCCATTTCTAATTTCCTTTGCACATCAATATTCCCTATGTTCTTAGGAGGCTCCTCCATGCTCAATCCCTTTTCTCCACATCCCTGCAATCAATATCTCCACATGTTTCTCATCAATCATCAAATTCATTCTTCAAGTACCTGAAATCAAACATGTTTTCCTGCCAAATAGAACCACATTAGTGCATAAAACCAACCATTTTGTGAGCTAACAAATTGCATTAACACCATAAAATTGAATATCATCATCTTCAACCCCACTTGCATGACCTACTATCATAATGTTTGTAAGTGTAGGAGGATGTATTTCAACAAACGCTCCTCAATAGATGTTGATATATTTAGGTAGTGATGTGTGTGAACACACTAGGACCGCCACGGCACCTTTTTCCCTCTTTAGGAGGTTTTTTTCCCCCGGCTTGTATATACACCTATTGCCCTAATGGGCTACTTATCTTTGTACATTCTCTAGTAATACATTCAGTATTGTGTGTTGCGCTCCAAGCTTCTTCTTCTTCCTTGTGCTGTTCGTGTGCTTCCGTAGACGTCTAACTCCAACAATTGGTATCAGAGCAGGTCCTCGCTTCATCTAGGGCGCCGTTGACACTCCTTCATTTGTAGTCTCAAAATCGTATGAATTTTGGTGAGCATACTCAGGATCGTACGAATCGCGATCTGAGCTCGTTTCGGCCTCCGAACGCACTATCGCAGCGCTTGTGTAGGCTATTTCATCTTTTTGTGCCAAAGGTATATACCTATTTTTGTTTGCCAGTATAAGCATCTTGAAGTCTGCTACAGGTTTAGCAGAACTCGTCTGGGCAGTTCCGTTCAAATTTTTGAGATACAGTCAATTTTTTGCATCAAGGTATTTTAGTCACCGGCCATGGCTGAAAGCAGTGATGTATTCCGTATGTTGGCTGTTGAGGATAAGTTGGATGGTACCAACTACCCATTATGGGCTTATATGATGCGACATGTATTGGTTGCAAAAGGATTGTGGAACATCGTGCAGGGTGTTGAAAGACGTCCTGTTACACCTGTAACAACAGGTACTGCGAATACATGTATTGGAGCTAATGAAGATGGTGTCGAATATGATATTGTGCAGATTCTTGTTCGTGCTACTGTTTCTGCTGCACCTACTGCATAGCAGATTCGTTGGGATGGCAGAGATGCCCAGGCACATGCATTGATAACTTTGTGTGTCAAACGTGCCATTATTCCTCATATTCATTCTTGTAGAACAGCTAAGGATGCTTGGGATACACTTACCACATTGTACCAAGCTAGGAATGAGGCTCGTGTTGCTTACCTCCGAAAACAGTTGGAGAGTGAGCACATGAATGAAGGTGATTCTATGGACAGTTTCCTTACAAAGATCAAAGACTTGAAGGAACAATTGATTTCTACTGATGAGGTTATACCAGATAGCTCACTTGTGTAGACCATTCTGAATGGTCTTCCTGATTCATATCAGAGTTTTGCTTCTACTCTTCGGTTGATGATGAAAGGCAATCCAAATGCCTTGTCATTTGAGGAGTTAGTCTTTGTTCTGTTGCAGGAAGATCAGTCCAGGCAGAACATGTCCATTATGCCTGTTGCAGATCAGGCTTTCTTGGCTAGTCAGAAGGGCAAAGGAAAATGGAGTTCTTCTACTAGTAAGCAGAAATTTGCAAATGCTACACATTCAAAGAACCAAGACAAAGATGAGAAAAAATCAGAAAAAGCAGAAATTGTTTTGTAAGTACTGTAAAGGGAATGATCATATCATAAAGAACTGTCCAAAACTGGCTGCAAAAGAGGCAAAGAAGAAAGAGGCTGGAATGGTTGTTGGAGAAGCCTCTACACCAAAAACGGAGTTTGCTAATCTCCTGCAGGAAGAAAAATGGGCGTTCACTATTGTTTGTAGTTTTGACCCATCTTCTCATGAGCAGTGCATATCTGCAGTAGACTCAGATGTTTGGTACTTTGACAGTGGGGCGACCAAACATATTACCTCGCAGCGCAGTTTCTTCTCTTCACTCGAGCCTGCCCCTACAAGGAATACTGTTACATGCGCCAACAACTCCTCTTATCCTATTATGGGATTTGGTAAGATCATTTTGACTACTGCTGATGGTAGTTCTTTCACTTTGTCAGATGCTTTATTTGTGCCAGGGATCAAGAAGAATCTGTTATCATTTTCTGCATTAGCCAAGATTGGCTTGGTTGTGAAATTTGTTGATGACAGATGTACAGTTCATGATCTGTCAAATGGCGATGTTATTATTGCTTCTGGCATTTTATGTCGTGGGCTGTATAAGCTCATAGACTATGAAAGATCTGAAAATGATTTGGCATGTGCAGTAAATGATTCTCAAGCTATGTCAGATGCAAAGCTTTGGCATGCACACTTTGGTCATCTGAATTTTGCTAGTTTGTTATGCCTGCAGAAATCTGAATTGGTGTCCTCTTTGCCCAAACTTGAGGCACCTGGAAAACACATTTGTGAAGGCTGTATTTTGGGCTTATATTTCTGATGCAGATTTACATGATGCACTTGTTGATGAGAGAGCTGATATTGAGCATGCAAAAACTATGCCAAAATGGCTGGTGTAGACTTTGCGTGATAGCAAATTAGATGCACCTTTGTCATATCGTACTCGTTCAGGCTCTCATAGTGCCTCCTTTGCATCAGATTGCTATGCTATGGCTGCGTCTAGTCTCTGTGATGAGAATGAGCCTGTTTCTTTTGATGAAGCACAGAATTAAAAAAAATTGGATGGCTGCTCTGCAATTTGAATATGATGCTATAATGAAGAATGGTACATGGCCTTTATGTGACTTGCCTTCTGGCAAGAAGGCCATTGGCACTAGCTGAAGCATAAACCTGATGGTGTTGTTGACAGGTATAAGGCTAGGCTTGTTGCAAAGGGTTATGCACAGGAAAGAGGCATTGATTTTGATGAGACCTTTGCACCTACATGCTGTATGACTACTGTTTGGAGCATTTGTGCACTTGCAACCCATCATGGTTGGACTGTACATCAGTTGGACATTAAAACAACATTTCTGAATGGTGATTTGCATGAAGAAGTGTATGTTTTTCAGCCCTGTGGCTTTGTGCAGAAAGGGCATGAAAACTAGGTGTGCAGGTTAAAGAAGGCATTATATGGTTTAAAGCAAGCACCACGTGCTTGGTTTGAGAAGATACATGCTTATCTGGTTGCACATGGTTTTGACAACAGTCCAACTGAAAGCACCTTATATGTTAAGCATGCTAATGATGTGCTTCTGATCATTGTTGTCTATGTTGACGACATGCTGCTCACTGGTCCTATTGAGAAGCATATTGCTGATTTCAAGGCTGATTTGCATGCCTCATTTGAGATGTCTGATTTGGGGCATTTGCATCACTATTTGGGCATTCAGTTTATGCAAGTTGATGGTGGAATGGCTTTGTGTCAAACGAAATATATTGACACATTATTGTAGCATTTTGGCCTTGAAGACTATAAGCCTATTGCCACTCCTATGGAGATAGGTTTACGATTGAGTCTTCATGATGCTGGAGATGCATTTGATGCTGTTCTCTATCAGCAGGCTGTTGGATGCTTGATTTACTTATGCATTACTCGGCTAGATATTCAGTTTGTTGTCTCACAGATGAGCAGGTCTATGCATTGCCCAGGAGTCACGCATTGGAAGGCAGTCAAGCGCATCTTTCGCTACTTGAGTGGTACTCGGCTACTTGGGTTGTTTTATCCCAAGGGGGGATCACTACCGCCAGATTTGCATGCTTTTTCTGATTCAAATTGGGTTGGTTGCTATGACACTCATGTGTCCACCAATGGTTTTTGCTTCATGCTTGGTAGCTCATGTATATCTTGGTTGATCAAGAAGCAGCCTATTGTGGCCACTTCCAGTTGTGAGGCTGAGTATAGGGAAGCTTTCACAACGATTGTTGAGTGTGTGTGGCTCAGATGCCTTATGGCTGATTTGGGTGTTGGCCAGTCTTCTACCACCACCATCTTCATTGACAGTGAGAGTGCATTGGCAGTTGCGAGGAACCCTGTGTTCCATGCTTGCACTAAGCACATTGAGGTGCATTATCACTATGTCAGGGAGAGGTTCTCTGCTGGGGAGATCAGCTTGGCATATGTGCCCACGCAGGAGAACATAGCAGACCTTTTCATGAAGGCTCTGCCTAGGGAGAAGTTTGAAGCTTTCCGCAAAGCTTTGGGCTTATTTCCTTTTGTGGAGTGATTTCCACATAGCTTGGCACTTCCTTATACATGAGTGCTAGCTCCTTGTTCACCGCATCACTCCCAGGGGGGATTTATTGATATATTTAGGTAGTGATGTGTGTGAACACGTTAGGACCATCGGGGCACTTTTTCCCTCTTTAGGAGGTTTTTTTTCCCTCAGCTTGTATATACGCCTATTGCCCTAATGGGCTACTTATCTTTGTACATTCTCTAGTAATACATTCAGTATTGTGTGTTGCACTCCAAGCTTCTTCTTCTTTCTTGTGTTGTTTGTGTGCTTCCGCAGACATCTAACTCCAACAATAGATAGCATAGGAAATACATCAGTGCTTTCATCCATGGCTAGTGATTTTATCTTCATGTAGAAAAATGACTGTTTTGAAAAAAGGTTGAACAAAAGTACCGAAATCAAGATTTTCTAGACCTATAATAAACTTTGAGGCACTTGTATTGGCAAAAAACAAAATTGTATATATGTTTGGAAAAAAAGAATAGAATAGCTTGTACAATCACTATGATACTATGTTGAGAGGCTGAAATGACCCAAGTATGCTTACCAAATTTCATGAAATTTTGATACTATGACTGGAGGGCTTTTGATCATGCCCTATAGAAAGCAATGACTTGCTGTCATACCATTTTTTGGGGTCTAAGGACTACAAAAGCATGTAAACAACATGAAAAAGATAAGAACTTGTAGCATAATATTGAGTGTATTATTAAGTGAATATTCATAACAATATTAGTAGCCCATTAATGTTATATGCATATATACAAACAGGTGGAGAAAACTAAGCCAACTTTTGCTCATCTGTTTGTCTCTAGTTTTTTGGCATATGCATTAGTGCATAAACAACAATGTAGGAATTTGGATGACAAAACAATGAAATGTATTTTTGTTGGAGACAATTCTGAAAGCAAAGGCTATCATTTGTATCATCCAGAAATTAAGCATGTTTTGCTTAGCGATGTTTTTGTGGAAAATGCAATTCACCAATTACTTTCATGTACTAAGGAGACATCAGTTAGCTCCAAATATGTGTATGATACTTTTCTACCTATTTTTACACGTGGACAATCAAGTGCTAGTCCAAATAAGGCAATTTCTTATCCTTTATAGGTTTCACATGATGTTGCAGATCAATCCATTTCATATGTCGATTTACATGATGCCACTATGCCTAAATGGTTGTGCATACTTGCAAGATAGCAAATAAGATGAATCTCCATCATATCGTACTCATTAAAGCTCTCACAGTGCTTCTTTTGCATCAGATTGCTATGCAATGGCTATGTCTAGTTTTTGTGATGAGAATGAGCCTATTTCTTTTGATGAAGCAAAAAACTTAGAAATTTGGATGGTTGCTATGCAATTAGAATATGATGCTATTATGAATAATGGTACTTGGTCTTTATGTGATTTGTCTCTAGACAAAAAGGCATGTTACATGGGAGTCACCTAGGAGGAGATTGGTGTGAACCATCTCCTAAGCTTATTTAGATGGGCACACACATGAGTTCCATGTGGCACCCATGTGTGATGCCCTCTTGAGAGGCTTCTTTGTATGGTAAGAGAGAGTGTGTGTGGGGGGATAGTACGTGGCTGAGGGATTAATCAAATGCACATCTCTCCATGTAAACACTCAGATTTTACAACAGGCTACTATTTGTATGTGCCCTCGTAAATCATGCCGAGTGAAATCCAAAATGCAAGTCATCATCAAGTTAGGTAACATTGGTCTTAGAGCCAGATAATTTAGACACATTTTTGCTGACCAACAGTGAAGGATATGCCCCCCCAAGAAAGGGGACTTCACACCCAACTAGCACAGCACCGGAGCATAGAGAACTTTGAGCGCTGTAGCCTCCCTCTTGGATAGAGGAAGCATGAAGAAGGTGCCCTTCTTATACCCAAAAAATGGTCTTTTGTCCTTGTTTATGGGATAAATGCCTTGATTTCAGATGTACATGCAACAGATCCATCATGAGTCCTTTATAAGGAGGTAAAAGAAAAAGCTAATCTATTTTCGAGTTTATTCCTTGATTTTGGAGAGGTAATACAGAGGGTTTGAAGTTATCCTTGGGGGAACAAGATTATATGCATGTATTTTGGGATGTGTACATTAGTTGAGGGCAATTGGAGAAGCTCAAACACCATTGGAGAAACCTTTTTCAGCCTTTCAAAATAGCCTTGTCAACAAGAATTTCTTTCCTTATTACTTTGACATTTCCATCTTATATGACCCATACATTGAGAGTCCCACTTCTGATCAAAATGTTTTTTGTCATATTATGAAGCTAAATCCATAAGCTTTAGATAAGCATTAATCCCAATTGAATTGAAGAAGTTTTTCTAGAACAAAATCTTTCTGTGATGCTTTACTAGATACTAGGTGAGCACTCATGGGACGAGTTTTTTATGGTTTGGCATCAGAATTGACTTATGTCACTTGGCATGGTATTCTAGCTTCAATTTGTAGTTGTTGGACCACTCATATTTGATTGACAATGGAAAAAGAAAAAGTGCATCAATTTTGCTCATTTTTTATGTTTTGAGCCTTTGCCACTCGCTTTTGGCATCATTTTTGTTGGGTTTGGTGTTGAGACCCCTCTTGGACCAATCAAAAAATGATCCTGGAAAAGATTGCAAGTCAGAGCCTCAATACTTCAAAGATCACTTCAATTTCACTTTGGAAGGCTTCAATTGTATCAGGGAGTTGCTCTCATGCTATTTTTCTCTCTTTCTTGCTTATAAACTTTACTTCCATTGCTTACAAACACTCGAGTTAGTAAATGGGGGGAGTAAAACATGGATCCTAAGGGTAAGAAACCTTTATACTTCTCCACCTATAGAGAAAAAACTAGATGACCCAGACCATAGGATGGAAGAAGTAGAACAAGAGCAAGAAGTAGAGCAAAAGGAACAACAAGAAGAGGAATACACTTATGTATAGATTTATGATGAGTTTGTTACACACAAGAAAATCAGGGAGATCAAGGAACAAACTCTTAGGTTAGAGAGAGACATTGGTAGCATGACCTCTCTCATAGAACAACTTAAGTCTCAGATGATCTCACTAGAGACTCATGTTACCTCTTTCTTAGCTAGAAACAAAAGAGAGATGTCTAATCTTCCTATAGCTCAGAGAGAGAGAGAGAGTTCTAGAACTCATGTTTCCCTAGAACTCTCTCCTATAGATGAGAGAGTTCAAGGGAAACTCCCCTCTTGAAAGACCTCAAGCCACCAACCTTTATGGAGGATGACCCTAAGAGAAATAAGGATGCAGTCTATACTTTCTTGCAAAAGCGGAATGACCTGCATCAACTAACGGGCACCCCACCTGAGTACTGTGAGCTAGAAGTGAGTCTCTTGCTTGGACTGCATGCTTATAAGTGGTGGATGAGTCTCAAGGAGGCAAATTTCATCCTTACATACTTGATTCAATTCAAAACTCTTTTCTTGAAAGAATTTCTTCCTGGGAATGAGGAAGAGAGGAATTGGGATGAGTGGGATAGGATTACATCAAGAGGTAGGCATTTGTTAGGGAGATCATACTAAAGCTTAAGGGGTTATATGAATTTCATAAAACTAGAGGGTTTTTTAGGGGCTTAGATAAAGCCATCAACAGAGAGGTACAAAGAAATACACCTAATACTTTTGAAGAGGCAATCAAGTATGCTCAAATCTATGAGGACCATAACCATACTCAATACACTCCTATGGAGATGGATCAGCTCTTGAAACCTCTTAGTGCGAACAAGTTCAAGAAGAAAGTATCAACGGGGAGAAACAAAATATTTATTAAGAAACACAAGGACTTAAGTTACCTAGTGAGCAGTATGAGAGGGCAAAGAGGAAAAACTTGTGTTTTAGGTGCTTGTATCCTAGCCATCCATAGTGGAATTTTCCTCTTACTAGGAAGGGGGAACAAAAGAAGAGAGAACCAAAGAGTAGTATTGCCCTTGATAAGGGCAAAAAGGCGGTCCACCTAGTGCAGACACTTCCCATTCATGGCAACTCTAGTTGCAAGGGAGTGGAAGTGATGCACGAGGACTAAAGCACACTTGTTGTTTGACCTAGTTAAACTTCATGGTAGTTTATATGATAGATGACTCTATCACTCATAACTTTACCAACTATGCTTTGGTTAAGAAGCTTAAGATTACCCAACAACCCAGTGCACATAAATACATAGTATCTATGATGCAAGAGGAAGACAAGACGATATAGGATACTTTGGTATCCAATTTGGAAGTCAAGATACAAGATTACACTCACCATGTGTACTTCCAAATCATGAATATGTTGGATAAATTTCTCCTATGCATAGCGAAGTGTAGAAGACCTTCTTAGGATCAAGACTTTTACCTATAGATGAACCTTAGAATGAAAATTGGTATCAAATGAATAAGACAATGAACTTGAGGCTTTGATCACTCAACCTAGAAACTAATAGCTTCTAAATGAGCTGTTAAACACTCAATTTGGAGTAGTTTTGGTTGGTAAAATCTTTGCCTCAAAATAGGCTACTTGTCCACTTAGTTAGGCTGAAAACTAGTCTTCACTAAAAACTTAATAACTCATAGAGCATGATGGATTGGAAAAAACTCTTTAATAAAAAAGGACATAGACAGGATAAGATTTCCAAAAAATATTTAAACTCTAAAAATGGATACACACGTTGAGAGATATGACTCTTGCAATCAGGCTACCTAGAAATGGTGAGGAGCTAGACATAGTCTATGAGACTGTAGAAAATGAAATGATTGAAGCCAAATGAACTACCTGCAAGAGGACTTTAGTGAATTCTTTCTTTACACTTGAATTTCCTTGCTTGACTCTTTTGTAGCCAAGTAACCATGAGCTCTCATGATGAATTCTTGAGCTCTTCTCTGTAACTCCTCCACAACTTTGAGTAGCCACTCTTCATGTTCAGTTCAGTTTTTGGATTGATTCTCTTTTGTTTGATTCTCTTTTGGAATCCACTACTTACTAAAGTAAATGCTTCCATTTTTCATTTTTATTTTTTCCTTCTATTTGAAGAAAAATCCTTTTTGCAAAATATATATGGCCTTGCTTCTTTATTTTTTAACACTCCCCCTCAAGCTCACATGTGAGCTTGCACCTTCAGCCATATCCTGCAAATCGATTTCATCCTTGAACAGTTTAGAAGCATCAAGGACTTTGTAAACATGTCTACAAACTAGTCATTAGTTCTAATGAAATTTATATCCACGTCCTTGCTCAACTTTTTTCGAACATAATGATAATGCACTTCTATGTGCTTACTTCGTGCATGAAGCATTGGATTGTTTGTTGAGTAAATGTTTGACATGTTGTCACCATAAATTGGAATGATCTCTACTTGTGCATCAAGAACAACCAAGAGCTTCTTAATCCACATAGCTTCATAAGTTGCAAAGGCTAATCATCTATATTCAGCTTCTATAGATGATAGTGCAACAGTGGGTTGCTTCTTCGAGCTCCATGTGATAGATTTGTTACCTATCATGAAACACATAACCTAAAGTGGATCTTATGTCTTCCTTTGAACCAACCCAATCAACATCACTAAAGCCCTTTATCTACAATTCTTCATCATATCTGTAAAACAAGGCATGATTGACTGCGTGCTTCACCTATCTTAGCACTCATTTGGCTGAATTTAAATGTTCACTTGTTGGAGTTTGCATAAATTGAGAAAGTACTCCGATGATATAACACAAATTTGGTCTTGTGATCGTAGCATAGATCAATGAACCTATAATACTCCTATATGTAGTTACATCATGTAACTTCTCTCCATCATTTGAGCATAGGTTCACATTTGTGTCCATAGGTTGAGTGAGTGGTTTGCATTCACTCATTCCAAATCTGAAAAGAACATCCAACAGGTACTCTCTTTGCATCAAGTAGATGCCACCTTTCCCATAGACTACCTCAATGCATAAAAAATAATTCAGCTCACAAAGATCTGAAATTTTAAACTCCTTACCGAGTTTTTTTTTATCTCTTGTATTCCTGCAACATTACTTCCTGCTATGAGGAGATCATCAACATATATGCAGATGTATACCTGCTTGCCTTCTTCTTTCTTCATGTAGAGAGAAGGATTTGCACTACTTGGACTATACCCACACCTTGTGAGGTACTCAACCAATCTTTGGTTCCAAGCACGTGGTGCTTGCTTCAGCCCATACAAAGCTTTCTTCAATCTACAAACAAAAGGATTCTTTTTATCTTCAAATCCAATCGGTTTACTCATGTATACCTCTTCTTGAAGTTCATCATTGAGAAAAGCATTTTTTATGTCAATTTGGTACAATGGCCATGTCCTTGTTTTACTCACTGCAATCAAGGTTCTAGTTGTTCCCATCTTTGCAACTGGGATGAAAGTCTCTTCATAGTCAATGCTATGAGTATGCTTGAATCCTTTTGCTACTAGTCTAGCTTTATGCCTAGCTAGAGAACCATCAGCATTTTTCTTTATTTTAAAAACCCATTTATTTAGAACAATCTTCATACCTTCAGCATTTGGAACTAGTTCCCATATCTGATTGTCTGTGAGAGCTTTTATCTCTTCTTGCACATCTTGCTCCCATTCTTTTTGTGTAGATGCTTCTTTGTATGCATCCGGTTCTTTTTCTTTGACCACGTGTGTCACATATGCAAAACGCTTGGTGGCCAATCCTTCACATGGATGCACATACCTATGTGAAGCGGTGTGATATTTTTTAGCAAACTCACTACCCTATGCATAAAGATGAGATGCCCTGAAACCCATGATGGGTGGATGTGCCATCTCTAAGTGGGGAATAGACATTGTAGGTCATATTAATCCTCCAACTAAGAGTTCACGTGCTGAATACATTATTGTTACCACGGACTATCTAACCACATGGGTAGAAGTAAAGGCCACAACGAAGAACGATGTTCAAATGATGGTTAAGTTCCTATTTGAGAATGTGTTGACCAGATACGGGTTACCAATTGAGTTAGTAAGTGATAGTAGTATGCACTTCTTGAACGAAGTCATTGAAAACCTTCTCCAAATATTCTTGATGATACATAAGAAGTATGTCCCCTATCACCCACAAACGAATAGACAAGCCGAGAGCACAAATAAGATTCTATGTAATGTGTTGACAAAATTGGTGAATAATAAATGCTCTAATTGGGACAAATAGCTACACCATGTTGTTTGGGCATACAAAGTGGCCTATAAAACGACACTCAATGCCACACCCTTTCAGATGGTATTTGGCCAAAATGTAGTGCTACCATTAAACTTCTTGATACCTACATTGAAAGTAGCACAAGAGCATCAATGGATCGGCCATGAGCTCTCATCTAGAATATTTGATCAAAACGCTTAGGTGAAACAAGATTGAGAGCAGCAATAGGGATTTGTGTGGCCAAGAAAAGACAAAAAGCATACTTCGATGCCCATGTGAAAGATAAAGGCTTGAAAGTGGGAGATTTAGTTTTGGTATACACATTGAAACAACATGCATGGACGTGTTGTGGACCCATGATTATTAATAGAATATCAACAAGTGGAGATATCCAATTAGCCACTCTAGAAGGCAACATCCTACCTAGTTATATCAGTGGATGTAGAGTCAAATTATATCAAGAACCTCTCACAGAAAAAATGCTCAATTGCCTCACAACTACATAGAAATGTAAGGAAGAAGGAAAACAATTCGAGAAGAAGCACAGGTAGAAGCCATAGAATGCATCCAATGAATGAAATTGCGAAGATACGTAGAGATCAACCTAGGTTGGATACTCATGATGCTCCAAGATATCACATGGCCATGTGCCAAGCATTAGGTGTAAGTTCCCCTAGAATAGTTGATCGACATCCTTTTGTGACCCTAGAGGTAGGACTCAGAAAGAGTGCAAGGATTATAAGAGCCTTGATTGACTCAGGCACGACCACTAGTGCAATTTGCCTTTCTTATTGTCAAGAATTGCAATTAAGATTCAATCCTATAGAAGCATATCTCATAGGTTTGGGATGTGTGGAAACCCCTTGCATGGGTGAGGTGGAGCTTTCCATCTACATTCAAGATATTCTTATAACAGCCAAGGTGCTAGCGTGTCAAGACGAGAATCTCATTGAACCTCTTGTATTGGGTCAATATTGGATTTATGACCATTAGTCAGCTTGAACCTAAGAAGTGGACTTCTTTAGGTTTGGGTAAATCTAAATTGCATCACCACTGAGCTAAAAAATCAAGCATTCAAGGAAATAGGAAAGGTGCCGACACCTGGTCCTTCTAAGAACACACATGATGATAATGATGCCATTATTATCCAAAGTTCTATGGCATAAAAGAAGGTCACTCATGAAGGAGTCACAGAAGCCAAAATGGAACTCCCTTCTTTTCCAAAGATGGTCCCAAAAAAACAAGCAAGCCAACCCAAGAAACAGATACCCAAGATGCATGCTCAACAACCGATGCAAAACAAAATACCTCATGGAGTGAAGCAGATCTCAATCTGCAAGGGTGAACAACTCTCTCCTCAAGAGATAAAACCCCAACAATGCACCTAACCAACTACTCTATCAAAGATTACAAGGAAAGAGTATTCAAGGAATCTCCCAAAACGAACCATTTCTATTTGGGTCCCAAAGCAGTTGATGAAGGCTGACCCTAATGCACAACAAATCTAGGTGCCCAAGACTTGCTTACAAGATCAAGTAGCTTCACATAAGCTCACAAGCTTGAATCACCACTCATCGACACTCACGTCACAACTCTCATGGCAAACATCTACACTCAACACCTCCATGTCCCCAATCACACCTAGGATTATCTAAAAATGGGTACCCAAAGAGTCCCAATTCTAAGATGATCTAATCCAAAAACATGTAAAGTACATCACAGCTAAAAGATATAACCCCACACTAAAATTTTGGAGAATAAAACCTTGCATGAAACCCCTTGACCTGATTTTGTAAATCAATTTCCACTAGAGTAGAGTGCACATCCAAAGTATGCATCTAAGGAAATCACTAACCTACTAACTGACACTCATAGATGCCAAGCACCTCACTCACTAACTCCATAACCACTTCCGGTATCATGTTGGTATTGTAAAGCATACAAATAAACATCATGTTTTTGTTGCCATACTAATATGATCTCCTTTTCTAGCAGATTTATAGAAAAAAAAAGACTACTAGCATCATGGCTGACATAGTAGGCGCTAATTCACAGGCAAGGACAACTCAATCAACACTCGACATGGAAATTTTACCTACTCAAGTGCCACCAATCGAATCACCTATAGAATTACGTCGACTATAGCAAATACCCATACAAGATCCTCCAACATGATTAACAGAAAGAGTCCAACTCCCATTGGTTCAATTGCATGCCAAGACCTTTAGGAGAATTGACATACATTTGGGAGTCTAAGTGTGAGTATGGCAATGTATGGAGATGATTCCAATTCTTTTTAAGAGTGTTCAAGATTCTGTAGAACACACCCAAACTACAAACCATCTGGCAACATGCAATGTTGGCTGAATACTTTAAGGCCCCCTTACCCAAACCTGATTTTCTATGTTGCTACTATTTGGTCTCCACATTGTAGGCGAGTGACATAAAGGACCAACCCATCACCTTTGTCGTTCCATCTTTATCATGCAACAATGAATTAAAAAATTTTGAACTCACCTTGGAATTTGTAAAAGATGCTCTTAACATGCATGGTATAGATAGAATGGTAGAGTAGTCACCCTAGATTTGGGTGGAGGAGTAGGATGGTAAAGTAGTTACCCTAGATTTGGATGTAGGAGTAGAATTGTAGAGTACTCACCCTAGATTTTGGTGGGCTGGTAGAATGCTAGAGTAATCACCCTAGATTCAAGTGGAGAAGTAGAATGGTTCGACACACATCATCTCAAGGAGAGAGAGAGAAAGAGAGAGAGGGAGGGAGATAGAGAGACATAAAGGAAGCACTCGTGGGAACCTTGATCCACATAGGCTAGAGAAGGGTCATCCTTATCGATAGAGTAGTCTCACATGGAGATGCTTGGATACTCATAATTAGAGGTACTATGATGAGATCAATGGGGAGTCTTGTGATAGAGTTACGCTTAACTTTGTTGGCAATTTAGGCAAAAATGCTTAGGAAATCAGATAATCGTGCAAGAAACAATAAAATTCCAAGCTATATACAATATATACATAAGCTTGTTGATACTACTATCATGGCCTCACATAGAGCCTCAACTTTGATTCATTGAACAAGGGCAAGGATTGCCCATCCATGATTGAAAGTCGAACTACACCCTTGGGTAGTACTTCAATGACATATAAAGGTCCATTCCATCTCGATAATAGCTTCTTTTTGGACTTATTTTGGAAGATTCATGGGATGAATTGGGCCCAAAACATCTAGCCCCCAATGATCGAATGGTTTCCATGCCATGGAAACATTAACTGCTTGGTTCCTCCGCTTTGTTGACTTTGCCACACACCATTGACAAATGCAAGCCTTTGCAAAGTTGGTGGACTCTCTAAACAAATATGGCCACCACAACCCACTTTGAAGTATTCGTAGTGCGGTAATGTGTCCAAGGGTATGCCCACTTGATCTGCTTTCAAGTGCAATTTTCAGTCTTGTGTGATTTCCTATACATTCCATGAGGTCCAACCTTGTATAGACTATCATTTGCCATTAAGAAATCCTTACTTTTTAAGAGTATTCTATGCTTTTCCAATGGAGTATAATTGGAAGGAAAGTAACCTTTGGATAGAAAGTGAATTAAGCCATCACACCATGCAGGTGATACTTTTATGTTGTATATGTGACTATCTAGAAAATCATCTTCTACTCCCTTGGTTGCTTGAGGTTGGTGTTATGATTATGTATTCGCTCTTAGCCTAGGCTAGAAATTGGATAAGATGGTCTAGTAGATTTCCAACCTCGATTCAAAAGCCTTGATAATTGCTCTAATGCCTAAGAAGTGTCTTCCAAAGTGTACACCGTATACAAGCTAGCTTTTGCCTTGCATAGAAGCTCCAAGTACCTACAAATAATTCAAATTTTAGTGAATTTTGAAAACCCTAAATTTTGGCTGAAAATGGTTGTCTATCATGGTAAGTGTTCATCATGATTGCTGAATTTTTTGAAAAGTCTATCTATAGTGTGGACTATCCATCACGATTGATACTATCTATCGTGATGGACTGTGTCTATCATGATTGATTTCTTGTCCGTTGGGGTTTGTCTGTCATGATGAACATGTGCAACCTAGTTAAAAATTAGGCTCTTAAACTAATTTGGGGGTTCAAACGAGTTTTGAAAAATATGAAAAATTGTACATAGGTAGTTCTATAACTCCTCAAGCTTGAGGACTCGGCTTGGAGAAGTGGAGTTTGGATTATAAAAAAAAAGCAGAATTTACAATGTAGTATAGTGATCAAAATCAATGTTGATAAATGTTTTGATTCAAAAAATAAATACTTGACCTATTTGTGTGATCCTCGTCACTTGCCTTCTCTGCTCAATACTCCTTGACCTTCTCTCTCCCCGTGCTCTCTTTGCCTTGTTTGTCTTAAGCTCCCTTATTGTGTCAAACCACCTAGACCACATATTTTGTTGCCACCTCTATCAGTCTCATTTTTTGTTTCCTTTAGGATTTCTTCTAATGATCCCATCAACTTTTTCACCCATTGTCTTTTCATTCTCTCTCAACTATCCTTCTAAGCTTTGGTTCTTTTTCTAGCTATGCTCTCGGAATCACTAACCTCTAATTTCTTCTCTTGATCTACACCTATCATCAATTGTAGTGCTTGGGTTGTAGTCATCAAATGAATTGGGGTTGTAGTGGTGTCACACTTCCACTAGAATCTACAACCAAGCCAATAATATTAATAGGTGTAATCTTTTGAGTATTGGTTGGATTCTTAGGAAAATCTCTTAAGAGATGTTCCTTCCCACAATTAGAGAAAAAACCTTGAATAGTCACTGATTGGGGTTTCCCTGGTGGAGGAAGTGTCACAGACAAAGTGATCTCCTTGATACCTATAACAAGGTCCTCTAGGTTCTCGGGGTCTCATCTACCTTTATTGGGGTCTAGGATTGGGATTGGTATACATCAAGTTTGAGTATTCATGTTTCCAACTTGGTTTCATAGGTGTTTTGTGGGGGTATACCTCATTATGCTCAAGTGAACCCATGTAGTAAGCGAGGGGGGAGGTATCTATGTGCATCGAATCAAAGCTCTAAGCATTGGGATCGCTTTCCAAAATTAGTTGGGGTGCAGGCACTAGGTCTCTATTCAAATTATCCTCTACTACAACATATTTGACTAGAATAACATTGACAGGGGGTGGAGGTTGTTGCCCTAACACTGGCCGTGGCCTTTGTTGAGCTTGATAGTGGGGTTCATAAGGTTGTTGAGGTCTAAAGTATGGTTGTTATTGATATTGGTTTGGATACCTCCCTAGCTACTAGTGTGGTTGTTGGAAGTTTTGCCTAACCACTTGGTTATTGTAAGCGCAATCCTGTGTAGTGTGATTAGTGTACCTTCTCTGTATTATGCAATATTGGTTATTAGGGTTCCCTAGGTTAAAAATTGACCATTTCGGCCCCTATGCAGTTATAGCATCTTTTCACTCAAACCATTCAAGGGTTATGCTTACTTGAGACTGTTGGTGCATTTTACCCAAGCCTACATGCTTGATATATTTTATATCATCCTCATTTGTAAGTCACATGAGTAGTCATGTGAGCACCTCTTGTAAAAGAGTTCATTTTTATCCCTTGTATTTGGAAAAAGAAAAAAGGAAAAGGATGGCTTACCTCATGCATGATGTAAAATCAACTTCGTGGCTCTAACTACCAAAACCCATGACTTTTTGAGCTGAGGGAATATCTCCTAACTTTGGGGATCACTTTTAGGTGGAGCGATTCGAATTCGAATTCAAAACTCCCTCCAAGAATAGCTATAAAAGGAGCAAGAAGGAAGAGGCGATCAACAAGCCTTGTACGTGACCACTTCATGTCATTTTGTAGAGATTGAAGAGCTTACTCCATAGCTCTATCATTCTACTCCCATTGTGCAAAGATTCATTGCCAATGTGGTTGTAATCATATATGAATTTATACATTTATCATCATTCACTTCTCTGTTTTGTTCTCTGCTATACTCACTCAGAGCAGTACCTTCAGAAGGTCATATCTCAAGTTTTTCTTGAACCTTTTCAGTGATTTAACTCGCATTGGATAGTGCATACTGTCTACTTTCTACCTATAAATTTTCAAGGTCATTGAATTAATAGTTTTGAAGATATCTGCAATTTACTGCTCATTGGTCTATCTCTTCAGAGCCCCGAGAATGGTGGGCATGTTCCAGAAATTGATGAAACTTGTTCTCAGTGCTCAGTCCATCATTTGAAGTGTTTTAACTTGGATTGGGAAGCTTGCTAAGTCTATTTTCTATGCCCAAAAGGAATTTTTCTAATTCCTACCAGGTTGAGAGCACTGTTTATTTTTTCCAACAGGTGTATGTCCAAAAATAGCAAGTTTCGGGAGCTAGTCATTTCACAACTAGTCTTTCTTGACTTACACTTTTGGGATACATGTTCCAAAGTACTTGGCTGATATTTTGGTGGATTTAGGAAGCTTAAAGGGTCTTCTAATCATCTTTGAAGTCTCAGTTGGTTGGTGTGAAGCTGGTTGTAGCAGCACCAACTCATCTTTGGATTGCATCCACCATCTCTCTTCATAGTGGTATCAGAGCATAGTCAAGCAACATGGGAGATGGATTTCCATCAACAATTGACAAATTGGATCGAAACAACTACCCGGCATGGTCTCTAAGGATGGAGGCTTACCTTCAAGGGAGGAATCTATATGGATTCATATCCGGAGATGAAGCAATGCCAACCATGAGGAACAAAGGGCAACCATCACATGAAGAAGTGGAAGGACTTTCGAATTGGTGTTCGAAGGATGCACTTGCAAGGTCCTATATTCTAAACTCAATCTCTGATTTTCTTTTACCTCATGTCAAGGGATGCAAGACATCAAGAGAGACCTGGAATGCACTTGCTTCTTTCTTCTCTTCCAACACTCGAGCGAGGAAGAACCAATTGTGGATGGAGTTCACAACAATGAAGAAAAGCCCGAAGCAAAATGTGACTGATTATGTCACAAAGATGAAGGAGATTTCCAACCAACTTGGAAGCATTGGAGAGGTAATTGAAGAGGAGCAAATCATAAGACAAATCATAAATGGAATCAAAGCAGACGACAAGTGGGAGTCATTCACAACAGCCATGGATTTATACATGGATATGCAGCCAACTCTTCACTCATGAAGCAAAGATTAGCAAAGGTGGTGAGTCCTCAAGAGGTAATCAAACTTCTGCCTTATATTATGATAAAGCTAAGGTCAAGGACAAGTCAAAGAATAGGAAGAATGAAGATGAAGGTAGCTCTTTCCAAGCAAACTTTGCAGGTAGAGGAAGAGCTAGAGGAAGAGGCAGAGGTGGAAAGCAAGGCAGGGGGAGATTCCAATCATCTCAACCTTGCAACATATGTGGCTTATATAACCATACTATTGAAGAATGTTTCAGGAACCCGAGGAACTCAAGAGGAAGAGGATTCAATAGAGGTGGCTATGGATCAAATAGAGGTAGATACAATGGAGGCTACAACAACAACAACTACTACAACAACAATTACAACAACAACAACAACAACAACTATCAAAGTGGCCATAGAGGAAGAAGAGATTACAATAACTATGCAGAGGACCAAAGTCAAGAAGATTCATTATTGATTATGAATCTATCAACGAAGAAGGGTAAGGATGATGATCACATATTTTACATTGATTCGGGATGCTCGAACCATGTAGCAGGAAATGTGGCTTTACTTTTTGATTTGGAAGATCCTCATAACAAGCATGAAGTGCAGACAGGAGATGACACAAAGCACTTAGTGGAGAAGATAGGTAATGTGAAGACATCAGATGGGAATATGAACCTCTTAAGCAAAGTCTTGTATGTCCCTACAATTACCAAAAATTTAATAAGTGTTGGATAGATTGTTGAAAAAGGATTGCAGGTTAGATTCAATGGATTTGGAGCATATGTTGAAGACCCAAGGCAAGGCTTTCGAAGGATTGCCAAAGGAGAAAAGACAGGAAAGCTTTTCACTTTTGAAGTGGAAGATACAAAGAACATAGCTTTGTTTAGCTATGGATCTCAAACTCTAACAGAGTTAGAGATATGGCACAAAAGGCTTGCTCACATTGGTGAGAGGACACTCAAACAGATTTGCAGGGACCAAAGTGTACTTGGTTTGCCTAATATCACAAGGCAACACATGATTTATAAGTGTGAAGCTTGTCAACTCGACAAGGCTCATAGACAACCTTTCAATAAGAAAGGATATATGTATCAAAATCCTTTGGATCTAGTGCACACGGATGTGTGGGGTCCAAGTAAGGAGCCATCTATATCAGGCTCAAGATATTATGTGTCTTTCATAGATGATTGTAGCAGGTGGACCATTCTGTTTTTCATGAAGCACAAGGATGAAGTGTTTAATTGCTTTAAGAAGTATATTGCTCTTGTTGAAAACCAAACAGGTAGGACTTTGAAACGACTCAGATCAGATGGTCGAGGAGAATACTTCTCTTCTGAATTTGATGCCTTCTTGCATGAAAGAGGCATTAAAAGGGAAGTCACTACAAGGTATACACCCGAACTCAATGGTGTAGCAGAGAGGAGGAACAGATCTATTGTCGAAGTAGCAAGGTCCATGATCAGTGAAAAGGGATTGCCAAACTACCTATGGGCAGAGGTTGTGTTGACAGCCACATATCTCATAAATAGACTTCCATCTAAGTCACTAGATGGAACCACTCCATATGAAGTGTGGAATGGAAGAAGACCTAGTCTAGAGCATTGCAAAATCTTTGGATGCTTAGCCTATGCTCACATTCCTTCTCAAGTAAGAGGGAAATTGGATCCCAAGGCAGAGAAGTGTGTATTCATTGGTTATGATCAAAACCAAAAAGGATATAGATTGTACAATCCAACCAATAAAGGATTTTCTGTGAGTAGAGATGTAATTTTTGATGAAAACAAATCATGGTTTGATGATGACAGGAAAGTGAAGCTGCCTTATGACTTGGATGAAGATTTTCCATCACTTCAACCAAAGAAGCCAAAGCGGATTGAAGAAAGTGATTCAGAGATTGACCTAGAAGACTTGGAAAGACTAAAGCTATGGAAGAACAAAGGTAAAGCAAAGATGCAGGATGCTACATATGGACCCGAGAGCTCACATCAACCACTTAGAAGGTCTTCAAGGGAGAAGAAGAAACCAGAGAGGTTTGGTTATGATACTTCTTTGGTCACCAAGCACTCAATCTACATTGCAAAGGATTCAACCAATGAAGAACCTACCACATTTGAAGAAGCACAAAGCAAGAAAGCTTGGAGAGATGCAATGGATGAAGAAATGGAAGCCTTGAAGGAGAATGACACTTGGGAGCTTGTACCTAACAAGCCATCTATGAAGATAATTGGATCTCGATGGATATACAAAATCAAGAGGAATCCAGATGGAAGTATAAATAGACACAAAGCAAGGTTAGTTGCTAAAGGGTTTACTCAAAGCCATGGTATTGATTATGAGGAGACTTTCTCTCCTATTGCAAAAATGCCTACAATTAGGGTTCTCATTAGTCTTGCTGCATCTAGAAATTGGAATCTTTATCAACTTGATGTAAAGAATGCTTTCTTGAATGGATGGATTTCTGAGGAAGTGTATATGGCACAACCTCCTTGATATGAGGATGCACATCATCGTAACTATGTATGCAAACTAAAGAAAGCTTTGTATGGATTGAAGCAAGCTCCAAGAGCTTGGAATTTCAGATTGGTGACTTATTTGCAGGACCAAGGATTCAAAGCTAGCAAGGCGGATACCTCTTTGTTCATAAAGAGGAATGGATCTGAAGTGATCTATTTATGTGTGTATGTTGATGATATTATTATCACAGGCAATGATCTTGAAGGAATCAAATAGATAAAGAGTCAAATGAAGGAGGAGTTCAAAATAAGTGACCTCGGACCACTCACTTATTTTCTTGGATTGGAGTTGATCTACACAGATTCAGGTATATACATCACACAAAGGAAGTATGTCCATGACATGCTCGTCAAGTTCAAGATGGAAAATACCAAGTGTGCAGGTACACCTATGGAGCAAAATCATAAGCTTAGTGCTTATGAAGGAGAGCCAATGAAGACATCACAAGCTATCAAATCTTGGTTGGAATTTTGAACTATGCAACACTCACAAGGGTGGATATATGCTATAGTGTTAGCATATTGAGTCAGTTTATGCATAAGCCGAGAAGAACACATATGGAAGCGGCCAAGCGAGTCCTCAAGTACCTAAAGGGGACCATGAATGAAGGTTTTTTTTATTCATTTACTTCAGATATTGAGCTAAAGGTCTACTCAGATGCAGATTGGGCCGGATCTAGAGATGATAGAAGAAGCACATTCGGGTATATATCATTTGCAAGTTCGAAAATCATTTCTTGGTCATCGAAGAAGCAACCAACCATGGCATTATCTTCTACTGAAGCAGAATATAGATGTTTGGCTAATGCAACTCAAGAAATCATGTGGTTAAAGTCTTTGTACACAGATCTTGGACTTCATTCTTCAACACCTCACATTTTTGGTGACAACACAAGCTCACTACATCTAGCAGCTAATCCGGTATACCATGCTAGAACCAAGCATATTGAAGTCCACTACCATTATGTAAGGGAGAAGCTAATGAGCAAGGATATTCAACTATCCTATGTCTCTACAGATATGCAATGTGCAGACATGTTGACTAAAGCTCTTGATGGTACAAAATTAAGTAGATTCAAGTTGATGATTGGCTTGCAGGAAATCAAGGACAATTGAAGACTTATTTGAAGGCCAAGCATGTTAGGCTTGAGGGGGAGCTGTTGGTGCATTTCACCCAAGCCTACATGCTTGATATATTTTATATCATCCTCATTTGTAAGTCACATGAGTAGTCATGTGAACACCTCTTGTAAAAGAGTTCATTTTTATCTCTTGTATTTGGAAAAAGAAAAAAGGAAAAGGATGGCTTACCTCATGCATTATGTAAAATCAATTTCGTGGCTCTAACTACCAAAACCCACAAATTTTTGAGCTGAGGGAATATCTCCTAACTTTGGGGATCACTTTTAGGTGGAGCCATTCGAATTCGAATTCAAAACTCCCTCCAAGAATAGCTATAAAAGGAGCAAGAAGGAAGAGGCGATCAGCAAGCCTTGTACGTGACCACTTCATGTCATTTTGTAGAGATTGAAGAGCTTACTCCATAGCTCTATCATTCTACTCCCATTGTGCAAAGATTCATTGCCAATGTGGTTGTAATCATATATGAATTTATACATTTATCATGATTCACTTCTCTGTTTTGTTCTCTGCTATACTCACTCAGAGCAGTACCTTCAGAAGGTCATATCTCAAGTTTTCCTGAACCTTCTTTAGTGATTTAACTTGCGTTGGATAGAGCATACTGTCTACTTTCTATCTATAAATGTTCAAGGTCATTGGATTAATAGTTTTGAAGATATCTGCAATTTACTGCTCACTGGTCTATCTCTTCAGAGCCCCGAGAATGGTGGGCATGTTCCAGAAATTGATGAAACTTGTTCTCAGTGCTCAGTCCATCATTTGAAGTGTTTTAACTTGGATTTGGAAGCTTGCTAAGTCTGTTTGCTATGCCCAAAATGAATTTTTCTAATTCCTACCAGGTTGAGAGCACTGTTCATTTTTTCCAGCAGGTGTATGTCCAAAAATAGCAAGTTTTGGGAGCTAGTCATTTCGCAATTAGTCTGTCTTGACTTAAACTTTTGGGATACATGTTCCAAAGTACTTGGCTGATATTTTGGTGGATTTAGGAAGCTTAAAGGGTCTTCTAATCATCTTTGAAGTCTCAGTTGGCTGGTGTGAAGCTAGTTGTAGCAGCACCAACTCATCTTTGGATTGCATCCACCATCTCTCTTCACAGAGACTCATAGTTTTTGAGCTACATTTTTCGTTAGTTCATCAATTGATGTTGAGGATTTTGAAGTAAAATTGGTTGAACTATCTAGATCCTTGTAGATCTTTGAAATTTCTAACTCATATCCTAGGTTATCTTTGATATCTATGCACACTCGCACACATTGCTCTATGGTCCTAGGTTCCTTCAAATACACATATGATCGTAATTTTGCACTTAGCAAGCCATCCAAAAACAATGTCACTTGCTTGGCCGACATGGGCATCTCTGGAATGAGGCATCTCTCAAGGTATTGCATAAATCTTTGTCCAACTAGCTTGACTGTTTCTTGAGTTGTTTGCTTAAAGCTATGGATCATGGAGGAAGTGTTGTGCCCACTCTTATAGAACTTCATGATAGATGCTTCTAACAAGTGGTTGATGTCCCAAAATTGACCTAGATGTAAGAGTTGAAACCATGTCAGAGCTATATTCTTTAAGGTTAAACCAAAGGCATTGTATTGAGTGAAAAAATCATCCACTTGTTTAGCTCTTAACACTTGTCTAAATTTGGCTACATGGTCACATGGATCTCCTATTCCATGAAAATAATTTTTTGTTGGTCTCATCAATTGAGTAGGTCTCAATATTCTAGGGTGTTCTCTCGATCTAGGCCAAGGAAACTCATCCATGCCTCTTTGGCACCTTGAATCTCTCTATCTCTCCTGATTCATTATATCAATCTCTAACCCTGATCTTTCTCTCCCCAAGGGGTTCACAAAGCTTACTTCGAGTCTATCCCTAGTTTTCTCCTTGTGACTGCCTAGGATATGGGAAGGTCGTGCTCCTTGCTGACTATGGGACACACGATCTAGATGGAGGGAATATCAGTTCTCCTTTCCAAGTGTAGGCATGCCTTCCATGTTCCATGACCACAAATACTCTTTTACAAGAGTTATCTAAGTAGATTACCTTACATGTGGCATCCAGGTCTTTGAACTCATAAATTATTACTCCGTCTACCTCCCTTGGTTTATCTGGCTTGAATCTCCATAAGGATTCATCAGTCTCTCTAGTCAAGAATAGCTCTATGCCTTACGATCTTGAGGAATCCACTCTGGTGTGATTATCCTTGTCTAGTCAAGAATAGCTCTATGCCTTACTATCTTGAGGAATCCACTCTAGTCAAGAATAGCTCTATGCCTTACCACAAGCTGTTCTAGGTGCTTTTCCAACATTATCCTGCTCCAAGTCTCCTATTTTGGACTCAAGAATGATGATTCCAAATTCATTTATCCAATCATGTGAGATCATAACCACATACATGGTTCCTTTCTTATCGATATAGGAGCCGTCTTCGAATTCGACCATTGGGTCTTCAATTTTGAAGGGTTGATCAAGGTTTTTAAGTTGTAAAATTGATCACCTTAAACCGTCTTTGTAAATGTGAGCACCTAATCTGTTGGTTCTTATGTACTCTAACTGAGTCTTGTAGGGACATTTAGGGGTCTGTAAGTAGGCTAATCCTAAACTATGTGTGGATCTTGTCATGCTAAATGACATTTCTGAGTCAATCATCTCTCAGCTCAACACGTAAGGGTAATCAATGAGTTGTTGAGCCCACGATCGAGCGGTGTGGTTGACACTAGCTTCAAATGACCTTATGCTTTGCCTATCCTATCCTAGGTGTTTGTCTGACCTAAGGCTCATATGCTTTGCTCATTATCCCAGTTTCTCGATTACAACCATGTTTTTTGGTCCTTTTGTAGTATACATTTGTTCCTTTTAATTTCATTTGAATGTATTTCTTGTCTCAAAAGATGCATCATAAGGATCACTTAAGTTTGCCACAATTGATGTTCTTCTCGATCACATTATGTTCTTTTCACTCATATTATTCTTGATTAAGTTTAAATTAGCCTTGGACTTGAGAAATTAAAGAGTCTTGAATTTTTTCATGCCTATCTATTGGAGTTTGAGGTATACAGTAGCATGCGAATAGCACAAGGAAGAAGAAGAAGCTTGGAGCACAACACACAATACTAAATGTATTACCACTCGAATATCCAAAGATAAATGACCCATTAGGTTTATAGGCATTTATACAAGCCGGGGGGGACCTCCTAAAGAGGGAAAAAAGTGCCCTGGCAGTCCTAGTGTGTTCACACACATCGCCACCTAGATATATCAACAAATCCCCCTTGGGAGTGATGTTGTGAACAAGGAGCTGACACTCATGTATAAGGAAGTGCCAAGCTATGTGGAATCGATCAACAAAAGAAAGTAAGCCCAAAGCTTTGTGAAAAGCTTCAAACTTCTCCCTAGGCAGAGCCTTTGTGAAAAGGTCTGCAATGTTCTCTTGTGTGGGCACATAGCCAAATTGATCTCTCTAGAGTAGAGAACCTCTCCCTGACATAATGATAGTGCACCTCAATGTGCTTAGTACGAGCATGGAACACAAAATTAGCCATAAGGCATCTAAGCCACACACACTCAACAGTCACTGTGAAAGTTGCCTTATACTCAGCCTCGCAACTAGAAGTGGCCATAGTAGACTGGTTCTTGCTCAACCGAGATATGCATGAGCTACCAAGCATGAAGCAAAAACCACTGGTGGACACATAAGTGACATAGCAAACAACCCAGTCAGAGTCATAAAAAGCATGTAAATCTGGCAGTAATGATCCCCCTTGGGATAAAACAATCCAAGTAGTCGGGTACCACTCAAATAGAGAAAGACACATTTAATTGCCTAGCAATGCTTGACATCTCCGCAATGCATAAACCTACTCATTTTTGAAACAACAAACTAAATATCTCGTCGAGTAATGCATAAGTAAATCAAGCATGCAATAGCCTATTGATAGAGAACAACATCAAAAGCATCTCCAGCATCATGAAGACTCAATCATAAACATGTCTCCATAGGAGTGGCAATAGTTTTGTAGTCTTCAAGGCCAAAATGCTGCAATAATGTGTCAATATATTTTGTTTGACACAAAGCTATTCCCCCATCAACTTGCACAAATTGAATGCCCAAATAATGATGCAAATGCCCCAAATCTGACATCTCAAATGAGGCATGCAGATCAGCCTTAAAATCAGCAATATGCTTCTCATGAGGACTAGTGAGTAGCATGACATCAACATAGACAACAATTATCAAAAGCACATCATTTGCACATGTTGGTTTACAAGCAATGAGGAGACAAAGCAGTCAAGTATGATCCGGCATATAAGATGCCCAATCATTTTTTTCATAATTTATTTTCAATCAGAGTGATTTTCATCACTACACAAACATTGTAAATGCTGTTTTTGATAGATTAGGCTCCATTTTTTCAATCCATGGAGTCCGAAAGCTTGAGGAGTATTAAAAGTACTTGAATATCAATTTTTGTAATTTTTTGATTCCATTTGAGCCCTCAAATAAGCCCTAGAACCTAATTTTTAACTAAGCCAGACACTAGGTTTGGACATGGCCAAAACCTAGTCAAAAACTATAAAAAGAGCTAGAGAGCTCATTTTTTAGGTTAGCTTGTTAGAGTTTTGAGCTATTGTAAGAGACTTTTTGAGTAATACAAAGAACTCCATTGTTCCTCTCTTTGTTCTTGCCTTGTTTGTGCATGTGTATGTATGTGTGTGCATGCTTGTGTGCTTCTCACTCACACACTTGTGACATCACTTGCTCATAATCGTCATACTAGTCCTCACATCTCCATGGATTGACAATTATGAGGTGGATCTCCTCACGTTGGTACTTGCCATTGTGCTAGAGTGACACCGAATTTGGCACTGTTGCCGGGGAGATAGCTTCGAGGATGAGCATGTGATGGTAAAACATAGAGTTGTGACGTTGGAGTCATAGGTATTTTCCTTACTTTTCATCATTTTTTCTTACCTTTTTCATCACCATCATCACCATCGTCACCCTCACTAGCTCCCACCTCCATCTCCACCTTTGCAAAATTTTTAGTTTTGGTCATATTCCCCTCCCCACCTCATTCCCCTCATTTTACTTGTGAGAGAGAGCAAGAGAGAGCTTGTGTGTGATCTATTTTTGTGTGTTTTTTAGCTTTTGCTATAGGTTCTAGTTGTATCACCATCTCCAGCAGCTTGCACAGGTACGATAAACCTCTACACAAGTCCCGAGACGATGACCTCTATCTATCACGACAGACAGAGAAAGTTAGTATTTTGTTTTTTGTGCATAACATGATAAACTACACCATTAGAGCACTCCAAATCATTAGAAGGATCCCCAAATTTGCATTTTTTCTATCTATCATGATAGAGCAAAACTGTGATAGATGATAGACCGCATCTATATGACACACACCCATCTAACGTGACAAACAGGCCTCACGACAGACGACGGACTGTGTCTATCGCAACAGACAGCCGTCTATCACGACAGACAGGACACCACGATAGACCCCATCTATTGCGATAGACTAAAATCCAGGACAAATGATAGATACCATCTATCACAATAGACCCGCATCTATTGCGACAGACAGAGTGATGCCTTAACATTTGAAGAGTTAATTTTTGTTATGTTGCAGGAAGATCAGTCTAGGTAGAACAAGTCTATTATGCATGTTGAAGATCAAGCTTTCCTGGCTAGTCAAAAGGGCGAAGGAAAATGGAGCCCTTGTAGTAGTAAGCAAAAATCCGCTAATTTTGCACAATTGAAGAAGGAAGACAAAGATGAGAAGAAATCAAAAAAGAAAAAAATATTTTGCAAGTGTTGTAAAGAAACTGATCATGTCATCAAGAGGTGTCCGAAACTGGCTGCTAAAGAGGCTAGAATGGTTGTCACAGAGAACATAGAAATTGAAGCTTGTTCATAGTGATGTATGTGGTCCTATGCAGACACCCTCTTTTGGAAACTATCTTTACTTAGTGAATTTCATTGATGATTTTTCCAGGCATGCATGGGTATATCCATTAAGATCAAATTCCAAAGTGTTTATGTGCTTCAAATAATTTTTGGTTTTGGCTAAAAATTTGTCAGCATGTAAAATGGGCACCTTCCATTTTGATCGTGGGGGGGAATATATGTCTTCTGACTTTAATGCATTTCTAGCTGAATGTGGGATAAAACATCAATGTACAATGCCATATACACCTCAATAGAATGGATTTGTTGAATGGAAGAATAGGCCATTCATGGAAATGGCGAGGTGTATGGTCAAGAGTTAGGCTTTACCACATAGTTTCTGGCTTGAGGTTGTCATGTGTGCAACATATGTACTTAACAGGTGTCCCACTAAAACACTACAGTATATCACTCCATATGAGGGACTCCATATGAGAGTTGGCATGCTTGGAAGACATATGTTGCTCATCTACATGTTTTTGGTTGTCTGACATATGCATTAGTGCCTGAACAACATCATAGGAAATTGGATGATAAAGTAGTAAAATGTATTTTTGTTGGGTACAATTCTGAAAGCAAAGGCTATTGTTTGTATCATCCACAGACTAAACACATTTTGGTTAACCGTGATGTTATTTTTGTGGAAGATGCTATTCATCCTTTACGTTCATGTTTGAAGGAGACATTTGTTAGCTCCAAAGACATGTATGATACGTTGTTGCCTCTTTTTATAGGTGGATAGTCTAGTGCTATTCTTGTTGAGGCAACTTCTCAAACTTTACAGGTTTCATGTGATGATGCAGATCATTCCATTTTTTATGCAAATTTGCATGATGCACTTGTTGATGCGAGAGCTGATATAGAGGAGGCAAAAACTATGCCAAATGGCTAGTGTAGACTTTGCATGACAACAAATTAGATGCACCTCTATCATACCATACTCATTCAAGCTCTCATAGTTCATCTTTTGCATTAGATTTCTATGCTATGGCTGCCTCTAGTCTCTATGATGAGACTAAGCCTGTTTGGTGTGATGAAGCACAAAATTTTCAACATTGGATGGCTACAATGCAATTTGAATATGATGCTATTATGAAAAATGGCACTTGTTCTTTATGTAACTTGCCTCCTGGCAAGAAGGCCATTGGCACTAAGTGGGTATACATGCTTAAGTGTAAACATGATGGAACAGTTGACAGGTATAAGGCAAGTCTTGTTGCAAAGGGTTATGCGTAGGAAAGAGGCATTGATTTTGATGAAACCTTTGCACCTACATGCCAAATGACTATTGTTCGTAGCATCTGCACACTTACAACTCATCATGGTTGGAATGTACATCAGTTGGATATTAAAACAACATTTTTGAATGGTGAATTGCATGAAGAAGTGTACGTTTTTAAGCCCCGTGGCTTTGTGTAAAAAGGGCATGAAAGCTAGGTGTGCAGGTTAAAGAAGGCATTATATTGTTTAAAGCAAGCACCACATGCTTGGTATGAAAAGATACATGCCTATCTGATTGCACATGGTTTTGAGAATAGTCCAACTGAAAGCACCTCATATGTTAAGCATGTGAATGATGTGCTTCTGATCATTGTTGTGTATGTTGATGACATGCTGCTCACTTGTCCTCATGAGAAGCATATTATTGATTTCAAGACTGATTTTCATGCCTCATTTGAGATGTCTGATTTGGGGCATTTGCATCATTATTTGGGCATTTAGTTTATGTAAGTTGATGGCAGAATAGCTTTCTACCAAATGAAATATATTGACACATTATTGCAGCATTTTGGCCTTGAAGACTGTAAACCTATTGCCACTCCCATGGAGACAAGTTTAAGATTGAGTATTCATGATGCTAGAGATGCATTTGATGCTTTTCGCTATTGGTAGGTTGTTGGATGCTTGATTTACTTATGCATTACTTGACCATAGTGGAAGGAGGTTAAGCATTACTCATCCCAGGTGTCAAGCATTGGTAGGCAGATAAGTGCATCGTTTACTACTTGAGTGGTACCCGATTGCTTGGGTTGTTTTATCCCATGGGGGGATCACTACTGCCAGATTTGCATGCTTTTTGTGACTTTGATTGGGCTGGTTGCTATGACATTTGTGTGTAGGTTTTTGTTTCATGATTGGTATCTCATGCATATCTTGGTTGAGCACGAAGCAGCCTACCGTGGCCACTTCTAGTTGTGAGGCTGAGTATAGGGCAGCTTTCACAACGACTATTGAGTGTGTGTGGCTCAGATGCCTTATGGCTAATTTGGGTGTTGGTCAGTCTTCTACCACCACCTTCACTAACAATCAGAGTGCATTGGTAGTTGTGAGGAACCTTGTGTTCCATGCTCAGAATAAGCACATCAAGGTGCATTATCATTATGTGATGAGAGGTTCTCTACTGGAGAGACCACCTTGGCATATGTGCCCTTGTAGGAGAACATTGTAGACCTTTTCATGAAGACTCTACCTAGTGAGAAGTTTGAAGCTTTCCACAAAGCTTTGGGCTTACTTCCGTTTGTGGATTGATTCCACATAGCTTGGCACTTCCTTATACAAGAGTGCCATCTCCTCATTCACTACATCACTCCCAAGGGGGATTTGTTGATATATTTAGGTAGTGATGTGTGTGAACACACTAGGACTACCGGGGCACTTTTTTCCCTCTTTAGGAGGTTTTTCCCCCTGGGTTGTATATACGCCTATAGCCCTAATAGGTTACTTATCTTTGTACATTCTAGTGGTAATACATTCAGCATTGTGTATTCTGCTCCAAGCTTCTTCTTCTTCCTTGTGCTATTCGTGTGCTTCCACAGATGTCTAACTCCAACAATATGCTCGAAGCATCATGTTTAGGTCTTTGACAGTGGGATCTACTAAGATTGATCCTACTCTAGGTGGTGGTGGGGTTATGTGAGGTGGGCTAGAATGTGGTAGATTAAAAGGTGATGGGGATGGTGCTGATGGTTATGTGTGAGAGTGCATTTGAGATGTGAGTTCAATTATTTTGGCCTTTTCTCTCTTAGGCTTTCCTCTAGTTTGCTCATTTTCTTAGACCATTGTCTTTTCATTGGCTCGTGGCTATCCTTCTAGGCTCTCATCCTTTTCTTGGTTATACTCTCTATCTCACTAACCTTGGAATTCTTTTCTTGACCTAGGCCTTGGTTTTGCTGCATTGCCTTAGCTCTAGTAACCACCTGCACTGTGGTAGTGGAAGTCACACTTCTAGTAGAATCTACTACTAGCCCAATCACATTAATGGAAGTGATCTTTGGCCCATTGTTTTGGTTCTTAGGACAATCCCATAAGAGGTGCTCCTTCTCGCAATCTGGACAAAAACCTTGAGTTCTCACTGATTGGGGCTGTATTGATGTAGGCATAGGGCAATCACGAATGAAGTGATCACCTTGGCATCTGTAGCACGGTCCTCTCAGTGTTGGGGGTCTTATTTGTTGAGGTTCGGCCTAGAGTTAGGGTTTGCATACATGACATTAGCATATTCTGGCTCCCAACTAGGTTTGCTTGGGTCTTTGTAATAGTATGTCTTGTTATGCTCAGGTGAATACATATAGTAAGCCTACGGACTATCAATATGAGTCGAGTCAAAACTGTGATCACTCGGTTCACTTTCTATAATCAATGGGGATGCTAGCACTAAGGATCTATTTAAGTTTTCTTCAGTGGCTGCATACTTCACTATAATCACATTGGCTAGAGTTTGAGGTTGTTGAGCTAGCACTGGTTGAGGCCTTGGTTGAGCTTGATAGGGTTGTTGGTATGGTTGATGGGGCCCAATATACTGCTGTGATTGGTACTGGTTCTCGTATCTTCCCTGTTGTGGATATAGCTATAGATAATTTTGCCTAACTACTTGCTTGTTATAGGGGCAGTCTTGTGCAGTGTGGTTAGTGTACCTCTTTTATATAGTGTAGTATTGGCTGTTTGGGCTCACTCAGGGTTGAGCCATAATTGGGCACACATTAGCCATATGTTCTCCTCCATAGGTATAACAACGTTTCACTGGGGCAAATCTTGATATATGTTTGCTAGAGACTCCTAATTCTTGAGCTATCTTCTCTACAAGATGCTCAATAGATGTGGATTGTTTGGAAGTGAGGCTATTTGAGCTATCTGAACTGTGATAGATTTTTGAAAGCTCTAATTCCTCCCCTAGATTATCCTCAATGTCTACACACATTTGTACACACTCTTCTATGGATCTAGGGTCCTTTAAGTACACATAAGATCTTAGTTTGGTACTTAACAATCCATCTAAGAATAAAGCCACTTTTTTGGCTGGAATGGGTAACTCTAGCACTGGGCATCTCTCAAGGTATTGTCTAAACCTTCTTCCTGTAAGTCTAACCATTTCTTGAGGTGTTTTTTTGAAGCTGTGTATCAGGGAAGAGGTGTTGTGTCAGATGCCACTTTTGGAGAATTCAATGATGAATGCTTATAGCAACTGGTCTATATTCCTGAACTAGCCTTGGTGTAGTGGTCGGAACCACGTTAAGGTAGTGTTCTTGAGAGTAAGACCAAAGGCATTGTACTGAGTGAACAGATCCTTGACTTGTTCTGCTCTCAACACTTGTCTAGACTCTATTATATGATTGTATGGATCTCCGATGCCGTTGAAGCAATTCTTCATGGATTTAACCAATTGGGTGGGCCTCAAGATTCTGGGGTGTTCTCTAGGTCTAGGCAAGGGAAACTCATCCAAAACTCTTTGATGTCTCAGATTTCTGTGCCTCTCTTGATCTATTGTCTCTGCTTCTAATCCTGACCACTCTCTTCCTGAGGGATTTGCAAAGCTCACTTCTTGTCTCTCTCTAACTTGTTCTCTCTGTGATTCATGAGATCTGGAGGATCCTGCTCCTTGGAGGCCATGGGAAACATTAGAATTTTGTGGGGGGAAAATCGATTCGCCCTTCCAAGCGTATGTGTGCTTGCCATGCTCTGTTACAAAAAAAATCCTCTCTAATGTTTTATCTAGGTATACAATTGTTGGGTTGTAGGGTATGCACACATCCTCATTTGTGCATGAGAACCCTCCCTAGACCATAAGAATAACTCTTTTTGTATATATGTGAGTGTCACAATGAACACTCTCCTAGAGCACTTTTTAATATTTCCTTATACCATAGTAAGAGGTCTCTCAAATACTTCATCCCTTTTTACCCTTCTAAGGAGAATCCACGTAAAAAATCCCACACAGGTCTTTTTTGGGAATTTGGTTGTTACACATTTGATCTTGGAATATCCTAGAAGATATGACAGTTAGAGAGAGATCCACTTTTTTACTTTTCAAAAGAGCACATGGGGAATAGAGCTTAGCTTATAAATAGAAGCTCATTTTTGTAAAGAAGGGAGCTTTTGGTCGACGTGCTCTCATGTAATATCTCTTACCAATGGAAGAGGCTCTCATTTACTCCAAGACTTGTTACATTTACATGTATTGTTGTCTTTGTGAGTGTGTGAGAGTGGTGTGTGTGTGCCTATGCATGTCTCTCCTTTGTGTGAGTAGAGTAGTTGCATTCTCTTGTATTTTCCTCATGGACTAGGATCCTTGAATCCCTATTCTCCTTGTTTTCAAGCATGTGGCAAAGCATGGTGTTGTTGCCAATGGCTTGAACATGTGGGAGCTAGGGGTGGATGAGAGGAGAGTCACTCTTGAGCTTTCCTTCTTGCTTCCATGCAAGGTGGTGAGGGTTCTTGGTCGTTCCTTGCTACAACCTCAACACTTTTTGGCACCGTTGCCGGGGATGGTCGGCCTTTCATCACTTGGAGAGCTCAAGAACATGTGGTAAAGTATTGTGTTGCAATTTTTTTTGCTCAATTGCGTAGGATTTGAGTTCTTGCTTGGCACTTTCACCCTTCCTTTGGGCCAATTGCTCCCAATTTCTTGTTTTTAGTAGTTTAATTGTTTGTTCCATTTTTGTTTGTTGCACAAAAACACCTCCTTACCCCTTCTCTCTTTCTCTCTCACACTTTCACATACACATACTCACTCAGTGGAATCACTCTCCATCTCTATCACCTCTGTTTTAGTGTATACCTTGGAAAGGGGGAAGGGTGGTACCCTCTCTACTCCCTTCTCTCTCTTCAATTTCTTGAAAAAAAAAACACCACAAAAAGAAAAGAACTGCGTGCTGTGGATTTCCCACGCCTCGAAAGGTTCAAGAAAGTTTTCCTTCTTTGGGCCCCTTTCCCTCTTCAACCTCTTTGTGCTCACTATAACTCCCTTCGGCTGTACACTCTCGTGGTCCAACTTGGGGTTTGTTCGAAGACATCTTCGGGGATCACAAGCTTCTTGACTACTTCACTTGAATCCACTAATATTTGGCATCATCATGTATCCTGGGCAGTTGTCGTTGTCGACTCTCCTTGTTCGCCTTCAGTGTACCTTTCTTGAAGGCTTGGCATTACTCCGTGTTGCTCATGTGGAAGTCTGAAGCTCGATGCCGTGGCGAAATGCAAATCACTTAGAAGGGTTAGCATGCAGAGTCTGGTTCTCAATGAATGTGGCCTTTGTACTTGCCCTTCAGCTGTTAAGATTTTAGTCTCTTTGTTTTCAATATGAAGAATGCCATCTCTGCCCCTTTTGCTAAGGGTTGAGGCCACCCCGTGTAATCCTCTTTAAAGTTGTTGTGGTTCTACTTTGCTGCACACCTAAGATGAAGCTCTCCTTCCCTAGACCAGTCAGGTCTGCACAATCTTGGCACCCCATTGCATCACTCGAAATGCTTGCATACGAGGTCTATGGTAAGTTTTTTGAACTCCTGGGTCTTTCGAGAGATGTTGTGTGCAGATTATTCTTGTGCATCTCTGTGGGAAAATCCCTTAGGCACCTTGAATGCATCTTGACCACTCAGAGTGAACCTGTGGTTGTCAGTTTCTTTTCACCCAAGCTTGCTTGCAGGTAATGGATAGCTCATATTCAAGAAGAATTGTTCAAATGTGGCTCTACTAAGGGATGAGCACATTCCAATTTCACATAATAATTAATTGAGTATGCTCATTGTTACACATCCAACTGAGTAGCCCGTGGTGGAGCAGGTTATTGAGATGGGTCTCTTTCCTCTAAGATACTTGGAAAAAAAAACCAAAAAGTTTTGCTTCCCCAACGTGCCAAACTCTCCTCCACCCGATAGTCTGGTTGTTCAAGTGCTCCATCACTATTGAAGCTTTATTATCTTTTCACTTAGCCATATGTTGAATGTTCGTGCATCGATGTATCCCTCACAGACGACTCCCCAATGTCTCCCCATTTGTGAATGCAGGTTGAGCCACTCTTCCCGAGTCCTCTTCTTCTTGATCAGCTGCCTTGAGACGGGCATGCTCTTTCACAATGTCTATCTTCTTGTGCGAAGCTATGGGAAGATGACTCTTCTAATCTCATGCAATTGAATGCTCACCCAATCTTGTGCATTGGAGCTCCATTCCCCAAGTTTGTTGGTCATGAATCTTGGGGCACACTTGGGTTGGTAGTTTTGTTTTGAGATTATCCCTCAAGAGGAATGCTATCCAAGCCAACTACCTCTAGATGGCTCATGATGTAGTGTATGTATGAGAACTCTATTTGGAACCAATAGACTAATGTGATCTGACCACGTGCATCCAAATGTCTATGATACTTTTTGCCTATTCCCTGCTGTGCATGTTCACAGATGTATGTAAACATATTCATCTTTTTAAGTTGCCCTATTTGTGTGGTTTTCTACGACATTTCCTCTCCCCTATCCACGATGTGTTTAAAAGGTCCCTTGCTTGGTGTTTTCATTTGCCGTAGCATGAAAGCCCCACAAGTAATAGCTCGTATAGGTGTTTTCTCTTGGGGAATTTGTGGAAGCTTGCAATCACTGATTTGTTCTTGGACCATGGCTTTCTTGAACCTTCTAAGGCTAATATTTCTTGAGGATGGATGGATCTAATCCCTCGTGTCCGGTTTGTGTCTGTGGCCAGGTTTAGCAGAAGGACAACATGGAAGTATGGTTGGTGTGATTGCGCTATGCAGAGATAACGTCCACATTCCCTTTCCTCGAGAGACTCAACCATGACTGGCTGAAACCACTGATTAATCTTTGTTGTGTAATAATTGTTTGCTAATTAGAGGCAACTGAGCCTTTTAATGAAAAAAATGATTGGCTTTTTTGTTGTCGTGAAGAAAATTACAGGTCCATTATAACCCTCGAAAACATGATGGTCATACTAGTGTGGAATCCTTTTTTATGATCCTCAAGGGTGTTGTCTAGATGCCACCCAACCAAAGAATGTTGGCCACACAATGATGGAAGGAGTTAGTAATTCTTGGGAGGTTTTCTAATGCAATGCATAATGTGGCAAGGTGAAGGTCATATTTTTGCTTTTGATTAAGGTTTTCCAGGGTTCATCACATTCTGTCCCACTTGCGGCTCTTACAGTGTTTAAATGCATCACAATCTGCATAAGTTTCTCTTGCATGTCAATGTAATCCTTATGCTTCAACTGTGGAGTTGAGTTACATTCTCCATTTACACTTTTGAATCGGTAACAATGCAAGCCATTTGGGATTTAGTGTAAGCCTTTCTCTATGTTTTCAGGTGTCGCCCTAAAGTTGTCATTGCATTTGATCTTTGAGCTTTGGTGATTATTCTAACAACTAACATGGCGTCTAATGACTATTTGTTTTCCTGACTACCACTTTACAAATCTTGTTGGACATATACACTTGTGTATTGTTGACCTGACAATGTGTGTTACTCTTCACAGTGGCTTCAGATTTGGTTCTACCCCATAGGGATCGTATCTAAAAACTCCTCATATTTTGGGATCACCTTTGTTTTGCTATTTTGCATGCTCAAGGAATGATGCTCCCTATGTTTAAATTTCATATGCTGCAATGACATAAAGGCTCTATAGGTGCATCACTTTTATGCATATATGTGCACACCTAAAGAAAAAGAATATCTGTTGCACATGCATGAGCAGTTAAAAACCTCCATTTATTATGTTTCATTGCAATTGGTCACACATGCACAACATAGTATGTTTTCAATACATTTTTGACTTAGCAAGGATTTCTAGGGTAAGATAAAGGGTCACTCCTTGGCAATTTGCAATACTAAAGATATTGGTTTCTTGTCCACTTGAAGATTAATTGGTTTTGACTCCTTTGGTGACTGCCCATGGATTTGGGATTGTGTCTTTAAAGCAATATGGTTTCTTCACTACTTAGGAATAGTCAAATGCAAGTCATCACTCTGGCCACTCTTCACAATCATAATGCTTTCTCTCATGTGCCACCAAAGTTTGAATGAAATGTTTGTTCGTTTAAGATTTTGAAACTAAAAGTAATCATTATGATCTTGAACATTGAAGATTTGCAGCTTGAAGTAAATACTGAAGACTTGTAGCCTGAAGCCTTGCAGACTAAAGAATTGCAGATTTTGAAGACCTGAAGATTTCTAGATTTGAAAGATTCCAACTTGGAACAATTCAGTTATATATGATTCTCTTCTCTTAGCTTTGTCGAGGATGACAAAGTCTAGGGGGGGGAGAGTGTTGGGTTGTAGGGTATGCACACATCCTCATTTGTGCATGAGAACCCTCCCTAGACCATAAAAATAACTCTTTTTGATACCTACATTAAGAGTAGCACAGGAGCACGAGTGGACAGGCCATGAGCTCTCATCTAGAATCTTTGACTTGGAACGATTAGGTGAAACAAGATTAAGAGCGGCAACAGGAATTTATGTAGCCAAGAAGAGGCAAAAAGCATATTTCGATGCACATGTGAAGGATAAGGGTTTGAAAGCAGGAGACCTGGTCCTAGTCTACACCTTGAAGCAACATGCACGGAAATTAGAGAAGAGAGGCTATGGACCAATGATTATAAATAGGATCTCCTCAAGTGGAGTAGTACAATTAGCCACTTTAGAAGGTGACACCCTACCAAGTTACATAAGTGGATGCAGAGTCAAGTTATATCAAGAACCCCTCATGGAGGAGATGTTAAACCGACTCAATACTGCAAAGAAACAGAAAGAAGAGGAAAAGCGAATTCGAGAAGAAGCACAGGTAGAAGCTTTAGATCGCATCCGACGAATGAAATTGAGAAGACAAGGTAGAGATCATCCCATGCCTGACACTCATGAAGCTCTAGGTTATCACATGGCCATGTGCGAGTCTTCAGGTGAACATTCCCTTAAGATAGTCGATTGACGACCTTTTGTGACCCTAGAAGTAGGACAAGGAGAGAGTACAAAAATTGTGAGCGCTTTAATTGACTCGGGAGCAGCCACTAGTGCAGTTCGGCTTTCTAACTGCCAAAAATTGCAATTGAAGGTCAATCCTATTGAGGCATATCTCATAGGGTTGGGAGGTGTTGAAAACCCTTGCATGGGAGAGGTGGAACTTCCCCTCTACATTCAAGAGGTCCTAATGTCAGCAAAAGTGCTAGTATGTGAAGACGAGGATCTTATCAAACCTCTTGTCTTGGGCCAAGACTGGATATATGATCACGCAGTCAACCTCAACCTAAGAAGTGGACTTCTTCAGGCTTGGGCAAGCCAAAGATGCCTCACGATTGAATTAGCGAATTAAGCACTTAGGCCATTAGAAAAGGCACCAACTCTTGGTCCCTCCAAGAACCCCTATGAATATAACCATGCTGTTCTTGTCCCAAGTTTTGTGGTGCAGAGGATTGTCACTCTTGACAAAGGTACAGAAGTCAATGAGGAGTTCCCATCTATTCCAAAGAAGATTCTAGAGAGGCAGGCCGAGCAACACAAGACACTGAGGAGACCGATGATCAAGAAGCATGAGCACCAACCTGGGCAATATGAATTCCCTCGTGGCATGAAGCAGGTCAGGATACACAAAAAGGAAAAACCACGGCTCTAGAGACATGTTCTCAAAAAAGCACCAAGCGAGCCATACCGTCAAGGACTACAACAAAGGAGTACCCTAGGCAACACTCTAGACATACCATTTCCATTTGGGTCCCTAAGCGGTCAATGAAGGCTATCCCCAATGCTAGACAGATGTGGGTGCCTAAGGCCTGCTTACGAGCCCAAATAACTTCACCTCTAGTCACTAGCATAAAGCAACACTCACAAGTACTCTTGGCAAATAGCTCAGGGAAGATACCTACACCTCACACTATTACACCTTCAGTCAAACCTAGAAATATCTGGAAATGGGTACCCAAAGGGTCCCAAATCCAACACAATCCATCCACTCTGATATAGGTGCATTCTGAGTACCTAGCATATCCAAAGTACGCATCTAGGATGACACTAACAACTAACCAACATTCACACCTATCACAAACACTTCACCTCTAACCACTAACCACCTGGAATGTCATGTTAGTATTGTGGAGGGAACACCATTACATCCTGTTTCCTATGCAACACTAATGTGCCTCTCTTCTTCTAGCAGATAAGCATCAGAAGCCTCATGGCAACAACAGCAGGCACGAGCTCCCAGGCAGGCACTAGTACTCAAATGGATTGGGATACCATGCCTGTGGAGGTTCCACTAACGGCAAGGCCTGAGGAATTTCTGAATGTGAGATGAAATCCCATCTCGGATCCACCAAGTGGCCTAACAGAAAGAGTAAAGGGACATTCTCATTGGTTGAATGAGATGCTAGGAGATTTGGGGGATGCAGACCATATCTGGGAATCCAAGTTGGAATTTGGAGGAGTCTGGTGGACATTTCAATTCTTCTCAAGAGATTTTGAAGCATTACAAAACGTAGCACCTCTTCAAGATATTTGATAGAAAGCAGGATTGAAGGATTATTTTAGTGCATCTCTGCCTAGACCAGATTTCCTTAGATGCTACTACTTGATTGCAACTCTTAAGGCGACAGGAGATCGAGATCAGTCAAGCATATTCTTGGTGCCCTCTCTATCAAACCAAGAGGAAATGAAAAAGTTTGAGTTGAACATCACTTTAATCAGGGAGGCCCTTCAGATGTACGGCATCCATGTGCCCTCCGACCGAGACCCATTAATACCGGAGTCTATGAAGAACAGTAAACTCAAGAAGGTGAAAGAAATGTGTGCCCTCACCCCGAACATTGCCATACCATTGCGAATGTGCCTTCAACACTTTGCTTTTCCGGCTCAAGACCGATTCACACAGCCTCATAAGAAGATTTGGTACGAGCTATACCTAGCGGAGACAGGGAGTCTACCTATTAAAATGCCAGTGTGGATCCTTGACCAATTATATGAAGCAGGAAAACGAGGAGTGAGGAAGCCTACTTTGAATGGTTGCTGTGCCATTACAAGCATCATCTACAGATGCCTCGCTTATGATCTGCCGATCGCACGGGCCCTTAAGTACTCACAGTTGCAATTCTTCCAGGGAAAAAAACCAGGGGTTCAACCAGCTAAAAGAATGCGCGGATCACTTTCACATGTTCTAATTCCTCACGAGTCCACCACAGAAATCTCCCTTAGAGAAGAAGAACAAGTAGCCCCATTCATGATCCATCTCCAACGACCACAATCAGAGGGCGTGGTACAACCCACTCCATCAGCCCCTCCACTACCCACGGATGCTGAGTTTGCCTCCATGGCTATATTGGCAGAGGATACATCCTTCAACTTTGAGAGCTTCTTGCAAACAACACAGTTATCTCAGAGTGAGTTCTTCTCAGACACTGACGGTCCCGGATCATCATCCCAGAGAGGACGGCCACATAGTGATGCACGAAGAGTACATTGGGAAGATGAGGCATAACACACTCATGTTGAAGGCACACATGAACAAGAAGAGGCACAGGAAAATGAATCAGAGGAGAGTGAGGAGGAAGCCCCTGCCTACACTGCACAACTCAAACGGCTCTACAAGACGATCAAGCAGGTACAAAAAAGGCATAAGCTATCAGAAGAGGTGATGGAGAGTGTTAATCTCTAAAATAACAAGCTATCCTTGATTTTAGACCACCTCTATATCAAGAATAACTTTAAACTCAACCAATTTTGGAAGACAAGCACCAAATTATCAAGAAATTAGCTAACTGTGAAGAAAGTCATTTCTCAGAAAAGTCTGCTACACCTTAATCACTCATTGACTAATCATTCGTGTAAAGTTTTTTATAAAACTTTGTATAATGTTTTGCCTAGAGATTGCGCACCTTCTCCAAGTTAAAACACTTTAAAAGCTTGAGTAGATTATGAGAAATGATTCAAACAATCTACCTATGTCTGAAACTGTCTCTCTGTATAGTCGACTTTGACACCTGCAACTTCTAAGACATGGTTCTCCAAAATTAGAACCCGTTTAAGCAAATGCTTTTATCCATAGATGGCTTACCTCTAACTTAGATTTTGAGTCCTCACTCATGAAAAACTTTAATCTGTGCAGTGAGAAATGATCAAATCATTGACCATCAAAAATGCGCCTGTTTCAAAAAACTATGAACACTCTTTTACATATGAATGTTCCTACTCATAATTCTCACAGTCTGTTTACAATTAGGCTCTCAAACTTTAACCATAGACTCATTAACTATGGACTTAGACATCTACAAAAGGATTCTTGAAATGATCAAGCACAGAAGAACAATGCACAGAAATATCGGGCGCAACTTCTCTTCATTTCTGACAAAGATTACATCTGAGTGATGAGAGAGTCTTGACTCACTTCTAAGATGTCTAATGACTCTTACAACTCCTGATTACTCTATTCTCATGCTCTCTCATACTTGCCCCGACATTTTCCAAAGTATATATATAGACAAAAATTTACAAGCTGATGACTACTCAAAGATATATGTGAACTATCTCTGAAATAATGTACATATGTGTACATATCTTCCAAATTCTGAATGTGTCCTTCCTTCATGCTTCACAACTTGTTCTCTTTTCAAACCCTTGACTTCATTTCCATGTCAAAACATCAATTGGTGATTGTCCTGCACCAACAGCTCCCCCTCAATCATCAATTGAGGTTTTCTCTATCTTCTTTATGCCTGCCATGTCTTTGAATTTCTGTAGCTTTGGTCCATCCAAGCTTTTGGTAAGCATATCAGCTATCTGATCTTTTGTTGAAGTATGTATGACTTCAATCTCTTTATCCATCACCTTCTCTCTTAGAAAGTGATACTGAATCTCAATGTGTTTAGTCCTTGTATGAAACACAGGATTAGCAGCTAGATACAATGAAATCATGTTGTCTCCATAAATGATAGGTGTACTGTGTATGGTGTCAAAACTCTTCATGAGAGTCTTAAGCCATATCAATTCCTTTGTAGCTTCAACCATACCTTTGTACTCAGCTTCTGTAGATGATAAAGCAACTGTGTGTTGCTTCTTTGAACACCAAGAGATTAACTTATCTCCAACATAACACAAGTATCCATATGTTGATCTCCTATCATCAAGATTACCAGCACAATCTGCATCACTATATATTTTGATGTTCGTATCTGATGTAAAAACATAATACAAACCCTCTTTGAGTGTACCCTTAATGTACCTCAGCACTCTTTGACCTGCAATCCAATGTTCTTTCCTAGGACAATGCATGAATTGAGACAAAACTCCAACTGCATATGATAAATCAGGCCTAGTTAATGTAGCATAGATAAGACTACCAACCAAACTCTGATATAGCTTCATATCCTTGAATTCTTCTCCACCATATTTGCTCAATTTGTGATTTACCTCCATTGGAGTAGGTGCTACCCTAGAATCATTCATTTTAAACTTGATTAACAAGTTTCTCAAATACCTTGCTTGAGTCACATACACTCCATGTTGAGTGTATGAAATCTCCATGCCCAAGAAATATGACAAGTATCCCAAGTCACTGATTTTGAACTCCTTCTCCATTTGCTTCTTTAGGCTTTGAATGCCTTTCTCATCTGTACCTGTAAGAATTATATCATCAATATATATGCACATGTAGATGAACCCATCATCACTTGCTTTAACAAGCAAGCTACTATCTACTTTAGATACTTGAAATCCAAGTTCTTTCAAGAACTTCACAAGTCTATAATTCCATGCCCTTGGGGCCTGCTTCAACCCATACAAAGCTCTCTTGAGCTTACATACATGATCTGGATACCTTCTATCTCTGAATCCTTGAGGTTGCTCCATGAAAACATCATCTGAAATGTAACCATTTAAAAAAGCATTCTTCACATCTAATTGACATAATTTCCAACCTTTACATGCAGCAATAGCTATGAGTGTCCTGATGGTTGTCATTTTTGCCACAGTACGATAGGTCTCATCATAATCAATACCATATGTTTGAGCAAACCCTTTCACATCAAGTCTAGCTTTATACCTAGACACACTTCCATCTGCAAACCTCTTAGTCTTGTAGACCCATTTGCATCCAATGATCTTCTGACTATTTGGTTTAGGAACCAAATCCCATGTCTGATTCTCCATTAATGCATCATATTCTTCCTGCATAGCTTTCTCCCAATTTTCCTTACCTTTTGCCTCTTCATATGTGGAAGGGTCTTCATCTGCCTTTATCATATAAGCATAATCTTTGGTAGCCAAAAAAGAAGTGTCATAGCTATACCTTGTAGGTTGCCACTTGTGTCTTGATGACCTTCTGAGTTCTCCACTCCTTGAGGTTTCTGGTTCTTCACACTCAGGATCAAATCTTGGCATTTCTTCAACTTCAACCTGCACTTCATTATTCTCCTCTTCATCAAATATCTGAACCTTTGATTTACCTTTCTTTTGACTCACAACTTCTTCATCACCTGTATTAATATTGATTGTACCTGTATACCAAGTACCTTGCTCATCAAATGTAACATCCTTGGACACAATGAATTGCTTTGTGGATGGACTCCACAATCTATAACCCATCTGCTTGTCATCATAACCAATGAATACATACTTTTCAGCTTTAGGTTCTAACTTGTGTCTTAATTGTGATGGCACATATGCATATGCCAAACATCCAAATATTTTGCAATGATCCAAGGTAGGTCTCTTACCCCACCATGCCTCATATGGTGTCATACCCTGCAAAGCTTTACATGGTAGCCTATTGACCAAATAAGTAGCTGTATTTACAGCCTCAGCCCACAAATAATTTGGGCAATTTTTCTCCTTCATCATTGACCTTGCAAACTCAACAAGAGTTCTATTTCTTCTCTCTGCTACACCATTTTGTTGAGGAGAGTACCTGCAAGTAATTTCCCTTTTTATACCTGCATTCCACAAGTAATCACTGAACTCATTAGAGAAATACTCTCGCCCTCCATCTGACCTTAGTCTCTGATCCATCTGGTAGCATCATCAACATAAATCACATAGTACCTTGAACCATTGATATTGAAATCCTTTGATGGTCCCCACACATCTGTATGTACCAACTCAAGCTTCTCTGAATACATAAAACCATGCTTGGAGTAAGATTGCTTATGAGCCTTACCTAATTGACATGCCTCACATCTGTATGTCATATGTTGACCTGCAACATTAGGCAATCCAAGCACTAAACCATTGTTAATCATATCTTTGATACCTCTGTCATTGAAGTTGTCGAAGCCTCTTTTGCCAAAGATCTAACTCAGAGATCTTATGTCCTCCATAAGTGAACAAGGCATGACCAACATTACCTTGAATCTTCAATGTGAACAACCTTCCTTCTTTCTTCCCTGAAACAATTTGTTTATACCCATTGCTAGGGTCTTCCACAAACACTCCTTCATTAGTGAATCTAACTTCATAACCTTTTTCAACAATTTGTCCTACACTTATCAGATTCTTAGGAATTGTAGGAACATACAAGACCTTACTCAAAAGAGTACTTCCATCCTTGGCCTTCACTGATCCAATTGACTTCACATTGTGCTTTGTATTGTCACCTGTTTGAACAACATGATTAGATACCTTATTTTCCAAATCAGTCAGCAATGCTATGTTACCACTCAGGTGCTTGCTACACCCTGAGTCAATGTAGAAGACTCTTTGGTCTTCACTTTGCCTTTCACAAGTTGCATTCATTATCAATGTTGAATCCTCCTTCTGATCTGAAGCATAATTGTAGTAGGTATTATTGTATTGTTGACTTTGGAATCCTCCACCTGCATTTCTTCCAAAGTAACCCTTACTACCTCTTCCTCTGAAGTTACCTCTTTGATTTCTGCCACCTCTTCCTCTTGAATTAAAGTTCTGATTATATCCACCATTACTCTGAGTATTATGCCAACAATCATTAGCTAAGTGATTTGTCTTCCAATTGACTTCACATTGTGCTTTGTATTGTCACCTGTTTGAACAACATGATTAGATACCTTATTTTCCAAATCAGTCATCAATGCTATGTTACCACTCAGGTGCTTGCTACACCCTGAGTCAATGTAGAAGACTCTTTGGTCTTCACTTTGCCTTTCACAAGTTGCATTCATTATCAATGTTGAATCCTCCTTCTGATCAGAAGCATAATTGTAGTAGGTATTATTGTATTGTTGACTTTGGAATCCTCTACCTGCATTTCTTCCAAAGTAACCCTTACTACCTCTTCCTCTGAAGTTACCTCTTTGATTTCTGCCACCTCTTCCTCTTGAATTAAAGTTCTGATTATATCCACCATTACTCCATCTTTATTATTCCTACCTCTTCTTCTACCTTTGCCACCTCCTCTTCCTCTTAGGAAGTTGGCTTGACTAGTTGTGCCTTCATCTTCATTTGCTTGTTGTTTTCCTTTGCTATTTTTCTTCTTATCCTTTGAGTACATTGCATGATCTGTACTCTTGTCACCTTCACCTTTGACATCCTGCTCAAAGGTTAACATATGTCCTAGCAACTGATTTAAGTCAGGAGTAAAATGATCAAGTGATAATTCAGTAGATAGAATGAATGGCTTCCATTTTTCATCACCTCTCAAACCTGTGAGAATTTGCCTTACCAATTTATCCTCCTCAATATCTTCATCAACAGCTCCTAATGCATCTACAATGTCCTTCATTCTTGTTACATAATCTGAGATGGATTGAGAGGCCTTCTTCTTGAATGTAGTAAATTCTGCCCACAAGGATGCCTTTCTAGACTTTGTGGTATTTTGGAAATGCTCCTCCAAAGCATTCCATATATCACTTGCACTTTCAAGACCTCTAATGTGAGGTAGCAAGTAATCATTGACTGCCATATAGATAATGCTCCTAGCTTGAGCATCTCTCTTCATCCAATTCTTTAAATCTGATAATTCCTCCCTAGTTGGAACACTAGGATCTCTGAATTGAGGCTTTTCTTCTTCACCTGTAATATAACCTATCAAGTCTTTGCTCATTAGATGAGCTTCCATCCTCATTGACCATGCTGGATAATTCTCTCTATCCAATTTCTCTATCTGAAGAGAATCTCCCATCTTTTCTTCACCTGTATATTGAATTCTTCAAACTTTATAAAGTATAAGGTTACCTTTACTTCAAATGACACTCCTTTTGTCTTCTTTGGTGTTGTATGAACTCCTTCTCAAGCCTTGCCCTCAAGCTTTCACCTTTTGAACCTTCAGATGTTGAATTTTGTATGTCTACAGCACTTGGAGTCTTCCTTTCCTCAATTTTGATACTTGCTGCTCTGATACCACTGATGGAGAGTGTTAATCTCCAAAAGAACAAGCTATCCTTGATGTTAGACCACCTCTATATCAAGAATAACTTTAAACTCCAACCAATTTTGGAAGACAAGCACCAAGTTATCAAGAAATTAGCTAACTCTGAAGAAAGTCATTTCTCAGAAAAGTCTGCTGCACCTTAATCACTCATTGACTAATCATTCATGTAAAGATTTTTATAAAACTTTGTAGAATGTTTTGCCTAGAGATTGCGCACCTTCTCCAAGTTAAAACACTTTAAAAGCTTGAGTAGATTATGAGAAATGATTCAAACAATCTACCTATGTCTAAAACTGTCTCTCTATATAGTCGACTTTGACACGTGCAACTTCTAAGACATGGTTCTCCAAAACTAGAACCCGTTTAAGCAAATGCTTTTAGCCATAGATGGCTTACCTCTCAAGTTAGATTTTGAGTCCTCACTCATGCAAAACTTTAATCTGTGCAGTGAGAAATGATCAAATCATTGACCATCAAAAATGCATCTGTTTCAGAAAACTATGAACACTCTTTTACATATGAATGTTCCTACTCATAATTCTCACAGCCTGTTTACAATTAGGCTCTCAAACTTTAACCATAGACTCATTAACTATGGACTTAGACATCTACAAAAGGGTTCTTGAAATGATCAAGCACAGAAGGAGAATGCACAGAAATATCGGGCGCAACTTCTCTTCATTTCTGACAAAAATTACATCTGAGTGATGAGAGAGTCGTGACTCACTTCTAAGATGTCTAATGACTCTTACAACTCCTGATTACTCTATTCTCATGCTCGCTCATACTTGCCCCGACATTTTCCAAAGTATATATATAGACAAAAATTTACAAGCTTATGACTACTCAAAGATATATGTGAACTATCTCTAAAATAATGTACATATGTGTACATATCTTCCAAATTTTGAATGTGTCCTTCTTTCATGCTTCACAACTTGTTCTCTTCTCAAAACCTTGACTTCATTTCCATGTCAAAACATCAATTGGTGATTGTCCTGCACCAACAAGAGGCAAATCGAGCGATGGTGAACAAGATGCTGCAGGCAGAGGAAGTCGATCCTCATTTTATAGAATCATTGAATCTTTTGGAAGATACATGTGGGATTATAGAAGCTGTGCGGACCATGTTACATCACACTCCCCCTCAATATGACCAACGAAGGCTTGATATGAGACCGCGAAGGGGAAAGATGATTCAAATGGAAGTCTCTACCTCCCTGCCTACCACAGCTCAAGAAGACGCTCACATGGCCAGCCCCACTAACACTGGTGCACACAACGATAGCACATAGATACCATCTCCACCATCACCTCCCATCTAGCCCACCAAACCCCTCACCACTAGCATTCCTGAACACCCAGTATTCACCACCAGTGAACCTATATCAAACACTACCATCTCTCCATCCTTCCCTTTACCTATACTAACCAATTCCAGCCAATCCTCTGAACCTCCGATAGGTCATCCTGCCACCCATCAAACCATAATAGGTCACCCTTCTTATCAACCAGCTCTTGGACAACCACATGACCCTACCCAAACATTAACACACCCAATTTCCCTCACTACTACATTTCCTCTTTCCCAACCCCAACCCACTGGGCCCCTACCTCCGTTCTTGGCAAACCTTGTAAATATAATTCTACAAATTGAGAATCATAATAGAAAGTCCCTTTCCCACCCCATCTCCCCCACATTCACGGCCACCACTAACACACCACCCACCATTCCAGTATTCACGATTCACACTTTACACACAATCACATCCGATCCCATGGACATTTCACCCTCCACAGGACCACTCACCACAACTTTTGTCTCAACATCACCACTTGTAACTTCACGCACATCACCACATACACCCACTGTCAACACAACATCCACTTTTCCCTCCCCCATTTCCCGACCCCTTGCATCTTTCACCTGCACCTCTGCATCCACCTCATTTAGTCAAGCATTGGACACCATGTTCGAAGCTGCTGCCCAACTTAAATAGGAATACAAATTATTGGAAGAAAACAATAAAGAGCTTTGTACTCTCTCGTGCCACCTCCAGGCACGTGTCAATGCCTTGGAGTTGAGTAACACTGCATTGCAACAAGAGGTTACCGCCCTCCAACAATCTCATGCAGAGCTCAAAGCCAAATATACAGTGACAGGTAAGGCGATGAAAGAACAAATTAGAGATCAGCTAGCCCACAATGCTAGACTACAAAGAAACATGGCCTTACTTCACTGACACTTAGCAGCTGCTCAAGAAGAGAATAGACGACTATAGCAACAGAATCAAGAGAATTTAGAAGCAGCTATCGAAAACACTCCAAGGGCACCTATAAATCCTGCTAAATTCCAAGCTATCCCCTCAGAAAACATTCAGCAGGTATTGGAAGATTATGCGACCCTCTTGGAAGCACACGACCAACTTGCAGACCAGGTGAAGGAACTGCAAATACACCATGTGCACCCAACAGAACCTAGAGAGACGATGAGTGTTGCTACTTCTCCACCACCAGAATCTTCAAGGGCCAACGAGGTACTTGAGCTATGCCAACAAGTGGCAGAATTAAAGATTAAATTGTTACAATATGAATGACCTCCATCTCCACCCGATCAACCAATAGAAGAGGAGGCTATTGTTATTACAGTGGAAGAAACATTTGAAGATAATTATGAGCCTCAACCTCTTCCAGGAGGCAGGGTCAGTGAGTAAGGACAAGACACATATGAGGAACCCCCTCCGACATGGATGAAACAAGTAGAAGAGATGGGGGCAACTCACGAAGAGCGTATATCCACTCAGATGATGGCCATGAAAACTATCGAGGAGACAATACTTCAATTGGAATATTTCAGGCACTTGGCTCCTCGGCGACTGATAACCAGTTCAGAGTTACAATATAAACCCTACTTTGTACTGTTGGCAAACTACAACGTTGAGATCAAACGCAAAACCAACAAGTACCCTACTTTCGCAACACAGTTTGAACCAGAGGACATTCCAGAGGAAGCCCAAAAAGGGGCCATATTCCAACCCATATGGAGGCAAAAGTTACTTGAGACCTATCCAGAGATGCTACAAACATGGGATCACGCTCCCATGCATTTGAAGTATAACCCTTGCTTTGGTCCAGTGCAACGAAGAAGATCATGGAAGGCATTTGCCATAAAAGTTCAGAACAATACTAATTGCAAACAATGGCTCAATTACCCCTCCATTGCACCCCCAATAGGCACACCAATTGTAGCCTACATGATGGCCACTATTAGACACTGGATGCCACGCCTCCATCCCATGCCTGATGTCATCGCGTAGATGATGCTCAAAATCCTGGACATGATGCAAATAGTGTTAAAGACTTTCCGCAATGTACGTAACATCCAGCCTCCAATTCCGGGCTTCATAAATGGTAATTATGACTTACTTTATGATATGATCACAAGCCCGAGTATTCGAGTTGCTTATGCATGGCATGCGAGAATCAGATATCTCCCTGCTTGCTATAAGCAAACCTTTGATGATATGTTCACCACGGGATTTTGGGAATCTCACTCGGAAGTTTTTGCACCACAACCCACTAATCTCCTATAGTTATTTGCATGCAAACAAACTATGCACTTAAAGCTCTATACCACACCACAACCTGACATTCCGAACGCAGTCAATTGGGATGCTCTTCAAAGAGATCTAATCAGAGGACTGAGAGTCCTGGAGCTTGAGGAGCTTTAGTAGTATTAGCCTACCAAGTTTCATAATTTTCAGAGCTCGTTTGAGCCTCCAAAATACATGTAAATGTAACAAGTCTTGGAGTAAATGAGAGCCTCTTCCATTGATAAGCGATATTACATGAGAGCATGTCAACCAAAAGCTCCCTTCTTTACAAAAATGAGCTTCTATTTATAAGCTAAGCTCTATTCCCCATGTGCTCTTTTGAAAAGTCAAAAAGTGGATGTCTCTCTAACTGTCATATCTTCTAGGATATTCCAAGATCAAATGTGTAACAACCAAATCCCCAAAAAAGACCTGAGTGGGATTTTTTACGTGGATTCTCCTTAGAAGGGTAAAAAGGGGTGAAGTATTTGAGAGATCTCTTACTATGGTATAAGGAAATATTAAAAAGTGCTCTAGGAGAGTGTTCATATGTGACACTCACATATATACAAAAAGAGTTATTCTTATGGTCTAGGGAGGGTTCTCATGCACAAATGAGGATGTGTGCATACCCTACAACCCAACAACAACTTTTCCTGGAATATCTACATCTTTGAACTCATAAATAGTGACTCCACCTATTTGACAAAGTTGATTTGACTTGAATCTCCAAAAGGCTTCCCCCATATCTCCATTGAAGAAGAGTTCAATGCTTTTATTGTCTTGGGGAACCCACTCTAGAGTAATCACTCTCGTCAAGATAGACTTGCCTTGAGGACTCTTGGTTTCTCATCCTAGGTCTCCTTGTTCTAGGTCTCCGATATCATTCTCGAGAATAAGATTTCCAAACTCATCCATCATACATGATCCCTTGCATATCAATATAAGAACCCTCTTCAAACTTAAGCACTGGGTGTTCAAGTCCGAAGGGTTGATCGGGATTTTTGAGTTGGACCAATGATCTCTTGAGACCATCCTCATAGATGTGTGCACCTAATTGGTTGGTCAAATATACTCCAACTTTGTCTTATAGGGACCTTCTGGTGTCTTTAAGTAAGCTATGCTTGCACTCCCTATCGGTCGTTCCTTGTTAAAGGACATATCTTAATCACTACTTTTTGAACTGATTATGTAGGGATAATCACTAAGCTACTGGGCCCAAGACCTAGCTGTATGGTTGACACTTGCTTCTAATGATATAATACTTTTTCCATCTCTCCCTAGGTGTCTACTTGACCTAAGGTTCATATGCCCTACTAATTAGCCCAATGGCCCTTGTACAACCATGTTGTTAATTTCTTGAGATCAATTACTTGTTCTTTTTAATTTCTTTAAGATGTATTTCCTTGTCTTTAAATAAGCATCATCAGGAGCACTTAAGTACGGAATTTTTCATGCTTAATGTTCTTCATCCAATTAGATGAGATTCTTTGCCCTTAAATCGTCCCTTGACTGCAATTAGACTATTCTTGGACTTGAGAATTTAAAGGCTGTTAGAACTTGAGTATTCCTATCACACCTCTAATCAACCAAAATCACTATTCGCACTTAGCCTATGCTAGGAATTGATTGAGGGGGTTGAGAGATCTTCCAACCTCAAGTCACTCTCCTTGGTTGCCCTTGTAAGCCCAAGAAGCATGTTCCCAAGCTCGCACACAATGGCACCTTGGGTTGGTCTCGCTAAGAGCTCTCAATGATCTTGTAAAAATTCCAAGATTAACTCAAGATTCTAACTTCAATTGACAGACAATTTGATTCAGATACTTTTGAAATCCCTTTTTTCCCCTTGTGTTGCACAAAAATCCTCTAGAGTCCCCTTGGTATCCTAACCCCTGTGGAAGGCCAACATCAAAATATTATATCTAAAACTCTACATATTAGTTTTATCAAAGCCAATCAATCTTTATGTAGGATTTTAAATGAGCTTTCCAATGAACTCAAGATCACAAGAAAGGGATTTCGTATGAAAAAGTTATGTCTGTTCATGGTTCTGGGGGTTAAAACAGGCAAATAAGTAAACCAAATTTCTCAAATTATTTGCTTGGGGGCTTCTCTATGCTCCAATCACTTGCAATTTATGATCAAAATCAGCCACAATTTAAAAATTTAAAAACCCTAAAAAAATTGGTTGAATTTGCTTGTCAATCACGATCGACGGGGCTATCAATCACGATGGACAAAGTTGTCTATCATGGTCTATCAATCGCGATGGACAGTGTCAATCGCGATTGATGGTGTCAATCGTGATGGACGTCTCTGTCATGATTGATGGTCTTGTTTGTGATTGATGGTGTCAATCGTGATGGACATAATTTTTTGGGTTTTTTGTATTATTTTATCTCAATCATGGCCTGTGTGTTGCGATGGATAAGTATCTCATCAAAATGGGGTATCAATCGTGATTTCTCTATCAATTGCAATGGATAGGGGTGTCTATCACTATGAATACATGTCAGTCATAATATATAGGCAGTCTGTCGTGGGTTGTCAATTGCAATGGACTTAACTTTTCAGATTTTTGCGTAGCTATGTGTCAATCGAGGGTATGTGTCTTGCGATGGATAGGTTTTTGGCCAAGTCCATGTGTGAGTCAAGATTTTTCTGTCGATCGTGATTGTTGCAGAGCTAAAGAGAACACAAAGCAGAGAAAAAGACGGGCCCCAAAATTTTTCCAATTTGGACATCACATCTTTGTATCATAACCATTCTTGTAATATATTTTCCATTGTAAATGCACTAGAGGAATCCTCTAGATGCATCCCCTCAGAAGATTAGAAACTTATCCATGTAAAATAGTAGGAAATTAGTCTTTTAGTGAATAAAGTGCCGGTCTCTTGTGTGAAAGGACCATTTTTAGGGCACAAGTATATAAGTCAAATGGTGACTCTTTGTAAAGACTTTTTGCCATTGTGAGAATCAAGAGCACAGAAATTCGAATTTGTGTCTTCTTCACTCTGTATCTTCTTCTTTGTGAGCTTGTATGCATGTGTATTGCTTGGAAAGAGTGTTAGGATCCATGAAGTGTTTGTTTGCTGTTGCTGAGGTATGTGCAAAGTGTAGGAAGTGTTGAAATGTAGGAAGGTTTTTCCTATGACTCAGTATTTTGCTCATAACTTGAGGTAGGAGTGTCAAAATTGAGTGAAGCCACCGCCATTGGATGCGTCTTCTCGAGAGCTTCGAAACGCATATGCTATTTGCTATATTTAGAGTTCGGAGCTGAGAGAAAAGCTCATTTTACTGATGGCTACTGCACCAAGTATCGTGACACCATGACTGTGAGTTGAAGCTTGTTTGGATTAGTCTTTGCTTTATTTGCACTCTTTGAGTAGTTCATTTGCATTGATCATCACTTGATTGCATGTCATCATACACTCGGATAGGTTTTTATACTCATCGGATTGATAATTAAAGCGTGAATCCCCACTATATGCACTTGAGGGGGATTGAGGTAGAGTTTCTTTCTCCACAAGTCCCTAAGTTGGTACTTAGGTCAACATGTTTTTTGGCGCCGTTACCGGGGAGTTTCGAATCAAACCGAGGCATTCGTGTGATGGTAAGTAGCTTTTTGCATTGAAGCAAGAGGAGGAGTGGTGATTTTCTCTTCTTTGGTAAGTCATTTTCAGCCGCACTTACTACTTCTCATTCTTGGAGTGTGTGTAGTGAGTTCTTAGTCTAGGGAAGTGAGTGGAATGAGTAGAGTAGGAGGAGTAAGGGAGTAGGCTAGGTAGTTAGAGTAGCTTTCACTCCTTGTTTTGTTGTTTTATTTTCAGTAAGTAGGAAAAGCCAAGTATCAAAGCCAAAAAACTAGCATTTGAAAATGACTTGTCTTGTAAGCAAGTATTGTGAGAGGAGCTGTCGAGTATAATGTCTGATCAATACAGCGATCGGGAGTGCACTGAGCAAGAGGGGGTGTTAGGAGTGTTGGGAAAGAGTATCCAAGGTAAGCAAACTCACCTCTTACTCATAACTTCTCAGGAAATCAAAATTTTCAGAACAAAACGATCGGCGTCAGGTATCGTGGGAAACTTACAGGGGTGAAAAAGTGTGATTTGGATGAATCAGAGAGTGAGGAGAGGGTAGAAGAACCTATAAAACATTTGTGTACAATCAAAACTTAAAAAATCTAGCAAAAATTTGAAAAAGGGTCAAGTATCGTGTTCTCTCACGGTCCAGTATCGCGATAGCAAGTATCGTGATCTCCTGTGGTTGAGTATCGTGATATTTCCCAGATATCGTGTATCGCATTGCAAAGATCGTGTATTGTGTTGTCACCGATCGCGATACCTACTGTGTATCCTGTATCGTGATCTATCGATCACGATACTTGAGAAGTATCGTGTATCGTTTAGAGCCAAATATCGTGATTGCCAGGTATCGTGTATCGTGATCTATCGATCGCGATACTTGAGAAGTATCGTGTATCGTGTGGTCCAAGTATCACGTTATCCAAGTATCGAGTATCGTCCCTTTTGAGTATCGTGTATCAAGTATCATTTTTCATCAGGTATTGAGTATCGTGATAGTCAAGTATCATGTATCGTGCATACAGTGATCGCGATACCTATCAAAGATCGTGTATCGTGTGGTCCAAATATCATGATTGCCAGGTATCGAGTATCGTGGTTTGAAGATCGCGATACTTGAGAAATATTGTGTATCGTTGTAGTTGAAGTATCGAGTATCGTGGGCATCCAGATATCGTGTATCGTGTCACTTTGAAGTCAAGTATCATGACTTGAAAAGTTCACTTTCAATCAATTTCCAGCCACAATTTTTCTAGAATTCTAATCCATAGTGAAGAGTTCTAGAAGCTAGAGATTAGCAAGGACTGATCAGAGTTGTGAAGTGGATGAACCTAAGATCTGGAAGAACCCTAGGAAGCCGAAGAAGTGTAATCTCTTCTGTAGGTAGTGTAGCCGAGCCAAGTAGCCGTTCACATTACTCGGAGACCTTGAGTGAGTCAGAGGAAGAAATTCCCATGGCTTCAGAGGATATGCAGAACACAGTACCAATGATTGACATGATGTCAATTATTGAGGGAGAGTATCGGACCTCTTTGGATTATGTGAACAACAACCAAAATGAGATCCCTATTTATTTGGATGGTCTAAACAGATCAGTGGCCAGGTTAAAGAAGGCTTCAGAGGCTTACATAGTGCCTAGGCTAGCAGTCAAGTATGTAGGAGGATTTTACATGGACAAAAGAGATATCCAGTATGTTGTCACAGAACAACCGGAAAACATTAATGAACAAAACAATGCTTCAAACCTAAATGGAGGAGGGAATGAAGAGCAAGTAACTACACCTAGAGGGAGATCTACTGTAGCTAGAATTAGGAGAGGAGACATGATTCCTCAGGATGACTCCCTAATGGATGTATACTTGATCAATGGAATGGAGCCTCTTTTTAGAGCACATTCTTCAATATGGGAAGCTGCCCCTAATCCTGTCACCATCTATGAGTTACAAGATCCTGATTTCCCCACCATCATCACATATTTGGATAAGAATCAGAGAAGATATTGGCCCTTGACGGAATTAGAAAGAGCTGAGTTGAAATATTAGAATATTCCAGTGTTTCCCCCTAGGGACCAAGCCACTACTTCACAAAACCCACTTGGAACGTCTCAGAATGATTCATATCAACAGTCGGGGCAAACACAACAAACACAACAAACCCAAATCCTGGTTAGACCACATGTGCAGTTTGCAATGCCTGCAAATAATCCTAACTACCGACCTCAACCGCCTGTCGACCCAAGACATGGAATTCCTGTCCCAGTCAGACCACGGGTAGTAAGAGGACGAGGCATACCCATAGGAAGACCAATTTTCCCAGTAATGCCTAGACCGCCCGAAGCAGGAAGAAGATTAAGGCCAATTCAAGTTGCCAAATGCATGAGAAACCACTACGATGGCTCTAGTGAACCTTACAATCATATAGCCGAATTTAAACAAGTAATCAGAGCCGAACAAGTAGACAATTTCTTGATCCAATATGAGTCCTTTGGTCTTACTTTGTCAGACACTGCGTTAGCATGGTTCCAGCCTTTGGACCCTAATCATTTCCAAAACATGGAACAAGTCTATCAAGAAATGATTGAGGAATTCACTAAGTCAGGAATTAAAAACAACTCTTCATCATTGATCCATAGCTGTAAGCAAGCCCCTACAGAATCAGTAAGATTGGCAGCAAGAAGATTCAAGCAGTATGTGTGTAGCTCAAGTGTAAGCACCACCTCCTTTACTTGTCAATCCGCGGAGACGTGAGGACCGGTATGAAGACCACGAGCAAGTGAAGGCACAAGTGCGTGAGTGAAAGCACACAAACATGCACACACATACACACACACGCGCACAAAGTAAGATCAAAGAGAGGAACAATGGAAAGCTTAGATTGCAAAAGAGTTCTCTTCCAAAAGTTCTATTCTCTAGCCAGCTAGCCCCAAAAATGAGCTCTCTAGCTCTTTTTATAGTTTTTGGACTAGTTTTGGCCCTGTCCAGACCTAGTGTCCGGCCTAGTTAAAAATTAGGTTCCAGGGCTTATTTGAGGGCTCAAACGAAGTCTAAAAATTATGAAAATTGGTACGATGGTACTTCTAATACTCCTCAAGCTCAAGGACTCCTCGGCTTGAACAAAATGGAGTTACTAAAAATAGATAATGGTATTTACAATGGTTTCTAGTGATGAAAATCACTATTTTTGTAGGGGATTCTTCTGAAAATTTGACATACACTTCTTGGAGCTCCCTACTTGCTCCCTTTCCTCGTGTGTCCACCTTTTGATGTGCTTCCATGCTTTGTCCTTGACTTTGAGCTTCAACACGTGCTTCCATGCTTTGTCCTTGACTTTGAGCTTCAACACTCCCCCCCCTCTCGAGTCTGTCGTCCCTGACAGACCCTTGTTGGAAGGGCTGTTCTGTGTAGTGCTTTGAGAGGTGGTGTCCATCCATTGTATGAGCTGGTTCCTTGGATTCCAGCAAGAATGTGTCGTTGTGAGCTTTCAAAACTGCAAGTTGCTCAGAAGAGGTTGTCAAGAGTGATTTGGAGCAACTACTGGCTTCAATTTGCTTCCGAGATATGGATGTTGTTCCCATGATGTCCGCTAGCTCTTTTAAAGATGATGTTGAGAGCATTCATGCCAACTACTCATAACCCATAATGAATGATGGGTAAGTGTGTTCGTGCCTGGGTTGAAAAAAGTATGTGCCTTGTGCATGGCCTTGTAATGTAGCCCTACGCATGCTTACTTGGAAAATGCATTGGAAGAAGTATGGTGCAAAAATTGCGGGTCTTGAGCTAAGTGCTCAAGGGTATGCTGACGAAGAGGTTTCCTAAACTATCATGGTTATGGTGTTTCCAGAGTAAAGATACTTACCATGGCGAAGGGTGATGGATGTTTGCCTCTTCGTGTTGTACACTCGGCCTTTGGGATGGAACCTTGTTGATGAATGTCCATGTTGATTGTCCACTGATGAGATCTTTTGAGTGGTGGATCCCCTCTCCTCTTTTCAAAGCAACGTTTGTCACTAACAATGTGCATTTCTGAGCTTGGGCTCATGCACGTTCCGGTTTGGACATAGATTACCATATTGGACACGTGCCGGTTTCTAAGAGATTACCATGCTGATTGACATAGACCATTCACCAGTGCTACTGTTCCATACTGGTTCAGGAAATACTGAGAATTGAATTGCTTTATATTCCTTGGCAAGCAACATCGGGTAACTACACCAAGCTGAGTTTCACATATTCTCTTTAGCTCACCATATGCAGGAGTCTTCTCCTCCAGAACTACCTTTTGCAGATATCTCCTTGGATGCTCTGGTACATGAAGTAGTTAAGCATCACTCAAGTTGCGGACCTTCAAGCTCTTCATTCCTACCATGGTAAGAGAAAATCATAGTTGTAGATGCCATGTTCATGCCAAATGCTTATCATCTACCAGATAAGGCAGCAATAATCTCACTGCTGGCCGAGACATACTGGGAACAAGCTCTCTCCCACTTCTTTTTTTTTTTTTTTTTTTTTTTTTTGTTTGAGGAACAGGATATCACAAAACAAGAACACAAAAGTTAGTATCAATAGAAATGTTCGACATATGTCACTGTGCTCTTGTGCATGGGATTCTCAAGTGTGTCTATGCACGGCCGTGTAATGTGGCCCTATATTAATGCATACTTTGGAAATACATGACCTAAATGGTGCAAAAGACAGGGTTGTGCAAGGAGCACATGGTTGTTGCTCGTTTGAAGCTTTCGATGTTATTTGTGGAGGTTGATGCCGACCTTGGTGGAGGTATCCATTGAGTCTCGAACTGATGTAAACCTCCTGATTGGAGTCCATTTTAGAACATCACTTGGCACTGTAGAGGTCACTTCAGGCGTCTTTCTCTTTGGATGCTTTCTGAACTGTGGTATCCCGTGTGGTTGATGCTTTGGTTCGGTGGAGGCTACTTGCACTTTTGGCTTCCAAACCCATATCCTTTTTGCATGTCTTCCTACTAATGTTGAAGAGCTGATTTGATCTTCCTTTGGTCTCTGTACGTGGTTCTTACCCTTTTCTCTTTTTGGCTTTTTTGTTGAAACCTTTTGCATGTGGGAGAACAAAGGTTGTTGTGGGTGTAGGAGCTTCTTAGGTACCCACATCTGTAATTGCCCTTGTTGAGCTGCAGCTAACTTCTTAGGCACCCAAACTTGTTGGATATCTTGTGATTGAGCTTGTCTGAGCTGCTTCCTTCGTCTTCTGGCCTGGTTAGTGTGCATGGATGGGATTTGTGGGGGTAAGGCTAGTGGTTGCTCTCCTTTGCGTACCCAGATCTGCTTCATGCCCGGAATCGCTTTTTTATCGAATGGTGTCTTTCTATTTGATGTAGCAGTTGTCGTGAACGGTTGTGTTTGCTTGTGTGGTGGGCTCACTACTGTGGCTATTTGATTCTTTGGAGAAGAAGAAAGATCCACCCGCCCTCGAACCTGGTCTTCCACGATTGACTCCTTCTGCAACATAGAGCTTTTGACACATACAACCTCTTCTTTCATATGATTAGTCTTGGAAGAACTAAGAGAGTGTGTGGTGCCATGATTTAGGAGCATGCAATTTTCTAATTCTAATGTGATGCATTGTTCATGTACCCAAACTTGAAGAATTTGACTTCTTAGGTTTAAGTTAACTGCATGGTCATAGATCCAATCTTGACCCAAGACAAGTGGTTCTGTAAGGTTCTCATCTTGACATACTAGCACTTTGACTTTCATTGGAACATCTTGAAGGTAGATGGGAAGTTCCACCTCGCCCAAACAAGGGGTTTCCACACCTCCCAATCCTATGAGATAAGCTTCTATGGGATTGATGTTCAACCCCAAGTCTTGGCAGTAGGAAAGTCTAACTGCACTACTTGCTGCACCTGAGTCAATCAATGCTTTCACCGTCCTTGCACCCTTCCCTTGTCCTATCTCTATGGTCACAAAGGGTCTTCGGTCAATGACCTGAGAAGTCGCTATGTCTGACTTTTGACACATATCCATGTGATATTTTGGGGCTTTTGAGTTGACTTCTAGGCCTAATCGCCTTAACTTATTTCGCCTAATACGCTCTCTGGCCTCTACCTGTGCTTCTTCTCTCACTCTTAACTCTTCTTCTTTTCGCTTCTTTGCAGTGTTGAGTCTCATTAGCATATCCTCAGTAAGAGGTTCTTGATATAGCTTGACTCTGCATCCACTAATATAGTTTGGCAAGATATCTCCTTCTAGAGTGGCCAACTGAACTGCACCACTAGTGGAAATTCTATTAATGATCATGGGTCCATATCCTCTTTTTTCCAACTTACGGGCATGTTGTTTTAGTGTGTATACCAACACTAGATCTCCCTCTTTCAATCCCTTATCCTTGATGTGTGCATCAAAGTATGCCTTTTGCCGCTTCTTTGCAGCGTAGATGCCTGCTGCCGCTCGTAGCCTCGTCTCACCCAAGCGTTCAAGATCAAAGATCCTGGAGGACAATTCATGCCCATTCCACTCATACTCTTGTGCTACTTTTAAGGCAGGGATTCAGAAATCTAATGGTAGCACAGCGTTCTGTCCGAAGACCATCTGAAATGGGGTGGCGTTGAGTACCGTTTTGTAGGCAACTCGATAAGCCCAAACAGCATGATGAAGTTGTTTGTCCCAATCAGAGCGTTTATTATTCACCAGTTTTGTCAATACGTTACAGAGGATCTTATTGGTACTCTCGGCTTGTCCGTTGGCTTGTGGGTGATAGGGGGCAGATTTCTTATGTGTCACCAAGAATTCTTGGAGAAGATTTTCAATGACTTCATTCAAGAAGTGTGTGCCTCTATCGCTCACCAACTCTATTGGTAGTCCATATCTCGTGAACACATTCTCGAATAAGAACTTAGCCGTAGTCTGAGCATCATTCTTTGTTGTGGCTTTGACTTCTACCCACTTTGTAAGGTAATCTGTGGCTACAATGATGTACTCTGCATGGGAGTTTCTAGCTGGGGGGTTAATAGGACCTATGAAGTCTATGCCCCACTTCGAAAATGCACGTCCTCCCATCATTGGCCTCAAGGGCATCTCGTCTTTTCTCACTGGATATTGTGCACGTTGGCATGTGTCACATTTCTTCACATAGGTATGTGCATCCATATGAAGAGTGGGCCACCAAAGTCCTGAGAATAGAATGGTCTTGATCACTCGGTCAGGACCAAAATGTCCACCTGCAACACCGCTGTGTGCAGTTTCTAGGACTTTCAAATAATCTGATTCGTGAACGCACAGTCTTAAGTAACCATCTTTGCCTCTTCGGTATAGGTTGTCTCCTACTAGGGCATAGCCTTGAGCCTCTTGCTCCATGCTTCTTCTTCTTGCTAGACTAGCCTCTTTGGGTAATTTTCCCGATCTCATAAACTCTACCAATGGAGCACTCCAATCTGGAATTAATGACACTTGATAAAGGGTCGCATGCTCCACTGGGGGTCTCTCTCTGCACCTTGGACAATTCTTAATCCACTCATGTATTTCTTTGTCCATGCTAGGCCAATACACTCCTAAACGCTTTAGATTCTGCAATGTTCGTTGTTTAGAATAGTGATTTCCTAGCAATCCTACTCTTTAATATTCCTTGGCCTTGGTAGCTCCGCTATGGCTCGTACCTTATCTTCATCTGTTGAGATTCCATTCTTAGAAACAATGTGACCTAAGATTTTACCTTGACGCACCATAAACACACACTTTTCTGGGTTTAGACACACTCGATATTCTCTACACTTGTTGAAGATTTGTCTGAGTTCAGGGATGTGAACCCTTCTTTCTTGGGAATGAGCACATAAATCATCCACATACACTTCTAAGCTCTTTCGCAAGAACTCTTTGAAGACATGACACATGAGCCTTTGGAATGTTGCAGGTGCATTGGTGAGCCCAAATGGCATCACCCGAAATGCAAAGATTCCCCACTCTGTAGCAAAAGCTGTTTTGTGTTGATCTTCTGGGGCAATGGCTACTTGATTGTAACCTGAAAATCCATCAAGGAAGCTATAAACTTCCTTGCCTGCAACACGCTCCAATAGGTGTTCTGTGATTGGAAGTGGATAACTATCTCTAATCGTAGCGGCATTAACTTTTTTAAGGTTAATACACACTCGCAACTTCCCGTTCTTCTTGGGTACCACAACAATGGGGGACACCCATTCGGTATGCTCAATCTCATAGATGAATCCAGCCTCAATCAACCTATCAATTTCTTCTTTGATTTTGGCTGCATAGGTATCATTGTATGTGTAGGGCTTCTGTTTGGTGGGCTTAGCATCAGCAGTCATGGGGATAGTATGAGAGCAAATTCTTGGATCTACCCCTTTCAAGTCTCTATAGTGCCATGCAAACACATCCCTATATTCCCTTAATAGAGCTATGAGCTCCATTTCTTCTCTTGCACTTAGGTCATCTCCTATATATGTGCATCTCTCTTCGTTCTCTTCAATGGTCACTACAATCTTCTTGGTCTTTTCTTTATTATCATATGATTCTCCTATGATGGCCTCTCTCTTAGGCATTCGTACCAAAATTTTGCGGTCGTCAACTTCATATTTCTTGAAGTTTTCTGGTACTTCGAACAATGATTCCTCCTTTTCTTGTTTCACTGCTTTTCTTTTCTTTTTCTTTTGACTACTCTCACTTCCATCTTTTGAGTTGACTGTTTTAATACTTGTGAGAGGTTCTTCTTCTTTCTGGGTGAACACTCCTATATCTTCTAGATAGTGCTGCTCTGAGTTAAAGCAACTATCCATCACAATAGACTCCAGATCATCGTCATTCTCTTCTTCTTCTATGACATCACTAGGGTCACATTCTTCTAGCAAGGGTTGACACATGAACACTGAGATATCATAACCCTCCTCATCACAATGAGGTGTCCACTGTTCCTCATTGACAGCAATGTCCATGGTGGCTAAGATTTCTGGCCAGCCATGAGGCTCAAACTCCTCATCTGGAAAGATCATCGGTGTGTAGGCTGGGTCTCTAACTGGTCTATCTCCTAGTGAAGTTCCTTCTTCCCTTGCCTTTAAACGTTTTTCCTCTTCCTTTGCGACTTTGCACATCCACAAATGAGTATCTTCATGCAGCCATGATGGATCAGGTGAACTTTCAGAATGCACAGAGATGGAATCTTCTTTCACTTTGTGGATAGAATTCCACTGTAGGGGTGGTACATCTCTGAAGGTGTAATCCTTCAAATTGACCTTGGTGGTAACCCCTAAGTGCTGTAAGTACAAGGAGTTAGTTCCCCAATCCTGTACTATTTGCAATTGTCGTAGGAAGGGTCTTCCTAGGATCATCTCATAGACATTATTTTTCTCAAAGTCACATATAGCAAATGTGTGCTCAAACTCTACACCACAAGTGGTTAGAGTGATCCCTTCTAGCAATCCTAGAGGTCTTTCAAAATGACCATCAACCATTTGAAGCTTCATTCTAGTTGGTCTTAATGTGGGCTTGCCCCATTGCTTCCACAAGGAGGTGGTCGCAATAGCAACACCAGCACCTGAATCTATGATTGCTTTGGTTGTGTAACCTTGGTAGGTGATTGGAAGATAAGTATTACCTTCTTCACCCTCACACATGTCCCCTATTTTGTCTAGAGGTATCTCTGGTACCCTTTGCTTAGCGCCTACTTTTGGCATATTGGACTCAAGTTCTGGGACCTGATCCTTCACATGATTCCATAACTCAGGTTTTGCTTTGAGCAACTCTTCTACAGTGAGATGACACTGAACCTTAGTGTTCTTCACGACATCCGTGTTCCTTGGAACCACTGAGTCTTCATTTCTTACTAGTATTGTGGGAGCTCTAATCTGGAGTGATTCAGATTCCCATGGGCCTGGAAATTGAGGCAGTTCTTCTAAGGTATTAGATTCAAAATCTAATCTTTCGTCTTCTTGTTCTGCTTCATCTTCGTAAATAGATGGAATGTCTTGGGGAAATTGATCATGAAGATCATCAATCTCAGGAATAGGAGGGGAATTACCCTTCTCCTTGGCCCATTTCTCCTCTTGTATTTCCCGCAAGAACTCTTGAGAGTACTGTTGAATAGAAGGAGGTATTCCAGCATCCGTGGAATTAGGAACATAAGCTCCCCTTGGTGGTGAGCTTCCTCTTTCAATAACTGGTTGAGCCTGTGGAGGTAGAGAAACTTGTGGTTTGTTTACCAACTACTCTAATCGTTCTAGTAAGCCCTGGAAATGCAAATCCGATCTGATAGAGTTTGTCTGATTGAACTTTTGACTAGTCTCAAGTATGGCTTGAGCTTGTTCTACCATTTTCATGCACATTTTCATCCGTTCAATCTCTAAATCTGCTCTAGGGTAACTCTTGTCTAGGTTTGCCGCTGTAGGCCCTTCTTGAAGTCGAGCCTGGTAGGCCTTGAACATCATGTCCAAGCCTTCTGGGGTTGGATCTGCAAGAACAGACCCTGGTTGCGGTCTATTTACAATGGGTGGTGGGGTGGGATGAGGTGGAGTGGATGGAGTTTCGGCATGCGAGGGGCTTTGAGATGCAATGTCTTCTATTTTTGTTTTCGCTTCTTTTAAGCTTTCTTCTAGTTCCGATAGCTTTTTATTCCACTTGCGATTGGCCTTCTCTCTGGTATCCTTCCATGTTCTTGTTTTCCTCTTACTAGGCTCTCTCGATTCACTCGACTCTGATTGTTCTACTGGTTTATCCTGTTTTAAGGCTTGTGCTCTAGTGACAGCTTGTATAGGAGCCACATTGCTACTACTTGAACTTGGATCTGCCACTAAGCCTACCACATTAATGGGTGTAATCTTGGGTGCACTAGAGGGGTTTCTTGGACAATCTCTGGGGAGATGGTCTTTGCCACAATCAGGACAAAAAGCCTGTATTGTGATAGCCTGTCCTTGACTCGGAGATGGTGGGTGGGGACAGTCACGAATGAAATGGTCACCATGACATCTGAAACAAGATCCTCTAGGGGCTTGTGGTCTCATTTGTCTCAACTGGGGCCTAGGGTTAGGATTTGTGTACATGACATTGGAGTATTCTGGCTCCCAATTTTGCTCCATAGGCGGTGCCTCATATTGATACGAGTAAAGCTCACTATGTTCAGGTGACTCTGTGTAATAAGCATCTGGACTACCTTCATGGGAGTAGTCTGAACTATGAGCATGAGAGTCATTATCTGGTATCAATGGGGTTAGTGGCACCAAAGCTCTATTTGGATTTTCCTCTCCCACAGCATACTTGACTGGAATCATGTTGGCTGGAGCTGGTGGTTGGTTTCCCAAGACAGGTTGTGGCCTATATGGTACCTGATATTGCTGTTGTGGTCTATAATATGGCTGTTGGTATTGGTTCTGATACCTACCTTGTGGATAAGGTTGCTGATAATTCTATCTAACAGCCTGCCTATTGTAGGGACATTCTTGAGCCGTATGGTTTGTGTACTTCCTTTCAATAGTACAATAGGGAGCATTCCTTTCTCTAATATTTTGGTTTTGCGTTGGGCATACGTTAGCCATGTGGTCACCTCCGCAAGTATAGCACCGATTCAATGGAGTGACTCTCTGTGTTTGTTTATTTTGGACTCCCAGCTTCTTGGCAACTTGCTCAGCTATCTCTTCTCTCTTTCAGGTCTTTCATTTTCAAATCCTGCTCTATTCTTGCCCACGGTGTGTGCAAAACTTACCTCAGGTCTCTCTCTAGTTCTTCCTCTCTGGGCTTCATGAGCGTGGGATGATCCTACTCCTTGGAGGCCATGGGAAACATTGGATCTTGGTGGGGGGAAAATCAATTCATTCTTCCAAGTATATGCATGTCTATCATGTTCTGTTACCAAGAAAATTTTCTCTGATGTGTTATCCAGGTAGACAACCTTTCCTGGTATCTCTGGATCCTTGAACTCGTAGATGATGACTATGCCCAATTGGCTAGGTTGTTCTGGCTTGAATCTCCAAAAGGCTTCCTCTGTTTCTCTATTCAAAAATAGTTCTATGCTTTTGTTGTCTTGAGGGATCCAGTCTGGAGTGATCACTCGGGTCAAAACTGACTTGCCTCTAGGAGTCTGGGGTCCTTGTCCTATATTTCCTTGTTCTAGGTCTCCTATCTCATTCTCATGAATGATATTTTCAAACTCATCGGTCCTATCTGGTTGGTTGGTAACCACATACATGGTTCCTTCCTTATCAATGTATGAACCCTCTTCGAACTTGACCACCGGGTGTTCAAGTCCAAAGGATTGATCTGGATTTTTGAGTTGGACCACTGATCGCCTCAGACCATCCTCATAGATGCGAGCACCTAGTTGGTTGGTCCGAATATATTCCAACTGTGTCTTATAGGGACCTTCCGGTGTTTGTAGATGGGCAGTCCCTGAGCCACCTGCAGGTTTTCCCATGCTAAAAGACATTTCTGAATCACTTGTGTCAGAACTTAGTAAAAGATCACCACTTAGTTGTTGTGTCCAAGACTTGGATGTATGGTTGACACTAGCCTCAGAAGATCTAATGCTTTGTTTATCCTTGCCTAAGTGTCTACCAGATCTCAGTTTCATAAGCTTTAGTCAAGAGTCCAAATTTTCCCTTTGGTATGGTTCAAAATTCTTTAGAGCCCCCTTGGTTCCCTAGTCCCACCTGAGGGTCAACTTCAAATTATCCTATCTAAAAATCAACACGTTATTCTTGAAAAAAATAGTTGAGGTCGTGTAGGATTTGAAACGAGCTTTCCAACAAGCTATAGAGCTCAAAAAATGGACTTTGGATGAAAAAGTTATGCCAATTCAGGCTCCTAGGGGTCAAAACAGGCAAACAGGGCCTTTGGAGAAAATCGCGATTTTGTGATCTTTCTGAAAATCGCGATGCTGTGAAGTCAAAAAAATCGCGATGTTGAGCACAAAATCGTGTTTTTGAAAATCGTGATTTTGAGCAGAAAATCGTGATTTGAAAATCGCGATGTTGAGCAGAAAATCGTGATTTGAAAATCGCGATGTTGATCACAAAATCGTGTTTCAGAGAATCGCGATGTTGATCACAAAATCGTGTTTTTGAAAATCGCGATGTTGATCACAAAATCGTGTTTCAGAGAATCGCGATGTTGATCACAAAATCGTGTTTCTGAAAATCGCGATTTTGACTCAGAGAATCGTGATTCACAAAATCGTGTTTTTTGACTGAAAATCGTGTTTTCTCAGAATCGTGTTTTTGACATGAAAATCGCGATTTTGAGCAGAAAATCGTGAATTGAAAATCGCGATTTTGAACAAAAATTCGTGTTTTCTCAAAATCGTGTTTTTGACTTGAAAATCGCGATTTTGTCCCACAGAATCGTGTTTTTCTCAAAATCGTATTTTTGGCTGAAAATCGTGATTTGTGAGAATCGCGATTTTGAGCAGAAAGTCGTGTTTTTCACAAAATCGTGTTTTTTGCTGAAAATCGTGATTGGTGAGAATCGCGATTTTGAGCAGAGAATCGTGTTTTTGAAAATCGTATTTTTCACATGAAAATCGCGATGTTGAGCACAAAATCGTGTTTTTGAAAATCGCGATTTTGAGCAAAAAATCGTGTTTTCACAGAATCGCCTTTTTCACAAAATCGTGTTTTTGGCATGAAAATCGCGATTTTGTCATAGAGAATCGTGTTTTTTCTCAAAATCGTATTTTTGCTGAAAATCGTGATTGGTGAGAATCGCGATTTTGAGCAGAGAATCGTGTTTTCTTGAAAATCGCGATTTTGAGCAGAGAATCGTGTTTTTCACAAAATCGTGTTTTTTGCTGAAAATCGTGATTGGTGAGAATCGCGATTTTGAGCAGAGAATCGTGTTGTTTTTTTTTTTTTTTTTTTTTTTTTTTTTGAAAAACACAGAATCGCGATTCTTTTCAACCAACTTTTAGGCGGGAAACTGAAAATCGTGATTTTTCAAAAAATTTTGAATTTTCACAGAATCGCGATTTTCATCACAGAATCGCGTTTTTTGGCGGGAAATTCAAATTTCTGAGCGCCGGCTATGGCGAGCTCCGTATGAGCAGAAAATCATGAAAAAAATACAGCGCTTGCTCTCCCTTGCACCTCCTAACTCCTTCACACACAATAATGCATGAAAAATGGAATGAAAATGGTGAAAATGCACTAAAAAACAAGAAATTTCTATGAAGAAGAAGATGGAAGAAGGTGGAGATGATGATGATGATGAAGATAAAGAGGAAAAAACAGAAAATGAACTGAAATGACAGTTTTTTTACCTTCCAACGTCGCAAATCTACGATCTTACCATCACAACGCTCGTCCTCGAAGCTCTCTCCCCGGCAACGGCGCCAAAATTTGGTGTAGCTCAAGCGTAAGCACCACCTCCTTTACTTGTCAATCCGCGGAGACGTGAGGACCGGTATGAAGACCACGAGCAAGTGAAGGCACAAGTGCGTGAGTGAAAGCACACAAACATGCACACACATACACACACACGCGCACAAAGTAAGATCAAAGAGAGGAACAATGGAAAGCTTAGATTGCAAAAGAGTTCTCTTCCAAAAGTTCTATTCTCTAGCCAGCTAGCCCCAAAAATGAGCTCTCTAGCTCTTTTTATAGTTTTTGGACTAGTTTTGGCCCTGTCCAGACCTAGTGTCCGGCCTAGTTAAAAATTAGGTTCCAGGGCTTATTTGAGGGCTCAAACGAAGTCTAAAAATTATGAAAATTGGTACGATGGTACTTCTAATACTCCTCAAGCTCAAGGACTCCTCGGCTTGAACAAAATGGAGTTACTAAAAATAGATAATGGTATTTACAATGGTTTCTAGTGATGAAAATCACTATTTTTGTAGGGGATTCTTCTGAAAATTTGACATACACTTCTTGGAGCTCCCTACTTGCTCCCTTTCCTCGTGTGTCCACCTTTTGATGTGCTTCCATGCTTTGTCCTTGACTTTGAGCTTCAACACGTGCTTCCATGCTTTGTCCTTGACTTTGAGCTTCAACAATGTGGACAGATGCCCAGTGGAAGAGAGGCCTACCCAAAATAAAATGGTGTCATTATTTTTGGAAGGATTATTGAACGAATCATTAAGATCGCTGGTATATGTAAAGAGAGTTCAAACCTTGCAAGAATGCATGAAGGAATGTATAGACCTAGAAGATAACCTTGTAGAAGATTTGAAAATACCTCAAGGTAGCTTGAAAAGTGAAGATTCGGCCAACATCACATCAAGCCCTAAAAACAATGTAGAGGAAATAGCCGATTTGGTAGCAAAGAAGCTGAACATTCAAGGACAGAGAAACTACCCCAGTAACCCTCTAAGAGTGGCCATGCTCAGAAGATGTATGCAGTGCGGAGGTGATCATCCTTCTCACTTGTGCACTAGGGGAGTAGTCCCACCACCTGCTTATGCTTATAATAGACCCACCGTCCCAAGACCTCTACAATATTGCAGTATAGAACAAAAATATACAAATCACAGTACAGAAAATTGCCCTTACGATAGGCAATTGAGACCAGCACAACCGTATATGAGACCTTATGGATACCCCCAGAGAGAGCAAGGAGGTGAAGCATGGAGGTACCCTACTTATCAGTAGCAGGCTCCAGTGCCACGACCGTATGTGTATCAAGGATACACCCAACCACAACCAGTACTAGGACAACAACCGCCCCATCCTCAGAACATTGTCCCAGTCAAGATAGCTCAACATGAAGAAAACCTAGAGAGAGCGATAGTCCCAGCCACACCATTGGCTAGTAATGAACCATATGACTCATCTTACGACCATAGTCAAGGAGCATATCCCAATTATGAAAGCTCTATGGTAGAATATGGACAACTGTACGAACCATATGCCTATGGCATGGAAGTACCAGATAGTTCCTATGGATATGAGCGGGACTATGTGTCATTAATGTACACAGCCCCTAGAGCAACCATACCACCCCGACCCATGAACAGACTGCCTGTGCCTAGAGGACAGTGCTACAGATGTGAAGGTGATCACTATATCAGAGAATGACATTGCCAAACCCACCACCACCACAACGAGTCTGGGAAGGTTACTGTAGTGATTGTGGTAAGGAACATCTTTTTCAGAGATTGTCCCAAGAACCCCAACAAGGTTACATCCAACGTGCAAATCAATGTGATTGAAGTAATAGAATCGTCAAGAAGCGATAAGGAATACACTGTACCATTGAAGGCGATAACAAGAGCCAAAGCTAGAGAGACCCCAGAAAAACCTGAAAAACACAATTAAAGTAGCCCAGAGATGAATAAACCCACACCTCAGAGAGTTGAAGACTCGGAAGAGCCAGAGAAAAGTGTTGTAAGTAAAAGAACACAAAGATGGAAGAACCGTAGAGATAGGATAAAAGAAAAGAAATTACTACAAAAGAAGGAAAATGAGAAGAATGAACAAAACCCAAGAGAGGAACAGAAAATTGAAGAAGAAAACAAAAATGAAAAGTGCAAAAAAGAAGAGGGAGGATCAGCCTTAGCAGATCCCATGCCTGAAGAATTAGCCATGTGGATTCAGGCATACAAGGCACGACTAAGAGCAGGACCGACCATCGAACAACATGAAAGAGAATATCCTAGAGGTGACCTAGAGAAAGAGAGGTTGGAGATCTGCAAAAAATTAATAGAAGTTGCTCAACAAACCTTAGAAAAACCTGCATTGCCATTACCCAATACACAAATTTCCGAAAGAGAATTCCAAGAGTGTGTCAGCACTAATGACCATGAAAATCCAAAGCAAGTAAGACACTGAATGGCAATTATTGTAAGGATAAGAGGGAAGGATCCATTGTTCCTGAAGTAGAAGGGGAATGGCCTAAAGATTTGTGGGCCAGAGTCCAAGAAGACAGATGGAAGAAAGTGGAAGGAATAGAACCGCCCTTTGAAGAACTAGAAGCAGAAGATGGAATAGAGGATTCAATACCTGAGTTGAATTCAAATGAAATATTACCAATTGATCCGAGTAACGAAGAAAATGATAGCGTAAAGGTTTTGCCAAATTACACAGGAGAGTACGAACATAATTCAGAAATGTATTGCATTCCCTCAATAAGGAAAAAAGAACCGAACCCATCAGTCCAAACATCGGATATCATCCAACACCTTAGAAAGGTAAAAATCCCTTGCACCCTAACTTTGGAAGAACTGCTGAAGGTTAAACCACATTTGAAGGAGAAATTAACCAGTCAATTGGAGATCAAGATGGAGGAAAAAGAGATATCTGATGAAGTAAACACAGTAAAGATCCCGATGGATAAGGTAGGAGATTTTAGTGAGGGAGATGAAGGAAATACTTGCCTTCTAATTACTTATAAGGGTTATACCACCAAAGCCATCTTAGATTCCAGAGCTGGTGTTGGCATTGCGACTAGAGAAATATGGGAGAAATGGGGAAAACCAGCTTTAAGACCAACGCGTATAAAGATACAAATGGCAGACGGACACACAGAAAGACCCTTGGGATTATTGGAACGAGTAGTTTTCACCACATGTGGAGTTGAATTTGAACACACCTTAGCAATATGTCAATTTGAAAGGGCAAACAATTATGAAATGATACTTGGGAGACCTTTCATGAGACAGTTAAAGGTTGTGCAAGATTGGGGAAAAGATGTTGTATACCTACAACATGAAGGAACTACCAAGAAAATAAATCTCCACACTTATACTTATCACGATGTTCCCCCCTTACAATGGAATCAAATTCATAAGGAGGAAGACGATCAGTCAATTCACAACATAGGTTCTAGTGACCAATCTTGGATGAACAAGGACACTCATCTATGGATATGCCAAACTGCCAAAAAGGAAGAGGATAGGAGAAAGGGATGGCAGCAAAGGCAAGGAGTAGCCAGGTCTGTACAAGATCCAGCTTACATGCCTCAAGTCTTTTTGGATGAAGAGTTTGAACCTCACGGTTGGATGGAGATTTTAGCGACCCTCGATGTATGTGTGAATGAAGAAGTAATAACTATGAATGAATGTATTGATGAGGAAGGATATGACATTAGTCTATATGTAGTAGTCCTTCAGGAGGCTAAAGAAGGAGAAGTGATAGAGAAAGAATGGAAGGAGGACTATGAGAGCATTGAGATGGAACAAGAACCAATGGAACCAGAGGATGAAAATAAAAAAATAGGTGTCACAGCTAACGAAAACAACCAAGAACCTACACAGGAAGAAGAGCGGGAGTTAGAAAAAGAGCCAGAAGGTGAAGAAAACAAGCCTCAAGACCAGTTTGAAGTGCCAGCCCACTTCAAAAAATATGAAGTGGAAGAGAGAAAAATTGCTATTCAAATGCCTAAAAGAGAAGCACAGCCAGGAATAGCATATGACAATAAGGAACAAACTAAGAAGATAGTAGTAACCTTAGAGGAAGGACAAGAACAATGTACTTTCATAGGACAAGATGTCTCAATGGAGGAGGAACAAGAGTTAATACGCCTCATAAGGGAATATCGAGATGTCTTTGCCTGGACCTATAAGGACTTGAAAGGAGTAGATCCATCTATATGTGCCCATAGAATCCCCATGACATCCGAAGCCGAACCGTCTAAACAAAGACCGTATACATACAATGATGTGTACTCAACAAAGATAAAGGAAGAGATAGATAAATTGTTAGATGCTGGATTCATATATGAGATTGAGCACACGGAATGGGTGTCACCTTTGGTGGTTGTACCGAAAAAGAATGGGAAGTTAAGAGTGTGCATCAATCTGAACAAAGTAAATGCCGCTACCATAAGGGATAGTTACCCATTACCTATCACAGATCATCTGTTGGAAAGAGTGGCAGGGAAGGAAGTCTATAGTTTTTTGGATGGCTTTTCAGGGTATAATCAGGTAGCCATTGCTCCTGAGGACCAACACAAAACCGCTTTTGCAACTGAATGGGGAGTATACGCCCTTAGAGTCATGCCTTTTGGTCTAACGAATGCCCGAGCCACCTTCCAAAGATTGATGTGCCATGTATTCAAAGAGTTCTTGAGAAAAAGTATGGAGGTATATGTGGATGATCTGTGTACTTATTCAGCTATACGATCAGAGCACATCCCTGAACTAGAAAAGATCTTTGCCAAGTGTCGACAGTATCGAGTATGCCTCAACCCAGAAAAATGTGTCTTCATGGTTCGACAAGGAAAAATATTAGGACATATTGTCTCTAAAAATGGAATTTCAACTGACGAAGACAAAATCAAAGTAATTCTGGATTTACCAAGACCAAAGACTGCTAAAGAAGTATAAGCATTTATGGGACACTGTGGATACTATCAAAGATTTATACATATGTATGCCATAATTGCTAGACCTCTCTATGCACTCTTGACTCAATTTAATTGGACCGAGGAATGTGAGAAAGCCTTCAATGAGTTAAAAAATCGATTGAGTTCAGCACCAATCCTTCGAGTACCTAATTGGAATAAGCCATTTCACATTCATGTGGATGCTTCCAAGTTTGCCATTGGTTGCATCTTAGCTCAACCTACAGATACAGGAGAGCTAGACCACCCGATAGCCTATGCCAGTAGACAATTAAATCAACCAGAACGCAATTATACCACCATTGAGAGAGAAGGCCTAGGGATGGTGTATGCGGTGAAAAAGTTTAGACATTACCTGTTGGCAAACAAATTCAAATTCTTCATTGATCATCAAGCCTTACTGTACTTAGTCAATAAACCTTGCAATACAGGAAGACTAGTACGATGGTTTCTATTGTTGATGGAATTTGATTTTGAGGTAGTAGTCAAGAAAGGAAATACCCACATAAGAGCAGATCACTTATCAAGAATGACCCATGGAGAACCACCCTTAGGAGTACCCGATGATCTGCCAGATACGTACCTTTTTAACCTGGAAGTATGTCCCCAATGGGCAGAAAAGTTGATCCCTATACTCACGCATGGACCTAAAGATGGGATCACCCCAAACCGAACCCAAGACCTATGGAAGACTAAAAACCTTCATATCATTGCAGGAAGTTTGTATCACCAAGATTCAAGTGGATTATTAATGAGATGCGTTGAAGAGGAGGAACAGGAAATGTGGCTTCAGAAAGCACATGTGAATCAATGGAAAACTCATTTGAATGCAAACGGAACATGGCAAACCCTGAGGAGATTAGGCATATATTGGCCAACTATGTAGAGGGATGCGCATAACTATGTATCAGCATGCCAAACCTGTCAAGAACAAAATCCAGAAGAGAACTCTACTTTATGCTACTCCACAGTAGCACCAAGATGGAGCATGCCTCTGGTAAAGTTCTTAAAGACCCAAGAATACCCAGAAGGAGCCACTATAGCAAGGAAACGTGCACTGGTAGAACAGAGCAAGGATTATGCCATTATAGGAAAACAACTTTTCAAGCGAGGGAGAGATAATCAATTACGATTGTGCATTCATGAAGACGAATATCTTGCTGTTTTAGAGATGGCACATACAGGAGCTGCAGGAGGCCACTTCTCTGCAGATAAAACAGCAAAAATGATCCTCTTTGCTAGAATGTGGTGGCCAACTCTACATCAAGATGTTGTAACATATGTGCAATGATGTGATACCTGTCAATGAACAAAATATCCAATTAGAAGAGATGAGATGCCACTAAGACCCATCATGAGTGCCAGAGCTTTCACTAAATGGGGAATAGACTTCATAGGACCTATTAGCCCCCCAGCGAAAGGATCCCATGCCGAATATATAATTGTGGCCACAGACTATCTGACCAAATGGGTAGAAGCCAAAGCAACCAAGAAAAATGACGCAAGAACTACGGCCAAGTTTCTCTTTGAGAACGTTTTCACTAGATTTGGATTACTAATAGAAATTGTGAGTGATAGAGGTACGCACTTTGTGAGTGAAGTCATAGAAGCCTTACTGAATGAATTCTTGGTAATTCATAAGAAATCAGCTCCCTATCATCCACAAGCCAATGGACAAGCCGAAAGCTTGAATAAAATCTTGTGTACGGTTCTCACAAAAATTGTTAACAATGGTAGATCTGATTGGGATAAGCAATTACACCATGCTTTATGGGCATTTCGAGTAGCCTACAAAACCGCCATAGGCACTACTCCTTTTAACTTAGTGTATGGACAAAATGCTATTTTTCCAATTGATTTCTTAATTCCCACTCTCAGAGTAGCAACCACTTACGAGTGGACGGGACATGAACTATCAGCTCAATTGGATCAAATAGAAAAGCTTCACGAAACTAGGTTACAAGCTGTAGCAGGCATTTATGCTGCTAAACGGCGATAGAAAGCCTACTTTGATGCTCACATTAAGGACAAGCATTTGAAGGAAGGAGATTTAGTTTTGGTATATACCTTGAAACAACACGCTAAGAAGTTGCAGAAGAGAGGATATGGCCCATTAATCATCAATCGTATATCAACAAGTGGAGCCATCAGCTTAGCAACACTAGATGGGAAAGTATTACCAAACTATATCAATGGATGTCGAGTAAAAAAATATCTAGAACTGTTGACTAAAGAAACAATGTCTCGATTAATCAAGGGCAAGAATAGACGTATTGAAGAGAAAAGGATACGAGAAGAAGCGAGACAAGAAGCACTAGAACGAATTAAGAAACGAAAAGAGTGGATGAGAGAGAGAGATGAGAGATATCGACTAGGAGAAGAACTCATCCCAATGGCTAATTTTAGAGCCACTAAAAATCTAGGTTCACAGAGAACACAACCATATTTGAATTTGGGAGCAGGTAAAACAGAGTACCACTTAGTGGATGCTCTCATTGACACAGGAGCCGCCATAAGCTGTATCAAACTTTCTTTGACTCAGAAACTCAGGGAGGAATTATGTCCATCGATGGCACAGTTGATAGGAATAGGAGGAATAATTACTCAATGCATAGGTGAAATCACCTTACCTCTGCATCTTGGCAACAACACTATGGAATAGAAACTGTTAGTGTGTCACGATGAGGATTTACTCGAAGATGTAGTGTTGGGTCAAGACTGGATTTACGAATATGAGGTGACCATTCAATTGGCTTTAGGATATATCTCATCCAGGATAGGACATCGTGAAGTATTCAGTTTGCTAGACGAACGACCAATCAAAGCCGCAAGTATAGAGCCAAAAGTTCATTCCACTGAACAAAGTCATGAGTGTATGATCAATAGCACTATAGGAACCCCTTCATCAAATACTTCATGTGAGGACATACTGAATCGTGCTTGCATACCATCTTCTAGTCTAGCAAGTCACAAGAGTGTCAATCAATCTGGAGCCAACCTCAGTGAAGCCCCATGCACAAGAGAGAAGAGTCCTCTGAGTAATTCAAGATCTGTACCTATTAGAATATACCCTATTCCGTACACCAAATAAGCGTGGATAAGAAGGGATCAAAAGGATGTATATCTTCAACAACGGAAACATCTTCGACATCAGAGCAACCAATCAAATAAGAAAGCAAATCATTTTGAGCACCAAAGTCAACAACGAAGTGCTAGGATATGGATTCCAAAGAAAGTAGTAGCCGCCCAACCGGATCGAATGCAAATATGGATTCCAAAATCATGCGCTCCAAAGAAGCTAAACAGAAACGATGGACCACTGCACAAGGAGAATCAATATGGTCTAAGGGCAAAACAGCCAAAGAAGACCAGCTACAGGAAAGAAAAGAAGTCTGCAGTTGCAACACAAGCCAATCCTAGATTCAAAAAGCAGATGGAGCAGACGTACAACGTGAGAAAAACCACATTCATCAGGAATGTTAGGGATACAATACATCCCAACAGAATGAAGCAGATTTGGGTGCCGAAAGACAAAACAAACTGCATGCATCATCCAACTACTTCGAGTTGCACACATGTGGAGTTATCAATACCCAAAGTATGCATGATAGGGCCACATTACAAGGCCAAGCATTCGGCACATCTTTCTTCTATTTCAGGATAGTCGAGCACATTTTCCTACTAGGAAATAGGAGAGCGATTGTACATACATTAAGAAAATCACTCAAAAAGTAATAACCGCTTCGGCTATGATCTAACTTTTCTGTTTTTTCTTTCAGATGAAAATATAAAAATCTAAAATATGGAAAAATCCAGGTATTACCTTTCTCACACCCACGGAAAAGGGACAACACCATTCACTCGGAGCAATGTCAAGCTTATGACAACCAAATGAAGGAAGATTTCTGGTAGTATATGACCACTAATTCATACTCTATATTGAGTGCAGATGGCATCTACTAATTCCGAAGCCACGCAAGAGGAAGAGGTGCAGCTTCTTCCACTCGAATCCATAACCAAAGCAAGAGGCCATTGGTTTCTGGATGACCAACCAGTGTCAGACCTCATTTTCATGGCAACTATCAAGATTATGGATAGGGATCATTATTTCCCTATTATGTCACAAGACTTCAAGACTATAATACAAGGATTACCGCATATCGATGATGTGTGGACACAGGCAGGCCTAGAGGCATTTCTTAAATTGCCGATTTATCTACCGAATTTTCAAAGGTTTACACAAGTAATGAATACATTGCCGCCTGCAGCGACTAAGATATCAGTGCCCAAAGCACGAGTGTTGGATAAAGTAGGAACATGGAAAACCATTCAATTCACACACAAACTAATCAACAAAGCCTTCGGATGGAATCAAGAAGGGATCACTAATGGTAAAGAGGAATGTCATGATCCTAAAAAGAGATCCTTTTTGGATATCAACAGAACTGATATAGAAGATGATGTCCGCCTGGTGCACCGACATTTTTGTTTCCCAAGTATGCACAGATATACTGCACCACAAAAAATTGTCGTACAACTACTCTCGCATGCAATGAGACAAGTGGGGAATAAAGTAAATATGATAGGCTATGTTCAAGAAAGATTATTTGAAGCCCAAAAGAAGTGGGGTCAGAAGAAATTTCTCAATGGGAGTTCGGCTTTGACATTACTTATATATGAAGCTCTTGAAATGAAAAACTGCTTACGTGAGATGCCGACCTCAGAAGGGCTAGCCAAATATGCCAAATCCGCTACGGTCCCCAAGAAAAAGAAAGCAGTTGTTGTTATTGAAGAAGCAGGAACCAGTTCACAGAAACCCATGAGGGGTACAAAGCGTCTGAGAGAGGAAGAAGCCCAAGCTACACCCCAATCAAAGCGGACACATGTTCTTCCAAAGATTACGATGACCCAAATGCCTATTACCAAGAGAGACCTCTCTGCCGCCCTAGAAGAGACACATCAGTACATGCAAGGGCAGGTAAATTTGAATGTTCAAGGTCATCATTATAGACAAGCTAGTCAAGAGAAACAACAACGGAGTAAAGAAAAAACCCCAAAACAACCTGGGATATACAAAGAACTGGGTCTAGATGATTCGAGTTCAGATGCAGAATCCAGTCACGAAAAAGACACCGTAGACACTGATATGAGGACAGACACTCAAGAAGAAGAATGGACTGAGATCAATCAAGTAGAAGTAATGCCAGACCACCACGAAGGAAAGGAAAAGAATAAAGAAGATTCCAATAAACCTGAGCATGTCCTTCAATTGAATGATAATACAAAAATCAACATAAAAGAAGCTCCAAGAACTGCTACATATGCAAAACCACCTATCAAAGAGGAAATACAAACTCCAGTGAACACAGATTCGGAGCCTTTACAGAACAAAGAGCAGATTGTGATTGAGGTACCAGATGATACACCTCAAGGAAACAATGAAAACATGGTGGCTGAGCCAAGGATCTAGCTTCAGATTAGGCAGCCCCATGACACTACACTACATGTGGCACAGGGCAAAGATGTCACAACAAGCGAAGAACCGAGTATCCCGAAAACATGGCTCAATGTGGATGTCACTCAGCTGAAGCCTGTAGTCAAGCAAATGATTCAAACGGCTATGGATACACAACAACAATTGATGGACATAGATGCAGATTATGATAAGGCCATGAGAGAAAAAAGTCAATTCCAAATAATGAGCGAACAACTGTCATCACAAGTAATCTAGGCACAAAAAGAGATTGCAGCCAAAAACACAAAGTTGCTCGAAGTCAAAATGCAATATGATACATTAATGACTCAACATCACCAACCATAGGCATAGCTCGCTAATTTACAAAAGTTACATGATGCAAGCGAGGCTGACAAGGAAAGAATTAAAGCTAGAAGCACTTTACTTGAGACACAGCTAAAGTTGTACATGGAAGAGAATGACTCTTTACGAAGCAGGAATAAAGAATTGATGAAATCTTTGTTATATGATCAACCTATTGAACAACAGGAGACATCCGAAACTAAAGAAAGAGAATTAAGAGATCAGGTGGCACAATACGCAGATCTGTTGAAACAAGAGCAAGAATTGAAAGAAGAATGGGAACGGAAGTACAGTCAGGAAACAAATGAGCTACGAAAGCAGTTGAATACAGCACATGGGAAACTTGCAGCAAGCTACAGTGAAAACATGGACCATGTCGCTGAAAATAGTCAGAAGGAACGGGCACTAGTGGTGTCCCGATTGACGCAAAATTTTGAAAATGAAGTAATCAAAGTAATGAAGGAAGCCAAAATCAAGGGTAAGGACTCGGAAAAGATCATGAAGCCTTTCAACATACCGTACGGATTATTGAAAGAGAAAACAAGACAATATATAAAGAAGATTACAAAGAAAAGTCTAGATGAGCAACTACAGTTTAAACATGATACATTCTCATACAGTCAAGAAGAATTCGAAGCTGCACAACCTATTTGGCGAAGAAAGTTTTTGGAGAAACATCCCACACTACGGGTGCAGTGGCAAGCATCACCATATTTCTTACAAATAAACCCTTCATTTTGTCCTATACCATGCAGAAGGGATACTAGAGAATTTTTGGACTTGCAAAGAAATGGTGCTATAAATAAACAGTGGCTGAATTACCCTCTGCTTCCAAGCCCGCCACATAAGTACTTGCCAACGGAAGATTATATGGTGAAAACAATTGAATTTTGGCTGCAAAATTATGCGACAGTACCCGACCTAACTATCAAAATGACAAATAAAATACTCAGTATGATACTTACAGTGTTGAAGGTCTTCAAGCATGCGGCCTACACATTTTTGAATTTCATTGGGATTAATCAAGGCACAGAGATTCTCATTTTTGACAATGAATTGTTTGCAGCAAAAGAAGCACTCAGAGCAGCCATACAGGAAAGTAAAGCAAAAACTGAACGAATAGAGCAACTAGAAATCCAAATCAACCAGAACGCAGCGATCGAGACATCAATAGTGCCACCTAAAGAAAATCCTACTGACAAGGTAGAGGTACGTCCTCTATCTTCCCCAGAGGATGATGAAGAATCTCGAATGGAAAAGATCAAAGCATGGAAGTCTAAAGGTATTGCAAAATTGAAGGAACTTGGACATGAGGTTGAATCATCACATCATGGCCTAAGAAGATCTATGTGCAGTGTATGGCATTGGATGATCATCATGTATGTCCGCCATCTGCTCATGTATTGGAGAATTATAGATAGCCGACCAACAATAATGGCTTATTATTCAAGATTGATGTTCTTGCCAAGTGTATATATGCAAACTTTTGAAGAAGCGTCCTTTACTGGATTTTTTGAAATTGATTCAGAAGTCTTTTTGAAGATGTCCTCTAATTTGAATGCCAGATTAGTGGCATACGAACTTAGCTTCTTCCCAGATCACAGAAGGCCACCAAATGACGGGGTAAAGGCAGAACAATGGAAACAATTAATGATTCGTGAAGCCAATTTGCTTAATGAAATAGAGCAGAAAATATATAGAACATATGCCCGTCGCTCGTCAAAGCCTGTCGGGGACGACAGAGTCCAGGAGGGGGGCAGTGTTGAGGGAGAATCAAGTAAAAGGAAGAAAAGAAGAAGACAACGAAAGAAGCTTCACTAAAAAAGAATATCTGAAGATATATCTCTGCAGGAAGCCCCGTAGGGGCGCAACACCCATCTCTGCACAGAGCCCCGTAGGGGCACACACACCAAGGAAAGGACGCAGCCCACAAGGGTGCTTCAACCTCTTGATCTTTGGCAGGTTCAGATCGAAGACTGAAGCACCACATCCTCATACCTTCCACTGGTGGCGTGCGTGGCAACCCAACTTATCAAGCAAGACAAATGTATCAGGCCCAGAGGATGTAAAATAAGAATTAAGAAGAGGGCGTCAAAACTGAACACCTGTTTTACAAACAGGCAAAACTGAGCAAGGGTTGCATGCAAGGAAAAGAAAGTGAACAGGCTTGAATAATACAGCAAGGTCCGATGTGTGCAACCAGGACAAATCAGAGGACCACTAAAACGTAATGCAAGACTGATGAATAGGAAAAATTGACCAAAAAATGCATGCGGACAACAAACTGAAGACTAGAAGTAAAGCCTGTCAAGGGACGACAGAGACAAAGAGGGGGAGAGTGTTGCAGAGCTAAAGAGAACACAAAGCAGAGAAAAAGACGGGCCCCAAATTTTTTCCAATTTGGACATCACATCTTTGTATCATAACCATTCTTGTAATATATTTTCCATTGTAAATGCACTAGAGGAGTCCTCTAGATGCATCCCCTCAGAAGATTAGAAACTTACCCATGTAAAATAGTAGGAAATTAGTCTTTTAGTGAATAAAGTGCCGGTCTCTTGTGTGAAAGGACCATTTTTAGGGCACAAGTATATAAGTCAAATGGTGACTCTTTGTAAAGACTTTTTGCCATTGTGAGAATCAAGAGCACAGAAATTCGAATTTGTGTCTTCTTCACTCTGTATCTTCTTCTTTGTGAGCTTGTGTGCATGTGTATTGCTTGGAAAGAGTGTTAGGAAGTGTTGTCTATCCATGAAAGTGTTTGTTTGCTGTTGTTGAGGTGTGTGCGAAGTGTAGGAAGTGCTGAAGTGTAGGAAGGTTTTTCCCACGACTCAGTATTTTGCTCATAACTTGAGGTAGGAGTGTCAGAATTGAGTGGAGCAACTGCCATTGGATGCGTCTTCTCGAGAGCTTCGAAACGCATATGCTATTTGCTATATTTGGAGTTCGGAGCTGAGAGAAAAACTCATTTTACTGACGGCTGCTGCACCAAGTATCGTGACACCATGACTGCCAGTTGAAGCTTGTTTGGATTAGTCTTTGCCTTATCTGCACTCTTTGAGTAGTTCATTTGCATTGATCATCACTTGATTGCATGTATACTCATCGGATTGATAATTAAAGCGTGAATCCCCACTATATGCACTTGAGGGGGATTGAGGTATAGTCTCTTTCTCCACAAGTCTCTAAGTTGGTACTTAGGTCAACAGTGATGGACAGATGTGTCCATCATTATGGATATGGTCTGCCATGATGGATAGAGGTGTCCATTGGGTCTATCAATCATGATGGACGAGCAATCCATCGTGATGGACAGTGTTAATCACGATTGATGCTATCAATCATGATGGATAGAGAAAATGTAATTTTTTTTAAATTTTTGTGAGGTCGTGATGTGCAAGGTCTCTAGAATATGCTTGTGCACTTAGTTTTACCAAAAAGCTTCTTTTTCTATCAATCATGATTGATAGAGGTCAATGCCCTTAGACCTATGCAAACATTTTTTGTACATGTTGGAGCTTCTAGAGATGATGATACAGCCATAACTTGCAAGAAATGCTAAAAGACACACAAAACAGAATGCACACAAGCTCTCTCTCACCCTCTCTCACAAGTGAAATGAGGGGAATGAGGTGGGGAAGGTGATATGACCAAAAAACGGAAAATTTAGCAAAGATGGAGATGGAGGTGGGAGATGGTGAGGATGATGATGGTGAATAAAGTAAAAGAAAATAGTGAAAAATAAGGAAAACACCTATGACTCCAACTTCACAATTCTACGTCTTACCATCACATGCTCATCCTTGAAGCTCCCTCTCTCTGGCAAAGGCACCAAATTTGGTGTCACTCTAGCACAATGGCAAGTACCAATGTGTGGAGATCTACCTCATAAATGTCAATCCGTGGAGATGTGAGGACTAGTATGATGACTATGAGAAAGTGAAGGCACAAGTGCATGAATGAGAAGCACACAAGATGCACACACATACGCACACACACATCCACAAAGGCAAGAACAAAGAGAGGAACAATGGAGTGCTTTCTATTATTGAAGAATTCTCTTATGAGAGCTCAAATCTCTAACAAGCCAACCCCGAAAATGAGCTCTCTAGGTCTCTTTATAGTTTTTGACTAGCTTTGGCCCTATCCAGACCTAGTGTCGGACCTAGTTAAAAATTAGGTTCCTAAGCTTATTTGAGGGCTCAAACGAAGTCTAAAAATTATGAAAATTGATACATAGGTACTTCTAATACTCCTCAAGCTTGAGGACTCCTCGGCTTGAAAAACTTGAGTTTAATCTACCAAAAAAAGTATTTACAAGGTTCATGTAGTGATGAAAATCACTGTTGAAAAGGATTTAAAAATTTGGATAGACCTAATTGCCAGATCTTCTTTGACTGCTCTACCTACTTGGTCTTGCTTGGCTCTCCCTCTACTCTTACTCTTTGCGATGGCTCCCTTGTCTTGTAATGCCTTGACTTCCCTGGCTGCTGCCAACAAAGATGCAATTCAACCCTTAATTTCATGTCCCAAGGAGACATCAATCACCTCGAAATATGTGTATGGCACTTTGCTAGCTCTTCGTACAAGTAGAAAATCAAGTGCCGGTCCAAATGAGGCAACGTCTCAACCTTTATAGGTTCAAATTGGTGATATAGATCATTCCATGTTTTTTGCAAATTTACATGGTGCACTTGTTGATGAGAGGCTAACATAGAAGAGGCAAAAAATATGCATAAATGCTGGTGCAGACTTTGAGAGATAGCAAATTAGATGCATATTTGTCATATTGTACTCATTCAAGCTCTTATAGTGCTTCCTTGCATCAGATTTTTATGCAATGGATGCCTCTAGTATTTTTTATGAGAATGATCCCTTTTTTTTTAAGCATAGAATTCAAAAAATTGGATGGCTACTATGCAATCAAAATATGATGCTATTATGAAGAATGGTACTTTGTCTTTATATGATTTTCCTCTAGGCAAAAAGGCCATTGACTCTAATGGGCATACAAGTTGAAACATAAACCTGATGGAATAGTTGATAGGTATTAGATTAGGCTTGTTGCCAAAGATTATGCTCAAGAGAGAGGCATTGATCCTGATGAGAGCTTTGTTCTCACATGTTGAATGATCACTAGCATTTATGCACTTGCAATTCATCACGGTTGGAATGTACATCAGTTGGACATTAAAACTGCATTTCTAAATGGTCACTTACATGAAGAAGTGTAGGTTGACCAGATCCACCGATGCACATACACAAAGATAGGATAGAAACAAAATCTCACAAAAGTATAAATAGAATAGACAGAGACAAGAGATTGAACACATGATTGGGTAAAATCTCTCCCCACATACTCTGATGGATATGCCAATGAGAAGGTATGTCTAATCTAAAGGTGCAAATAGAGTCTTTTTTAATCAAACATGCTTGTTTACCAAACCTATCAACAATTGTCCAAATCATATCATCATGAAATAGAAGACCAATAATAAAATCCATAGAGATTTGTTCGCATTGTCCATTAGGTATGGGAAGTTGAATTAATAATCCAAATGCTTTATCATGATGTGGTTTCACACATTGACACACAATGCAATGGGAAACATATTGTGCAATATCCTTTTCCATATTTGGCCAAAAGAAAAATTCTTTACATGTAGAAATAGTAATTTGTATGCCCCTATGACCCATATACGATGGTTCATGAATCTCTTTCATAACAAATTCTTTAAAACCTTGTGTGATGCATACCTTGTGGTTGAAATACAAGAATCCATTATAAAAAGTGTAGCGATCCTCACTAAATGTTATAGAATAATTGAAAGCATTCCATGTTTGTGGAAAATAAAAACTAGATGCATAAGTAAGAATCATGTCATGAAATGAATGAATATGAATAGTAGAAATATTATTGATTGAAACAATATTTGTTTGTGGGGATGGGAAATGACTAAGGGCATCAGCTACAACATTAGCTTTGCCACGTTGATATTGAATCATAGGTTGAAAATTTTATATGAATGAAGCCCATTTAATGTGTCGGTAAAAAATCAATGGTTGATTTAATAAATGCTTAATAGCCTGTTTGTTTGTTTTGATTATAACTTCACAACCCATAAGGTAATGTTTTCAATTTTTTTAACATTCACAACATCTAGAAGTTCCTTGTCATATGTACTATAGTTCTTTTTCGAAGGTTTAAGTTTCCTACTTTCGAATGCAATGGGTTGATCATTTTGCATTAATACAACAGTTATTCCTGAACCATTAGCATTTGTAGCTACATTGAAAGGTTATGCAAAATCTATAACTGTAAAACAAGGTCATGAGAAAGTGCTGTTTGAGTTTTTCAAAAGATTGTTGTTGTGCTAATCCCCATGCAAATTTTAATTTTTTCTTCAATAATAATGTGAGTGGAAGTTCCAAATAAGAAAAAGCTTTTACAAACTTTTGATAAAAACTATCTAACCCTAGAAAAGAGCATACATCATTCACAAATTGAGGTACATGCCATTCTTTAATTACTTTAATTTTCTTTGGATCTACATGAACGCCTTGACTAGAAACAATATATCCTACATACTCTAATTTTTTTGGAAAAAGTAACTCTTTTCAAGATTGGTATAAAGTTGATTTTTGCATAACAAGTTAAAGACTGTTGCTAAATGATTTTCATGGTCATTGTCATTTTAGTATAGAAAAGTATATCATCAAAGAAAACAAGAACAAAAGCTTGGTAATCAAGGAAAATGTTATTCATCATATGTGCAAATGTAACAGGTGTGTTGGTGAGTCCAAAAGGCATTACCATGAATTCAAAGTGACTATTTTGAGTTCTAAAGGAAGTCTTATAAATGTCATTTTGTGTCATGCATATTTGATGATACCATGATTTAAGATCAATTTTTCTAAAAAGACATGCTCCACGAAGTTTATCTAGCAAATCATCTATCCTAGGAATAGGATATCTATTTTTAATTGTAATCTTATTGAGCACTCTATAGTCAATGCACAACCTATAAGTCTTGTTCTTCTTTTTTACTAAGAGAACATGTGCTCCAAAGGGAGAAGAACTAGGTCTTATAAGGCCTTTGTGAAGTAGATCCTTAACTTGATTAGTTATTTCTTATTGATGTAAAGGTTCATGCCTATAAGGTGCTTTATGGGGAGGAGAACTATTAGTATATGATCAATGTGTACCCCTCATGATTGTATGCACATTTTGTAAGGCCCCCATTATGAGGAGAAGCCAAGGGTGCATTACCCAATTGATGGGAATCCCAACTTACATGTTGGATGGTCATATTGGACCATGTAAGGTTTTGTAAGGAAATGGAGTTACCAGTGTCCCCAATTGTGGGGTTTGGGGAAGTGGTGAGCAACCCCGAATGGGGGGTCCAAGGGGGCCAATTGATAAATAAACCATTAGTGAATGGCCTCAGCAATGCCCCTTCACCTCCATGGTAAGCCAAGACATCTTCCTATGAAGAAAAGAAAGAAGAATAATATGGGAATTAGAATTTTGTTGAAGACATAACTCTAACTCCTCAAGAGTAGAGAAACAATGAGATGTTTCAATCACATGCTCAATGTTCTCATCATGTTCCATGATTTTGTTGTTTTTATAATTTTTTTGGGTTTTTTGGATAAAAGACTTGGACAATTGACTCTTATGAAGAAAATATAATCTAGAATGTGGAAAACAAAGTGACAAACTATTGTACATGTTGGTTGGATGCGAGATGTCAAACCAATATCCACTGTTGTCCTGCTCAACAATGGATTCTATCTGAAATTTTGATCATATGTAGCTCCAAACATGAATCAAGGTGCAAAATCACTACAAGTATGCTCATGACCCTGAGTAACAATAGGTTTCTTTCTAATTGACAATCGATTCCTAGGATGATTCACTCCTACCGTCATGAATTGAAGTGATTGCATTCCATCCTTAGACTTAGATCTAGCATAGGTAGACCCATCAGCCATGGCTTTAGTTTCCATACGACTCTCACAAATAAAGGGTTGACCTAAGAGAACTTCATAGGAGCAATTATCTTGAATAAAAAAGTGAAACTCTTCTGTGATTCCTCCTATGGATATGGGCACACTAGCACAAGCTCCATACAGGGTACCTACACCATTATCTGCAGTTCTCATACGCCATCCACAATCTTTATCTATGGGCCATCAAAACTTATCATAGACTTCTCTTGAAATCACATTGATTTTGGAGCCGGAATCTACTAATGCATTTACAGTGATAACATTCTTATAATTTCCTATTTTAACATGCATCTCTGATGTACATCTAGACCAAAATTTTCTTTTAAAGTGACTTTCAAGATTGTTTTCATGATTTTCATGGTCAGGTTGAATAGGTCCTAAGAAATTTTTATTAACATTTACTTCATCATCATCAAAGCCCTCTTCATCAGATTGTTCAAAGTTTAAGGCTTCATTCATAGCTTGATCTTGATCTAGAGAATCTTTCATCTCAATATCTAGATTAAGCAAAAACCTCTTCCTTTTAATTAGGCCGATAAATTAAGCTTTAAAAACAGGCTTTGCAATAGAGAAAACTTGTTCTAAAGACATAGTCACTTGACTCTTAAGCAAAATGTCATCTAAAATCTCCATAGGATCTATTTTTCTCTCAATTTCTGAAATCAAGATTGCTTTAGGTTTTCTCTTTGGTTTCTTTTGTTTTTGCTCAGGATCTTGTTTTTGTTCATGTTCTCGTGTTTCGTCTTCAGTTTGTTTTGATTGTTCTTGTTTATTTAAAGGCTTTGGTTCTATTTTTCTTTGCTTTATCTTCTTCCCTTTTTTTCTCCTCTTGTTTTTGTTCATTGGGTTGTGATTCTTGTTTTTTATCTTTGGATTGTGATGTTTCTCCCTGCTCTATGATTGTTTCTATTCCCTCTAACGTTTGTTTTCGAGTCACTCTTCTTTCACTAGGCTCAGCTTCATCTCTTTTTTTTTTCTTCTACATTGGATATGTGAGAAATAAGAGATTGATCTTCTATCGGTGACTCCCAAACCGTTATTCTCCTAATCTCATCTCGTGCTCTTACTAAAGCCTCTATGGAAAAGTCACCTTGCTTTGTGGGTTTACTTGATTCTACTTGTTGTTCATCAAGAGCTTCTAGTTTCACTCCTCTAGTTCCTACATCTGTTATGGTTATATTTTCATAGTGTTTTTTCATTCGTCCCTTACCATAATTTCCTTGCAAAGGTAGCCTAGATCGATAGTCACAGATTTTCTTATCTATGTCTATTACTAGTCGTTGCTCCTTAGCAGCCTTCAATAGTTCACAATCTCTCAAAAAGTGCTCTAATGAATCACACCAAGGACACCTACGAGGGCCACACACAAAACCATTTTGATTTTGAGTATTTTGATTAACTTGTGGTGGGAAATTTTGAAATTGAGTATTTTGTTGATAAGGAATTGCTTAAACAAGATAATTAGGATTTTGATAAGGCAATTGATGTATTTGAGGAGCTTGGGGAGCAGCATGTGGTGCTTGAGGTTCAAGAGGAGCTTCCATAGTATATGGTTGATGATTTTGAAAATTTTGATCTTGAGGATTTTGAAAAGTTGTTTGAGAAGCTTGAGGATATATGTTTTGATACATTTGGGGATTTTGCACATAAGGATGAGGATTTTGCATTGAAGGATTATGCATTGGAGGAACTTGATATTCTTCAGTAGGAGCTACTTATGGATTTTGATTGGTAGCTATAACATGTTGATTAGGCTCTTGAAAAGACATTGGGTTCATTTGATTTTGGAAAGTTTTGGTGTAATTCAATTGTAAAGCATCTATAGTCTTGGCCAAATTGGATTGTGTAGCAATAAGACTTTCCATTTGCTTAGTGAGAATTTCCACTTGAGATTGTTCAACTACACTTTTATTTGGCTCTACTTTAGAACCTTGAGTAGGCTCCATCATTTGAGGAATAGGAGTAGAGTCAAAAAGCATAGCATGGGATTGTTCTCTAACTTGCTCCTTAGTTTGTGAAAGGCTAGCTTGAGGAAGACTAGTTTGCTCATAAAGCATGGATTCTCTTTGATGTCTATGGGCTACAACCTCTACTACTTTACGCACTTTTTGCCAATTTTCAGCAAGACCATAGCACTTATCCGGCTCTTCTAATCGTCGTTCAACTTCCCTACGAGTTTCAGGATGAAGAAGCTTAAGAAAATTGATCACAAGATCAGGTTCCAAAGTTATCTTATCCTCATCAGGAAGTTGTTTATAGCATCTAATATACTCATTTTGTAAGTGAGTAATAGAGCTACTAGGCTTTGGGGAATTGACCCATCGTAAGAATCCATCCCGATTATGTTGGCTATAATCTTCAAGATAGAATTCTTTGAGCATCTCCTTTCTAAAATCACTCCAAGGAAGACTATCATATTGAGTGACACAATTTATGATAGAGCTATCAACAATTCGTTCAAAGAATGATATCAAAAGATCTTCAGAAAGACCAAAAATCATAGCTTGCTCTTCAAACAAATCTTAGTAGCTTGTAATGTTGATGCCATTGAATTTTCCCTTCTCTCTCAACATAGAAGAGATTATTCTTTGGCCTTGTTTCTCAAAAATAAGGGATTTGAATCCTTCCTCCATCTTATGTGAATAAGCGAGTGATGCACGATGTTCTAGATCTCTCACAAATGCATTTACTTCATGACGAAGATGTGCACGATATTGTGAGAAATCCAGTGCAACAATCAAGAATGATGATGATGAGGATGAAAAATATGAAACAAAAAATATGGATCACAACCTCCCAACAAGGTCAGAAGTAAATGCCACGAAGCAATTCACGTCGGGTTCAAATGTGGAGGTGATCGCAATCTCGGTGGATCGGGTCCGGTCGTGGCACACACAGAGTGTATGAAGCTAGTGAGTGTTGGAAGGTTTATGTAATAAAAAATGTGAAGGTGAAGATGAAGTTGGGTATGGGGGGAAGAGATGTCATGATTTGATTAGAGAAAGGGGAACATATGAACACAAGATAATCGCATGAATATGAATGATGAGGACAAAAGAAACCATTCACATGAATCAATTCGAAAAGGAAGAATGGTCCAAAAATATGGAGCTTCTTAAACACTTTCCAAATTTAATTCACATTCACTTGTTCTTTTGAATGGAATGAATGCATGATGAGGAAAAAAACTAAACCACACACATGAATCAGTCTCGAAAGGAAGAATGGTCCAAGAATGGAGCTTCTTATACACTTTTGAAACTAAAACATATGCATGGGTGTTTGTGGGTGGTATGAATGCACGTGGGTCATGATTTATGAATGAAAAGAAAATCATTCTCTCAACCTTAATGGATCATCCTCACTAGTTCAACGCAATACTGCCGAGCCTTCTCACACATAGAAAGAGATAGAAGGTGACATGTAAAAATATAGAAGAGACAAAGAGAGACATGAGACATGAATTAGAAGATCTTTTTATGATAAAAATATACATGAATGTTGTGAAACGTCAAGCTAAGCATTCTACTAGTCAAAGGTGTCCTCGCGATCCTCTCACCATGACCGTTCAACCGAATGTCACACGTAAGAGGATAGGTTCCACTTCATTGATCCTATGTCTTTCTAGGATCGTAATGTGTTTCTAAAGAAGTCTAAGACACATAGAACCAGCTCTAACTCACTCACACGCTCCTTTGAGGGTCAACAAAGAAAGAGAAACTGGGTTTATGAGCCTATCCTAGAGAGGAAGTCTAAAAATTGAATCTAGGAACTATGCTCTTACTAGCCCACCTTGGATCCTCACATGCTCAACTGAGGGTGATCGTCTCAAGGAAACCATGTGCTAGTAAGGGCCCTATGGATGCCTAACAATGATGCTCTAGGGGTTTGGAGGGAGGTTTATATAGTTTTTTGAATGAATTTGGGCCCTTGGATCTAGAGAAATCAACTCTCAATCCTAAGATCAGCTTCTTTTGATTACAACCATTGGATTTATCAAATGGATGGTTAGGATTGGTTCTTTATATGATATCTAGGGCAAAGGTGAGGAAAATAGGCGCCTTCCTTATCCACCATTGGATCTGGGGCTGACCTAGACCGTCGGATCAGTGCTAACATCAATTTGGATAAGATAAGCCACTATTTTTGGAGAAACTTTGCATTATTGATCTTTGATCATCAAAAAAGACTTATCCGGTGAAAACAATCGTGGATCCTCCTTGCTTTATGCTTTGGTGCATCTCCACCCTTGAATATGAGCTCATCTTGATCGTACAACATGGTTCAATCATTGTTTGCCATGTGGCAGCCCTTCAAGCCTTCAATTTTCTTGTTCTAGGAAACTGTGGTGACCTTGAAAACTAGATTTTGTGCTCTTTGACACTTCAAATATACTTTGATGAAGATAAAAATTTGTAGGGCTATGTTTTGAAAGGCCTCCTTTAGGAATATGCAGAAAAAACTCCCATCTGAATCTCCCTTGTACAAGTTTGACTACATTTGGAAGCTTGCAAGGTGTCATTAAGGTGTCTAGGAAGCTCTGATAGCCTTGAAACTTTGTACAAATATGTAGGCTCATATGATCTTTACACATGCCAAACCATATGGCTAACAAAAATTCTTATACAAGATTTTATAGGATCTAAGTGGAAAAATTACATTTTTTACAAAATGCACATGGCATATCAATGTGCTAGAAAATCCATTTTCATGTGAAATTCGGGCTATAGACTACCTTTGATAGGCTTTATAAGTATATGAGTTTTCATGTGATTTGGAGACATTGAAATTTTTACCCTAATTTCCAAAGTTTGACCAGCTTTGATCGCTACCCTGGATTTGCTCGATTTCTTCCAAAGTTTGCATGTGAACTTCCTTTGACATCCTTGATGCATCTTGGACTTCTTAGGGAATTCTGGCTACCTTCACCCAATATGTTTCCTGTAGGCCTTCATGAGTGAGAGACGAGATAAAATCTCGATGACAACGAGAAGCTCCACTATCTAAAATCCATGGTTCATCAACACCAGCTTGAGTAGATGAGCATATACAATAGCTACCCATAGTTCTAGATCTGTGTTGTTTGCAGACTCTTTGTTCTTCCAAGTTGATTTTACAGTCTGGTTTCGTTCATCAACTTGCTTCTTTTTGCAATCCGTGATGGCATGACCTTTCTTTTCACAATAGAAGCAACTTACCGTGAACTTTTTCTTCTTTTTCTTGTTCTTTGATCCATCAAAAAAGCCTTTTCCTTTTGCATTGGCTGAGAATGCAGCATCTCTTGTACTTTGCCGATTCTTCAACCGCATCTCCTCTTCTAAAAGCATAGCACAAAACTTTTGAAATGCAAGGGGAGTTGGTCTTACCTGAGTGTTAAGGGTTGTTACTAATCCATCATACTTTGCCGAAAGAATATGCACACATCTTTGAGCCCGCTCTTCTGGTGTTATAACAACACCAACTGTAGCGAATTGATCTTGATGATGTTTTATCCATTTGATAAAATCTTCAGCTTTTTCAAAATCAGAATGCTTTTCATTTGCCAACTGGTTTTCTAGATTTTGTATCCTAGTGTGGTTCTTGGCCTCATATTGTCAAGCCAATATGCCCCAAGCCTCATGTGCTTTAGTAGTATCTTGAACTAAAGTAAGCATAGAATCACTTACACTAGTGACAATTGCACATAATGCATCAACAAGAAGATCTAGATCAGGTTGAATCATCAATCTTGAATTTGTTGGATCTTCAAATGGTATAGGCTCTAGATCCAATCCCATTGGTCCCATGACAATGTCAAGTAATTCATTGGAGTCCAAAATTGCAGAACTTTTGAACTTCCAGAATGTATAATTGGTTCCATCCAGCTTCCCTTCCATGAATGGAGGTGGACGAATTCGAATAGGTGTAGCATTAACATTAGCTGGAGCACTAAGACCAATGTTTGAGGATAAAGCCATCATGTATTCACTCTAATGATCTACTGATATTCTAGTTTGCTAGTAGGTTGAAATAGTGATACTTCTCAAGCTATTAGAACCTTACAGCTCTGATACCATGTAGGAAAATAGTTACACAATATAACACAGGAGCAGTAGTAGAGAAGATAACAGATATAGGAGAATCTCAACAATTTTCTACTATCAGAAAGTACAAAGATGATGGTTGTCCACCCGTGCACTCTCAAGGTAGAGCTTAAATGGTGATCTAGACAACTCTAGTTAGGGAGATACAAGATTGAGGTATGCCGGCTCAATTCAATGTCTCAGGTAGTGCAAAAATCATGTATATATAGGATAATGGTGGCCTTCCATGGATGGCTATACATGGGTGGTAGAGCATGGGTGGCCACTGCCCCCTGGGACCCCCCAACCAGGGTGCCTTTCATCATCAAACAAAGAGTAGAAGAAAAACTCTGATATGAGTCGAGACATTCTAAGTAGTCTGCACAAGTGAACTATCAAGGACTTCATCAACAGAATCAATTGTTCCTTCAAATCCTTGATCTTTGTCAGAAAACTGTCCATAGAATCACCTTCATTCATGTGCTCACTCTCCAACTTTTTTCAGAGGTAAGCATCAGGAGCCTCATTCCTAGCCTGGTACAATGTGGTAAGTGTATCCCAAGCATCCTTAGCTGTTTTGCAAGAGCGAATGTGAGGAATGATGGCATGTTTGATAGATAAGGCTATCAATGCATGTGCCTGATCATCTATGCCATCCCAACAAATTTTCTTTGCAATAGGTGCAATAGAAACCGTAGCACGATCATTAATCTAAAGAATATCAACATCTTCAACACCATCTGCATCAGCTTCAATACCTATATTTGTAGGTGTAATAGGATGTTTTTCAACACCCTGCACAATATTCCACAGTCCTTTTGCAACCAATACATGTCGCATCACATAAGCCCACAATGGATAATTGGTACCACCCAACGTATCCTCAACAACCAACATATGGAATACATCATTGCTTTCAGTCATGGCCACTAACTAAAATACCCTGATGCAGAAAAATGACTCTATCTGAAAAAGTTGAACAAAACTACCCTAACAAGTTCTACTAAACTTGTAGCAAACTTCAAGTCGCTTATACGGGCAAACCAAAACATGTATATATCTTTGGCACAAAAAGACAAAATAGCTACACAAGCACTATGATATTGCATTTGGAGGCCGAAATGAGTGTAGATCGTGATTTCGGCACCACAAAGCAAAGCAGTTTTGATCTCCTAATCACCCTGAGTATGCCCACCAAATTTCATGTGATTCTAAGATGTGATCGAAGGGGTTTCGACGATGCCCTAGATGAAGCAACGACCTACTCTAATACCAATTGTTGGAGTTAGATGTCTGCAAAAGCACGTGAATAGCACAAGGAAGAAGAAGAATCTTGGAGCACAATACACAATGTTGAATGTATTATCACTAGAATGTACAAAGATAAGTAACCCATTAGGGCTATAGGCGTATATACAAGCCGGGGGAAAAAACCTCCTAAAGAGGGAAAAAAGTGCCCCAGCAATCGTAGTGTGTTCACATACATCAGTACCTAAATATATCAACACATATCAAGCTAGAAACCAAGAAGGGCCAAATGTGGCAAATCATGACAAATGTTACCCTAGAGCTGACCTAGAGATTGAAAGAACAAAGCTTTGTGCTAAGATGGTAGAATTGGCTTAAACCATGTTTGAAGCCATCCACCTCTTCAATTACTCTAGTTAAGCTAAGACTCAATTGCATTTTGATGGACTATTAGAAAGATTGGAGAATTTAATTGCAAAATCTGGAAAGGAGGCCACCTCCCAGGATAAGGACAAGGCAAGTGAAATAATGAGCATTCCTCCCAAGGATGCTTGTGTTCCCAACTCCACCGAGGGAGGAACCTCTACTTCTATAAATCAATACTCACAAGAATCTTTGAGAGAAATTCAAGAAGAGAAATGGGCTAAAGAAAGTGAAAACCATCCACCCATTGAGCTTGTGGATGACCTACATGCTCAATTCCCATAAGATATTCCTTCTATTTATGGAGAATAGGAGGATGCCTAGTCAAGTGAACAATTAGAATTGGAGTCTAAGTCCTTGCAAGAATTATCCCATTTCACAGGTTCATGGGAGGCAAAGTCTACCTGCATGAGAACACCCATTGTCATGATAAGGAATGAAGACTTGGTTTTACCTAGGTATACGGAGGTAGTAAAGAACACTAAAGTGCAGTGGCATCTCACTTTAGAGGAGCTACTCAAGTAGTCCTTGCATAATACATAGGATTAGCAGCCTAATGTAGTGAGCTAGTATTATCTCCAAGGATCATTGGAGTGTATGTATGTAGCCCCAATTTTGAGTAGAGTAGCTTTAACCACATTGCCTCTTGTGTTGCATTTGCTAGGCTCCTATATTCAGCTTTAGTTGAGGACAATGCCATAGTTGTTTGTTTCTTTGATGATCATGAAATTAACTAAGACCTTGGAAAAGATAGGTAGCCAGAGGTGCTCCTTCTATCATCTTTTGAATCAACCCAATCTGCATCAAAGTATAGCTTGATATCCAAGTCAGATGTAAATGGATAAAATAGTCCTTCATTTATGGTACCCTTCAAGTACTTTAAGATCCTTTTGGTAGCTTCCATGTGAGATTTTCTTGGTGTATGCAATGAATTGACTCAATGTACTTACTCCATAGCATATATCCATTCTTGTTAGGGTTTCACAATTGAGACTCCCAACAAGACTTTAGTAACCTGTGATGTCTTCAAGCAGCTCCCCTTCATGAGCATTGAGTTGTGATTCAATTCCATAGGTGTACCTACAATTTTTTTATTCTTCATCTTGAAGTTAGTAAACATGTCATGGATGTACTTTCTTTGAGTAATGAAAGCAGCAAAATCTGAATATACAAGCTCTAGACCAAGAAAATAAGTCAACAATCCAAGGTCACTAATTTTAAATTCTTCCTTCATCTGAGCTTTGATCTTCTGATGCCATTGGCATCATTCCCTGTAATGATGATGTCATCCACATAGACATGTATATAAGTAACCTCTGAATTAGTCTTCTTAATGAACAAAGAAGTGTCTGCTTTGCTTGGTGTAAACCCCTAATCCTGCAAGTATGTAACAAATCTATGCTTCCAAGCTCTAGGAGCTTGATTTAAACCATACAGTGCCTTCCTTAATTTACATACATAATCAGGTTTGTCTTTGTCTTCATATCTTGGTGGTTGAGCCATATAGACCTCTTCAAAGATCCATCCATTAAGGAATGCATTCTTAACTTCTAATTGATACAAGTTCCAATTCTTTGAAGCAACAATACTTATTAAGACTCTGATAGTTGGCATCTTAGCCACTTGTGAGAAGGTCTCCTCATAATCCACTCCATGGGTTTGACCAAACCCTTTGCTACTAGCCTTGCTTTATACCTGTTGATTATGCCATCTAAATTCTTTTTCACTTTGTAAATCCACCTAGATCCTATCACCTTCATGAATGGTTTCTTGGGAACCAAATCCCAAGTGCTATTCTCTTGAAGTGCTTCAATTTCCTCTTGCATAGCTTCTCTCCATTCTTCCTTCTTGTTAGCTTCTTCAAATGTTGATGGTTCCTCTCACATAGACTCTTTAGTCATATAAATCGAATGATTGGTGACTAGTGATGCATCATAGCCATACCTTATGGGTTTCTTGCTTTCCCTTTGAGATCTTCTAAGTGCTTGTTCTCAAATTTCTTCTAATTTTTTAATCTTTTGTTTTTCCGTTTACTTCAAACCTTGAATTCTTCAAGGTTGAGTTGTTCTTCTTCTTCTTAATTGATATCTTCAGATGTATATGGTTCTTCCTTGGTTAGATTTGGAAAATCATTCTCCAAATCATAGGGTAGCTTTATTTTTTTGTAATAATCTTCAAACCAAGAGTTATTTTCATCAAATACATATCCACTAACTATAAATCCTTTTTTAGTGGGATTATATAACCTATATCCTTTCTGATTTTGATCATATCCAATAAATATGCATCTTTTAGCCTTTGGATCAAGCTTTCCCCTAATCTGTGAAGGGATGTGTGCATAAGCAATGCACCCAAAGATCTTACAATGTCCAATGTGGGTCTCCTACCATTCCATGCTTCATAAGGTGTCATCCCATCCAAGGACTTGGATGGAAGCCTATTCATTAAGTAAGTGGCTGTGGAAACAACCTCTACCCATAGATAATTAGGGAGTTTTTTCTCATTCAACATTGATCTTGCAGCCTCTACTATTAACCTATTTCTTCTCTCTACCACTCCATTTTGTTCAAGATTGTAATCTCTCTCTTTATGCCTCTGTCCTATAAGAAGGATTCAAACTCATGTGAGAAATACTCACCACCTCCATCAGATCTAAGCCTCTTCAAACTTTTACCAGTTTGATTCTCAACCAATGCCAAATACTTCTTGAAACAAGTGAAGGCTTCATCTTTATGCTTCATAAAGTAAAGTATTGTCCACCTACTATAGTCATCTATAAAATGAAACATAATACCTTGATCCTAAAATTGATGGCTCTCTGCTAGGACCCCACACATCTATGTGTACAAGCTCCAAGTAGTCTTCATACATGTATCCTCTTTTGTTGAATGGTTGCCTATGTGACTTGCCAAATTGGCATGCTCCACATTTGTAAATCATGTGTTGCTTGGACATATTTGGATGCCAAGCACACTCTGATCCCTGCATATTTGCTTCAATGTCCTTTCACCTATATGACCTAGTCTCTTATGCCATATCTCTAATTTAGATAAGGTTTGTTCCTTGTAATTGAAGAGAGCAATATTTCATGTATCTTCAACTTCAAAGGTAAAAAGTCTTCTCACCTTTTGCAATCTTCTTGAAGCCTTGTTGAGGGTCCTCCACATATGCTCCATGTCTTGTGAATCTAACCTATAAACCCTTCTCAATAATCTATCCAATGTTGGCACATACAATACTTTGCTTAGAATATTCATATTGCCATCAGATGCTTTAACATTTCTAACGTTCTTTACTGAGTTCCTAGTTTCATCACCTGTCTGGACTTCATGTTTTCCTTTGGGTTCTTCAAGGTCAGACAACAATGCTACATTGTCAGCTACATGATTGGAATAACCAGAATCAATATAGAGTAGGTATTCATCATCTTTACCTTGCTTGGTTGTCATGCTCATGAGTAATAGGAAATCCTCTTGATCATTTGTGTAGTTGTTGTAGTCTCTCCTTTCTTTGAAGTCTCCTTGATAGTTATTGTTGTAACCTTGGTTGTAATTGTGATGGTAGTTGCTTCCTCCATTATTGAACTTGCCTCTTGATTGTCCATAGCCTCCTCTGTGGAAGCCTCTTCCTCTCTTATTCTTTGTGTTCCTAAAGCATTCATTTGTGATATGATTGTTCAAGCCATAAATGTTTCAAAGTGAAGAATTATATGGTCTCCCCCTGCCTTGCTTTCCTCCTCTACCCCTTCCTCTAGTACCTCTTTCTCTACCTATGAAATTCACTTGAGAGGTACTTGCATCTTCTTCATTCTTCTTACCTTTGCCTTTATCTTTATTCCTATTCTTATCTATGTAAAGGGCAGAAGATTGATTACCTCTAGAACTATCTCCATTTGTTTTGAGCTTTGTCTCATGTGTGAAGAGTTGCCCCATCAATGTATTAAGGTCAGGTATCTACATGTCCATATATAGGTCCATTGTTGTGGTGAAAGACTCCCATTTTTCATCAGCCTTGATGCCATTTAATAAAATCAAGCTTTTACAAGTGGCCATTCCCATGAGTATGCATGAGGATATATGGAAACTTATGGCCAGGTAACCATAGGCTTGTGAATATTGCACCAACATGATCTACATTCAGGATATTCTTATAACAGTGAAGGTGCTAGTGTGTCAAGAGGAGGATCTCATAGAACCTCTTGTATTGGGTCAAGATTGGATCTATGGTCATGCAGTCAACTTGAACCTAAGAAGTGGAATTCTTTAGGTTTGGGTGGATCAAACCCGTGTCACAATTGAGCTAGAAAATCATGCACTCAAGGCACTAAGAAAGGCACCAACTCCTGGTCGTTCCACGAGTACACATGAAGATAAAGATGTTGTTCTTGTCCAAAACTCTGTGATGCAAAAGGAGGAGGTTCTCAGCAAAAAAATCAAGGATCAGAGGGAACTCCCTTCTTTTCCAAAAGTGATCAAGACAAAGCGAACCAAGGAGTACAAGAAGCAGAGGAAGCAGAGAGTCTATGCTCATAGTCAAAGGACTCAATCTGTGAAGCAAATTCGGATATGAAAAGGTGACTCTGCTCGAGAGACAGTACCCCAACGATGCAGCAAACCAACTATTCAAGCAATGACTACAAAGAAAGAGTATTCCAAGAATCTCCCAAAAGAGACCATTTTCATTTGGGTCCCAAAGTAGTCAATGAAGGTTAACCCTAATGCATGACAAATCTGGATGCCCAAGACCTTCTTACATGCACAAGTAGCTTCACATAAGATCAAAAGCTCGAATAGCCACTCACAATCACTCATATCATATACTTCATGGCAAACATCTACACTTACCACCTCCACACCACAAATCACACCTAGGATTATCTAGAAATGGGTACCCAAAAAGTCCCAAATCTAAGAAGACATATTTCAAAAACATGTAAAGATCATCATAGCCGCAAGATGCAAGCCCACAAAGAAAATTTGGAGATTAAAACCTTGTATCAAAACCCCTGGCCCAATTTTGTGAATCCATTCACACTTTAATAGATGAATGCCAAGTACAATGCACATCCAGAGTATGCATATAGGAACATTATCGACCACCTAACTCTCACTCACACACACAATACACCACTTGACTAACCTCTAACCTCAATAAACAACATGTTGGTATTGTAGAGGGAACACAATATTATCATGTTTCCTACACAATGCTAATGGGATTTTCTTCTTCCAATAGATAAGCATCAGACATTACCAGTGATATCATGGCTGACATAGTAGGAACTAGTTCTCAAGCAGGCACAAGTCAGCAGGTGTTCGATATGGAGAGCCTACCCATCATGCATGAGATGAATGAAAGACTGGAGGAATTGCAGGCCATATAGATCATACCGATAGAAGACCCCCGGAGCAGGCATACAATGCCTATAGGCAAAACCTCCCATTGGTTTAGTGAAGTAGAAGGACCATTGGGAGAGGGCTCATACCTTTGGGAGGCAGAGCTAGAATTCAATGGAAAGGGGGGCAAGTACCATTTCTTCATGTGAGAGTTTGAAAAGTTAAAGAATGTGGAAGCACTATGACCAGTGTGGCAAAAAGTAGGATTAAGTGCATATTTCAGTGCTAAGCTACCCAAACCAAACTTCATGTGATGCTATTATCTTATCAACACCCTGTCTCCTAGCAAGCACCCCCAAGCTTCAAGCATGTTTGTGCTCCCATCTCTAACAAGGGGAAATGAGTTGAAGAGGTTTAAGTTAACCAATAACTTAGTGGCGGAGCCCCTGGATATGAAAGGAATGCACATAACCACTGAGAAGGAGGTTCTAGTACTAGACAACATGAAGAATTGAAACCTTACTAAACTCAAAGATATGGTAGCTATGATGCCTAATATTGTAGTTCACCTAAGAATGTGCATGTAACACTTTGCTTCCCCACCCAAGACAGATTCACTATGCCACCCAAGAAGATATGGTTCAGTTTATACCTTGCAGAGATGTACAACCTAACCATTAACCTACCTCACTAGATCATTGATCAGATACACTTGGCACACAAATGATAACTGCACAAGTCATTCTTATATGGAATTTGTGCATTGACTAGGATCATTTATAGAAATTTGGCTTATGATATTCCAATTTAGAGGGCTCTAATGTGGAATAGAGTACAACAATTCAAGGGACGAACATCCATAGGACCCCCTTCAAAGAGGATGCGAGGAGTAGTACCATGTGCTCAACCATGAGGATCCACATTAACCCTAGATGTCACTCCCCCACCTCGACATGTACGCCCTTTTACACTATGCCTCCCAAGATGCAACACTAAAGGTCCCAACTTGATATTTCCACCAGTTCCCACAGACCTTGAATTTCTTAGAGGGGTACATTTGGAGGAGCTCACTAATGAGGATTTTGAGCAGATTCTAAGAGATGTGAATCTTGATTCAGCTGAGGAACAACTGGTGGAATGTTCTCAACCACAAGCACCCACCTCTCAAGTACCTATTACTATAGTCGACAAGGAAGAAGAAGAAGAAGAAGAAGATAATGAAGACGAAGATTCTGAAGGAGATGATCATGAACACGAAGGAAGATATCAAGAAGAGGAACAAGATGTGCTTGAACTTGCAAGTGCTCCAACATACACAACCCAGTTACAAAGATTATGCGACACAATCAAGGCGGTGCAAGAGAGGCATAGACTTTCATTCGCATCAGGTCAAGCCTTGATTGAACAGATGCTTGTAGACAAAGGAGTAAATCTGCACTTCAGTAATACAGTCAAATTGTTAACAGAGTCACTGGGAGTTCAGAAGGTTGTGCACACCATAGTCCAACAATCAATATGATATGACAAACACAAAGTGCAAACAAGGCTTTGGGCTAATAAAAACATATGGAAACCCATACCCAAACCCAGAAGCAACCATAGAACCAACAACCACCATTGATCTTATTGAGGAAACATTTGTACAAACATCACCAATCTCATCCCAACACCCTCCATCTCCTCCATCACCCCCACCTCTGCCACTAACCATTGAGGAAACCGCTATAGTAATAACAACCATTACCCGAACCCCAACCTCATCAACATCCTTTTCCGTTTGTGAACCAACCTCTCAAGCCACACTCTTTTCTTCTATTGCCAACCCTCTTTTCACTTCCCCGTTTTTGTCAGTCGAGCCCATCATTGGACACCCCATGATACCTAGCATAACAGGTCACCCAAGACCCACCAAAGGTAGTTTAGGTATCCCTTCGATCCCTATTCACACATGCCTCTTCCCCCTGATCCATACTTCCCATTTTCCTCTTCCATCTTTCCCTACACTTCCATCGTGACCATAGACCCACCCCATTATGTGTCTTTCATGGAGAGTTTCATTCGTGTCACCACCCCACACATGTTAGGCTCACAAACACTCACTTCCACTTCATTAAACACACACACACACCACGTTTTTAGCACCTCCCCCTCCCCCTACGATTCCACCATCTCCCATTCCCCTACCACCAACTTCATCGGCACCCACCTCTCTATTAAACACAACATCCACCATTCCCATCCCCACTCCCATTCCCACTGCACTCCACACTGTCCCCCTTGCATCTCATATTGTACATAATATATTCAATACAATAATTCAGTGTGCATCTCAACTACAACAAGAGTACCAAAGACTGGAAGAGCATAATGTTGTCTTCTAGGCAAAGTTAAAAGAGTACAAGCAAGAGTCACCACCTTGGAAGCCGACAACAAAATCTGCATAGATCTTCTTTAATCATTATAGATTATTCCCCTAAGAATGTATGGACGTGATGGTTCCCATCTAAAAATGGATGTAGGATTATTCATTCATAGTCTCTTTCAAGAGAAATAGAAAGAATAGAAAAGGTTCAGCTTAGATAATTACTTTATAGGAAGTAACTCTAGCTTGCTCCAAGAGGAATAGTCTAGATTGACACTATCTTCTATATTGCCTACATCAAAGTGGCACTATAATTTTATAGGACAATAGGGAGATCAATTAATCACAATGGTTAGATTGGGTTTCACATGAAGCTCTCAATAAGAAATTATTTCCACTCATGGTCTTTGACTAGATGAGGAAGATATAGTTGTTGGTGTTAGAGAGACATGGAATTGATCGATGAATTTTCACTTTAGAGTTAAAAGTGATAGGGATAAATATGATCCACAAGAACATCAATTTTGTACTTGATGTTTATTCATGATGATAATGACCTAGCATCATTTAGGAAAACTTACACATGGATTAATTTCTTGAGGATTCTTTTGCACTTATATGGAAAACTAAGGGGAGGAGAAAAGACTAGATATTGCATCATAGTGCTAATAGAAACACTTCTAATATAGCTTAGTCTAATTAACATATAGATGACAAACCAAATGAATCCTTGGTTAGTTCAATGTAGAGTTTAGATTCTATTGTCAAGAACTTCTCATATAGGAACTAAACGAGTGATGAACTTGCACTGGACACAATAATATTTTAAGTTAATATTATGAATTGTGGGTACATTCAAGGTTAGGAATACCTAAAATGGTTTGAAAGCAAGTTTGTTATATTGGTTGAAGAAGGATTTGGAATCAATCTTCTTATGGAACTTTGTTCTATGATCATATAATTCATTATCTCGATTTCATATGGTCAATTCTAGATTAGAATTTTATGTTGATGTTCCATATACTTACTCCATAGAAAATGCTTCATATGGACTTACATAATTTAGATAACGTTATATGTCATGGTAGTGATAGTTTGAAAGTTAGGTGTATATGGAGGATAATAGGGACTTCTTGAGATGGTTTTCCATTTTTCTTGCCTTCCCTAGAGCCTTCTTAAGGGAAGTATACAAGGAAACAACACATATACATGATTATTTACATTTTACATAAGGGCTAGTGGAAGCAACCATTAGAGAAACGTTTCTAGATGCTTTCCAATGCCATTTTGAGGAAAAAGTGGAACTAAAGGTCGGGAAATGTTACATAATCCTAAGGTGGAAAACTTACAACAAGGATGAATGACTAGAGAAGCCTAGCCTTAGACACCACTCCTTTAGGCTTTAACAATGGTTTGCTCTTTGTACAATATTCTCCAATTGAATATCTCTTCCAAATTCAAAAAAAAATCTAGGTTCTAGAAACTCATGTCCACAAGGTGATGGTGGTGGGACTCTCATTGTTTTTTGGGTTTTCCCTTCTTTAATGCTCTAGGAGTATGCTTTATAGATCATTCATATACTCATCGTGGTTATTAATCATATCTCCCTAGTTTTGTCTTTGTTTATATACATTTCCACCTTGAATTTTATGATGGGAACTTGAGTAATTTATTTTAGGCACAGATTTTTAAGTCACATGACATATCTATTCAAGCCATCAACAAAAGTGGTGCACAAATAGTGTTTTATCTCACATATACAAATGTTTTCATGTACTTGCATCCAATTGAACAAAAATCAATTAGATGGACCTCTTCTCTATTTGGCATTCCTTCCCATTCTCTTTGAATTTATGGATGAATATGTGCATGTAGATTGAGGATAAGTTACACTAGTCATCAAAGAGAAGAGGCTTCTATGAGATTTTTATTTGCCTATAGTCCTTCTTGATTTTAGGTATATAACTTAATATATGATTATGGCTATTTGAACTTGCTTGTGGTCCTTTCAATTTACCCTTGGTCTTATAAATTAGGGCTAGAATGTATTACATTATGAATGAATTGTTGTATTCCCTTTCTAGAAGCAATTAAGTTACAAACTCCTCATTTTGTTAGAAAAAAGGGCTTAGGTTTTCTAAATTCCAAACTTACCTCACTGACACGATGATATTCTAGTGCAACTAATAGTAAAGTTTTTTTAGATGCAAACTTTTAATGCACGAGTGATTCCTTCATAATTGATATCTAATTTATTCAAATGAACCCCTCAAACAGTTGATGCCTAAACCCAATATGGTGCTCAAAAAATTGATAGCAAGGGAAGGTAATCACCTTTGTTGAGGTCTTCATGCAAATGTTCCATAATAGTCTCATGTTGATAGTGACCAATGCTTCAATCATCTTGGTTTGACTATCCACTAGCTCTTATCAACATATGGTTCCACTATGGTGAAATGTGAAATCTCAATTAGCACCACCAAAGCTATATTGATCGAGCGTGAGAAGAGTGAACAGTTAATGACTTGTTCTTCTTTGTGGATAATTAATCACTACTCAATAGAGTGGCTTCTATTGTAGTTGATCAAGGTATACTATAAATAGATATGTTTTACAAGATGTGCAATCAATAAAAGGATATGTTTTGTAGAGTAAATATGTCATCTAATCAACTGCCATTAACTTGATCATCCTTAAATGCTATTTTTTTTATTACTTGCTAATACCACAATGACTGTGGGGTATTGATCAATGGGTGGGGTTGATTTCCAACAAATAATGCAATTGATCGACCAAGTTCTATATGCATATGTAATTGATGATAATTCTAGGTGGCTCTAGGTGATTGATGATACATGATAGTTTTAGATGATTGATGATATATGAAGTAAAGGGGTGCTAGTCTATTCACTCGAATTATGTGCTTCTTATATGGTGGATAGTGATTGTGTGTGATTGTACATGCCTTGATGATCAATGATGAACTTGATAAGAAGTTGAGGTTATCACATGCATGGTAGATGTATCATGTATGAGCTTGAGTTTGAGCAAAGATTGCATGTCATTTACATTGAATGATGGATCATCTCATGATGGATCATACATCACCACAAAAGTCTCACCATAATTTATGATTTTGAGCATCCTTTGATAAGAAATCCATCATGTTCCCAAGCCAATCACAATGGTCTTTGTTTTCCTATGATTGGTTGTTACCCCCTATAGTTGATTGCCACTCCCAAAGACAATCCACGTGCTGATTAATTGTGTGAGGCTATTAGATCAAGCGCCCACTATGAATCACATGATTTTAGGTGATGAATTGTTAGCCACATAGTTATTGTATAATAACCCTAGAAAAGCACAAGCATTCCATCAATCACTTTGTGCACCCTTCAATGGATCCAAAGACTTATGATGGATTATGACCAAATTCAAAATGTTACCCATGATGGACTAGATAACATAAGGTATCGATGAAATTGATCATCCAAATTACTTGTTCATCTTAATTGAGTATGTTTACCCTGCCAATATAAATTGTGCTTTCTTTTGGGTTGATTGCATGAGATCCTTAATTTCAAATATACAAGCTAAGGATGGTCTCCACTTTCTTTAGCCATGATTGAAAAAAAATATTGATTTTCCTAGGCATGTGTAGTCATATGTAGGCTTAAGCATGCCTGTATTTGCATAGGTCTACATAGCATGAACCCGCATAGACCCAAATCATTGTGATATTGTGGATATGTTTAATGTAAATTGATCAGCATATATATATATATATATATATATATATATATATATATATATATATATATATATATATATATATATATATATATATATATATATATATATATATATATATATATATATATATAATCACACACACATGCACACACATGAGTGTGTGTGTGTGTGCATGTGTGTATATATATATATATATCCACTTCCTAATCTAGATCTAATTCCAATCTCAAATGTATGTTATTGTCTTTCATAGATACCAAATCCGTATCATCGTTTTCTCTATTTATCCTCTTCTTGGGTTTCTTGAGTATCCTTATGTGCTTGTTCATGAGCAAGTTCTATCATATATCATGTGGCATGTTACTTGAAGGATGCATTAAATCTAAATCAGGTATACATTCTAGTAGATCATGATCTTAAATACTTGCTACTTCATGGATCCTTTTGTATGACATACCAAAATTTTTTATCAACATTATCTGGCACAAAAACTATTTGTTCGCATTGTTTAGGAAATGCAAACATGTCACCATCATTTGACCACGATTTTGTTGAATCTATTTGTACAAAGCCACTAGGATCTTTTCATATAGTTGCATTTTGATGGTTGTCTTCATTGATCGCACACATCCAATTGGAGTTCTAAAAAAGGAAATTATTGATCTCACTCCTTGTAATTCCTCTCCTTGTAGAATTTGTGGTGATTATGGAATTTCATTACTATCCATAATACACCATAAGTGTGCTCATTTGCCAATTGCTTTCTTCAAATCCTCGCTTTATCCATAGGTATCTCTTTGACCTATCCAAAGCAACTCACCTATATTCTCAAAAACATGTATGGGATCTATCAAGTAATTTATCAGTAGTTTATCCTTAAGATGGAAGTGAATGCAAAAGAGAGAGTTTGCTCATCCCTAAAACAGATGAAACTTCACTTCTCTCCCACATGCTATGCCGATCGCATACATGTAGAAAAATATTTCCCTTATGGCCCAACAATCCATCATGTAAATGATGTCCATTTGGAAGATAATGAATAACACTTTGATATATCACCTTATTTGAAGATTTACACCATCGAGCATCTAATGAAGTATTACACATTGGACATGCATTATATTGATAAATTTGTAATTCTAAACATTCACCATATCCAAGTGAATCATGCATGGTGCACATCAATATACCTTGTATTTTAATAATTCTTTGTGAAGGTACTTGTGATGTATCCACTACATCAATTTCTTCTATTAATTCTTGAAGCCATTCAATCAAAGATGCTAAGTAAACATCCATATTTTTCACTTTATATTTCCCTGGTACAATCAATGACAACATCAAATGTCCTCTCTTGATCACAACCCATCGTGGAATGTTGGAATTCACTAAGCACACAAAACATGTACTCCATGAAGACCTTTTTAATCCATAAGGATTCATTCCATAGCTAAGCCTAATAGTAAATTTTGAGGCTTGATTCTAAATTGGGGCCATTGTTGCTCAGTATGTTTCCATGCCTTGGGGTCTATAGGGACATGACATATATCATATGTAAATCTATTTGATGCATGCATTGCACCAAACATGGTATAAAGGGACATCAAAACATGATCTTTATTCTAGGCACTATAGGAAAATATCATAATACTTTTGTTGGCACAAAGTGTCCAACTGAACCTTGTCTGTATCATTTTTCTCCACATTTGAGACATTCCTAATGATCTACGAATTCCATTATATATAAAAAAACATTCATTTGCACATGCATGGATCTTTTTGTAGTCCATGTTATTGATATATTTTGGTAGTGATGTGTGTGAACACACTAGGACTACGGGGGCAATATTTTCCCTCTTTAGGTGGTTTTTCCCCCGCCTTGTATATATGCCTATAGCCCTAATGGGTTACTAATATTTGTACATTCACTTGGTAATATATTCAGTATTTTGTGTTGTGCTCCAAGCTTCTCCTTCTTCCTTGTGTTGTTTGTGTGCTTCCCCAAACCTCAAACTCCAACAATTGGTATCAGACCAGGTCGCCACTTCATCTAGGGCATCGTGGACACCCTTTTGGTCACAATCTTAAAATCGCATAAAATTTGGTGAGCATACTCAAGGTGATTAGGAGTTCAAAACAACTTCATTGTGTGCATTGAAATTTTGATATAAGCTCCTTTTGGCCTCCAAATGCACTATCGTAGTGCCTATGTAGGAAATTTTGTCCTTTTGTGCCAAACATATATATAGGTTTTGGTTTGCCAATACAAGCACCTCGAAGTATGCTACATGTTTGGTAGAGCTCGCCATGGTACTTCTCTTCAACTTTTTGAGATACGGTCATTTTTCTGCATCACTGAAGTTTAGTTAGTGGCCATGGCTGAGAGCAATGATGTATTTTGTATATTGGATGTTGAGGACAAGTTGGATGGTAACAATTACCCTTTATGGGCATATATGGTGCATCATGTATTGGTGGAAAAAGGATTGTGAAATATTGTGTAGGGTGTTGAAAAATGACTTGGTACGCATACAAATACAATTATTGAAGGTGATATAGATGGCATTGAAGATGATGATCTTCAAATTCTTGTTTATGTTGTGGTTCCTACTACACCTACTATAGAGCTAATTTGTTGGGATGGCAGAGATGCTCAAGCACATGCATTGATAGCTTTATCTATCAAATGTGGCATTATCCCTCACATTCACTCTTGAAAAAGAACAAAGGATGCTTTGGGATAAACTTACCACATTATAACATGCAAGAAATGAGGCTAATGTTGCTTACCTCTAAAAACAATTGAAGAGTGAGCATATGAATGAAGGAGATTCTATGGACAATTTTTTGACAAGGATCAAAGATTTGAAAGAGTAGTTGATTTTTGCATATGAAGTCTTACTATATAGTTCACTTGTATAGACCATTCTTAATTGTCTTCCTTATTCATATCAGAGTTTTGTTTCTACTCTTTGCTTGATGATGAAAGGCAACCCAAATGCCTTAACATTTGAGGATTTAGTCTCTTTTTTATTCCAAGAAGATTATTCTAGGTAGAGCAAGTTGTTGGGGATAAAGGCCCCAAGAACTCTCCTTTTGTATATTTTGACCCTTCCATGTGAAAGCTCTCTTCGAGAGCTTTCCAGACATATTTTTGTTGTATTTTTGGACCCCAAATTGGGGAGTTATAGGCATTTACATTATTTTTATGACTTTTGGTCATTGGCCATGTGTGAACATGCCCAAATGACCTAAAAGTCACTTATCAATAAGACTTGGTCCCAAATCTCTCATAACTTGATTGGGACTTCTTCAACTTCAGCTTCTCCATCTTCTTCTCCAAATTTTTGCGCATGTTTCTCTCTCTACTTTCTCTCTCCTCACACAGCAGCCCACTCCCTTGGTGTTTGGAGCAACCGAGCACACCATGACGTAGCTCTCCGCGGCCTCTTTCAACTGGTATTAGAGCTTTGAGTTGTTCCATTGCGACAAAGTTGCTCAAAGTGCTTTTCTACTTTAGCCTATGTTAAGCTGAAGGTGTTTTCTTGCATTTGGGAGAATTTCATCGCAAAAAAACCTTCTTTTTTTCACGATAAAAGTGCTGTTTTTGGAGGATTACTTCAGCCCGGAGCAAAGCTGAAGCAAATTTTGTGCTTTTTAGAGAGTTTCATTGCGAAGAATCTCTTCTATTCTTCCTTTTGTATCCCCATAGGTCATTTTCAACATCCACATTGCTGATTTTTTCATCTACAGGTCTTTTGTGGCAGAAATTCTCTCATTTTTCAAGTGGGAGGACATGCACAAAGATTGAGGAAGTGCATACTTGCTGGAAACTTATTACAGCAGGTCATTTCTCTGATTTTATAGGTCATATTGCTGCAAAAATTGGGGCTTTTGTGAAAACAAGCACCCATTGCCTTGGTTTTACATCTCTATATGCCTTTTGTGGTTGAAAAACAACAAATTTGTTGTTTTTGATGCAATTACAGCTTGCTGGAATTTTTTGAAATTTTCTGCAGAAAATTTCAGAAATTGATTTTTGCAAGTTTTGAACAGTTTTTGAGCTTAATTTCTCAGCTATAGTCTCTTAAGGTAATTGCGCACATGACAACAGGTGAATTTTACCTTTTTTGGTGAAATTTTGAAGTTCTTAGTGTGCAAACATGGCCTCTACCTCCTCTGATGTCAAAAGCTTGTTTGAGATCAAGAGATTTGAAGGTAATGGTTTCGATTTGTGGAAAGAGAGAATGTTGGGCATCATCTTTCTTAAAGATTGTGAAGGGGCTCTTGAGGAAGTCAAGCCTGAAGATAGGATTGATGTAGCATGGATGAACCTAAACAAGAAAGCCATCACTTACATCAAGATGGCTGTATCATATGAAATCTTAGTGGATTTGAAAGGCCTTACAACTGCTTTTGAGGTATGGGAGAAGCTGAAAGCCACTTATGAAAATACCACGCTTGTAAATCAAGTGCATCTTATGCGCAAGCTAGTGTGTATGCAGCTTGATGAGTCAAAAAGTGCGGTTGAGCACTTATCTTCGTTTACAGGTACTCTTTCACAATTGCAAGACTCTGGATTACCTCCATTTGATGATAAGCTTAAGGCCATCTTCTTGTTGATGAACTTACCTGATTCATGGGAAACATTGGTTGTTTCACTTTCTAATAGCCCCAGTCTTACCTTTGATGGTGTAAGGGGTTCTATTTTGAATGAGGAAATCAGGAGGAAAGCTAGTGGAGAGGGCAGTGGTTCAGCCAATGTGGCTAGAGGAAGAACAGAAAAGAAAAGTGGAAATGTACAGAGAACAGGAGAAAAAGCAAAGGCAAGGCTGAAGTGACTTGTTATCAATGTGGTTGGAAAGGTCACAAGAAGCCTGATTGCAGATTTTATAAAGCTGAACTAGAAAGAAAGAAGAACACAAGTGACAGGAAGAAAAAGGACACCAAGAATGAAGCACATGATACCTCAAAGGACAAAGACAAAGAGAAGGCCAATGTGGCCTCTAGTGTCATCATTGAGGAGTTATCATATGCAGAAGATATACTTTGTGCTACTATGGCAGCAGAGCATGCAGAAGTTATTGATGCTTCTATTAATGGTCATGCACAAGACATGCAAATCACGCAGAGGGATTTGATTGATGCCTTGCTTACTGTGAATGATGCTTTGTCACAAACATGGATTGTAGATTCAGGTGCATCATTTCATGTAACTCCTATTAAGGAGTGTTTTACTACCTTTCATGCAGGCAGCCATGGACATGTATATCTTGGAAATAACCATGCTTTTTCTATTGAAGGTATTGGCACAGTGCATCTCACAGTGGATGGTACTAATGAGCTAGTTTTGCATGATGTAAGGTATGTACCAAGCATCAAGAAAAGCTTATTGTCTGTTGGGCAAATGGATATGCATGGATATAGTACCCTCTTTGAGAAGGGGTCATGGAAGCTTATCAAAGGCTCTAGGCTGATTGTTAAAGGTACAAAGAAAGGGACTCTTTATTGCTTGCATGGTAAAGCCTTGTTGGGCAAGTTTATTGCTTTGGCTGAAATCCATTCACATATGGAATTATGGCATAAAAGGCTTGGTCACATGAGCCAAAAAGGCCTTGATAAACTATGTAATTTGGACAAGTTTGATGCTAAAGGCTCAAAACTTGATTTTTGTAATGAATGCCAATATGGTAAGCAAGTAAAGAATTCCTACTACTCTGGTGTCTCTCGTAAGTCTAATGTGCTTGATCTTGTTCATTCTGATGTTTGTAGCATGCCCACAAAATCTATGGGGGGTGCTCTTTACTTTGTTTCTTTTGTTGATGACTACTCTAGGAAGATTTGGGTATATTTGTTAAAATCTAAAGATGAAGCCTTTGCTGCATTTAAGAAATTTCATGCATTTGTGACCACTCAAACATGTAGAAAGTTGAAATGCTTACGTACAGATAATGGGGGTGAGTTCACAAGTGCTGAATTCAATAGATTTTGTGAAAATCTTGGTATTAAGAGGGAGCTAACAGTCCCATACAGCCCCTCTTCCAACGGTGTGGCTGAAAGGTACAATAGGACTTTATGTGAGAGGGTGAGATGCATGCTGTCCACAGCCAATCTCCCTCATGGATTTTGGGGAGAGGCTTTGAAAACTGCAGTTCATGTTTGCAATCGATCCCCTCATATGTCCTTAAAAGGTGGCATTCCAGAAGAGGTTTGGTCTGGCAAACCAGCTTCATATGACCACCTACGCATCTTTGGTTGTGATGCTTTTGTGCATATAAGGCCTGAGTTGAGAAGCAAGTTAGATGCAAAGTCCATGAAAGGAATCTTCATGGGTTATGGAGATGAAGGTGAAATGGGCTACAGGATTTGGCTACCTCAACTCAAGAAGGTAATACGCAGCCGAGATGTTGTATTTAATGAGGCAAGGCTGCTAAAAAACAATTGTGCCTCTAAAGATGACCATAAAAGAGTCAAATTTCAGCATGTACAGCCACCAGTTAAATCTGAGATGAACACTCGGGATGCACCACATATGGCTGGAAATGACAATGAGCCTGTGGTTATTGAGCCAGATGATGCTAGACAGCAAAATGATGCTCCTTAGGATATATGCAGCCACCTATTCATGATGAAAACAGGGCTGGAAATGATGTACAACAGCCTGTTAACAATGAAGAAGTTAATGTACCTCCTGATGTAGATCCATTGCCTGGTAATGTGGATCATTGGGTAAGAAGATCTATACGTCCTAGGAGGCCAGTGACTAGATATGATCCCTCTATACATTATATTATGTTATCAGATGAGGGTGAGCCTCTTACTTATAAAGAGGCAAAGCTATGTGAGCACAAGAAGAAGTGGGAGTTATCCATGCAGGAAGAGATAAAGGCTTTGCATGCAAACAATACTTGGGATTTGGTTGAGTTACCCAAAGGAAGGAAAGCCATTCCCAACAAGTGGGTGTACAAAATCAAAACTGTTGATGGAAAACCCAAGTATAAGGCAAGGCTGGTTGCTAAGGGATATGCACAAAAAGAGGGCATTGATTTCCAAGAAGTGTTCTTTCCAGTGGTGAAAATGACCACTTTACGTGTGTTGTTTGCTCTCACAGCTACCTTGGATTTGGAATTATTCCAAATGGATGTTAAAACAGCCTTTTTGCATGGTGATTTAGATGAAGAACTGTACATGAAACAGCCAAAAGGATATGCCATTCTTGGAAAAGAGCATTTGGTATGCAAACTGAAAAGGAGCTTATATGGGCTGAAACAGGCCCCCCGACAATGGTATAAGAAGTTTGATGCATTTATGCTCAAACATGGGTTTAAAAGAAGCCATGCAGATCACTGTTTGTACACCAAAAAGGATGAAGATGGCAGCCCAATTATTCTTGTACTGTATGTAGATGATATGCTGCTGGCTGGGAAGAAAAAGAGCACTCTGAATGCTCTAAAACAGCAGCTGAACTCTGCATTCTCAATGAAAGACCTTGGGGAAGCTGAGCATATTCTTGGTATGCATATAAAAAGGGATAGACAGCAGCATACTTTGCAGGTATCCCAAGAAAAGTACATTGAAAAAGTGCTGGAGAGATTTAATGTGGCTGATGCTAAGACTCTTGGAGTGCCATTGCAGCCACATGTTAAGCTTTCCAAGGATGACTGTCCCAAAAATGATGATGCAGCCAATTACATGAAGAGTGTTCCATATGCATCAGCTTGTGGTTCACTCATGTATGCTATGGTTTCCACTCAGCCAGACATTGCTCATGCAGTGGGAGTTGTTAGCAGGTTCATGGCTAATCCTGGTAGAGCTCATTGGGAGGCAGTCAAATCTATCTTGAGATATTTGAAAGGGACCAAAAGTAAATGATTATGTTATGGAAAGGGTACATTGGAGTTAAAAGGATTTTGTGATTCAGACATGGCAGGTGATGTGGACACACGCAAGCCCACAAGTGGCTATGTATACATCCTTGGAGGTGGAGCTATTTCATGGTGCTCTAGACTTCAGAGGATAGTTGCACTATCTTCTACAGAGGCTAAATATATTTCAGCCACAGAGGCTTCCAAAGAAGCCATTTGGTTAGCTCTCCTCTGCAGTGAGTTTGGGATGCCTGAAAAGGCATCTGTTCTTGGATGCGATAGCCAGAGTGCCATATGTTTGGCAAAGAATGCCATGTTTCATGCTCGCACAAAGCATATTGATGTGAGATATCGCTCTCACGAAGTGTCTACCCAAGGAACAACATCAGCTATGTATACAGATGGTGGGAGTTACTTAGCTTAAAGGAGCCTCCTTGGTCCTTTAAGTGGGAGGTTGTTGGGGATAAAGGCCCCAAGGACTCTCCTTTTGTATATTTTGACCCTTCCATGTGAAAGCTCTCTTCAAGAGCTTTCCAGACATATTTTTGTTGTATTTTTTGGACCCCAAATTGGGGGGTTATAGGCATTTACATTATTTTTATGACTTTTGGTCATTGGCCATGTGTGAACATGCCCAAATGACCTAAAAGTCACTTATCAATAAGACGGTCCCAAATCTCTCATAACTTGATTGGGACTTCTTCAACTTCAGCTTCTCCATCTTCTTCTCCAAATTTCTGCGCAAGTTTCTCTTTCTACTTTCTCTCTCCTCACGCAGCAGCCCACTCCCTTGGTGTTTGGAGCAACCGAGCACACCACGACGTAGCTCTCCGCGGCCTCTTTCACAAGTCCATTATGCATGTTGTAGATCAAGCTTTCTTAGTTAGTCAAAAGGGCAAAGGTAAATGGAGCTCATCTACTAGTAAGCAAAAATCTACTAATTCTCCACAATCAAAAAGAGAAGACAAAGGCTAGAATAAAATAGAAAAGCAAAAACAATTATGTAGATACTGTAAAGGAAATGATTGTGTCATAAAGAGTTGTCCAAAACTGGCTAGGAAAGAGGCAAAGAAGAAAGAGGATGAAATGGTTGTTGTAGAGGCCTCTACACTTGAAAAAAAGTATGCTAATCTTGTGTAGAATGAAGAATAGGTGTTTACTATTGTTTGCACCTATGAGCCATCTTCTCATGAACAATGTATGTTTGGAGTAGACTCAGATGTTTGGTACTTTGATAGTGGGGAAACCAAACATATTACCTCGTAGCATAGTTTCTTCAATTCACTTGAGCCTATCCTTAGAGGGAGTACTGTCACATGTGCTAACAACTCCTCTTATCCTATAATGGTAGTTGGTAAGATCATTTTGACTACTACTAATGGTAGTTCTTGTTGGAGTTTTAGGTCTACGGAAGCATGCAAACAACACAAGGAAGAAGAAGAAACTTGGAGCGCAACACACAATACTGAATGTATTACCAAGAGAATCTACAAAGATAAGTAACATGTTAGGGTTATAGGCATATATACAAGCCAAGGGAAAAAACTTCCTAAAGAGGGGAAAAAGTGCCCTAGTGGTCTATTACGTTGACACACATCACTACCAAAATATATCAACAAATCCCTCTGGATTGATGTGGTGACAAGCAGCTAGCACTCATGTATAAGGAAGTGCCAAGCTATGTGGAATCAATCCACAAAAGGAAATAAGCCCAAAGCTTTGTGGAAAGCTTCAAACTTCTCCCTACGCAGAGCTTTGTGAAAAGGTCTACAATGCTTTCCTGTGTGGGCACATATGCCAAATTGATCTCCCCAATAGAGAACCTCTCCTTGGCATAATGATAGTGCACCTCAATGTGCTTAGTGCGAGCATGGAACACAGGGTTCCTTGCAACTGCCAATGTGCTCTGACTCTCAGTAAAGATGGTGGTGGTAGAAGACTAACCAACACCCAAATCAGCCATAAGGCGTCTGAGCCACACACACTCAACAATCACTATGAAGCTACCCTATACTCAACCTCACAACTAGAAGTGGACACAGTAGGATGCATCTTGCTCAACTAGGACATGCATGAGCTACCAAGCATGAAGCAAAGACCACTGGTGGGCACACGAGTGTCATAGCAATTAAGCTAGTTAGAGTTAAAAAAAAGCATGTAAATTTGGTAGTAGTGATCCTCCCTTGGGATAAAGCAATCCAAGTAGCCGGGTACCACTCAAGTAGTGAAAGATGCACTTAACTGCCTGCTAATGCTTGACACCTAGGCAATGCATAAACTTGCTCATCTGTGAGATAGCAATCTCAATACCTGGACGAGTAATGCATAAGTAAATCAAGCATCCAATAGCCTGTTGATAGAGAACAACATCAAATGCATCTCTAGCATCATGAAGACTCAATTGTAAACCTCTCTCCATAGGAGTGGCAATAGGCTTGAAGTCTTCAAGGCCAAAACACTGCAATAATGTGTCAATATATTTTTTTCGACACAAAGCTATTCTGCCATCAACATGCATAAATTGAATGCCCAATGATGCAAATGCCCCAAATCTGACATCTCAAATGAGGAATGCAAATCAACCTTAAAATCATCAATATGCTTCTCTTGAGGACCAATGGGCTGCATGTCATCAACATAGACAACAATGATTTCAAGCACATCATTTGCATGCTTAACATATAAGATGATCTCAGTTGGACTGTTCTCAAAACCTTGTGCAATCATATAGGCATGTATCTTTTCATACCAAGCACCTAGTGCTTGCTTCAAACCAGGTAATGCCTTTTTCAATATGCAAACTTTGTTTTCATGCCCTTTCTAACAAAACCATGGGGCTAAAAAACGTACACTTCTTCATGCAAGTCACCATTCAAAAATGCAGTTTAAATGTCTAACTAATGTAGGTTCCAATCATGATGAGCTGAAAGTGCATAGATGCTATGAATTGTAGTCATTCAACATGTAGGAGCAAAGGTCTCATGAAAGTCAATGCCTCTTTCTTGACCATAACCCTTTTCAACAAGCCTAGCCTTATACATGGCAAATGTTCCATCAGGCTTATGCTTCACCTTGTATATCCACTTAGTGCCAATGGCCTTCTTGCCAGGAGGCAAGTCACATAAATACCAAAAGCCATTTTCATAATAGCATCATATTGTGATTGCATAGCATCCATCTAATTTCCATAATTTTATGCTTCATCAAATGAAATAGGCTCATTCTCATCACAAAGACTAGAGGCAGCCATAGCATAGAAATATGATGTAAAAGAAGCACTATGAGAGCCTGATCGAGTACGATATGACAAAGGTGCATCTAATTTGCTATCTTGCAAAGTCTACATCAGCCACTTTGGCATTTTTTTTTCCTCCTCTATATCAGTTCTCTCATCAATAAGTGCATCATGTAAATCTGCATCAGAAATCGAATGATCCGCATCATCATGTGAAACTTTTAAAGTTTGAAAAGTTGCCACATTTTGACTAGCACTACACTATCCACCTATAAAAAGAGGCAGCAAGGTTTCATACACATCTTTGGAGTTAATTGATGTCTCCTTAGTACATGAAAGTAATGGCTAAATAGTTTCTCCTACAAAAACAACATCACAACTACCCAAAATGCATTTGGTATGTTGATGATACAAACATTAGTGTTTGCTTTCAAAACTGTATGCAATAAAAATACATTTCACTGCTTTATCATCCAATTTCCTATGTTGTTGTTTAGCAATAGATGGCTTGGGACCATGCCAACCCTCATATGGAGTGATAGAACACAATGTTTTAGTGGGACACCTATTAAGTACATATGCAGCACACATAACAACCTCAAGCCAGAAACTATGTGGTAAAGCGTAACTCTTGACCATACACCTTGCCATCTCTATGAGTGACCTGTTCTTCTTTTTAGCAACTCCATTCTATTGAGGTGCATACCCATTGTACACTAATGTTTTATCCCACGTTTAGCCATAAATGCATTAAAATTAAAAGACATATATTCCACCCTTGATCAAAATGGAGGGTACATAGGTTTACATGCTAATAGATTTTCAGCCAAAACCAAAAACTATTTGAAGCACATAAACACTTCAGACTTTGCATACAGTGGATACACCCATGCATGCTTGGAAAAATCATCAATGAAAGTCACAAAGGAAAGGTAGTTCCCAAAAGAAGGTGTCTGCATATGTCCACAGACATCACTATAAACAAGCTGCAATTTCTGAGTAGCTCAAACTGAACCATCTTTTGGGAAGGAGGAATGCTGCATTTTTCCCAAAGTACAACCTTCACAAACATGTTTACTAGGCACCTCAAGTTTGGGCAAAGCGGACACCATTTCATATTTTTGTAGGCGTAACAAACTAGCAAAATTCATATGACCAAAGCATGCATGTCAAATATTTGCATTTGACATAACCCGACAATCTTGTACTATACATGTTGAATCATCCATAGATTTTTCATAGTCGATGAGCTTATACAGCCCATTACATAAAATGCCAGAAGCAATAATGACATCGCCATTTGAGGGATCATGAATTGTACATCTATCATCAATAAACTTCACAACCAAGATGATCTTAGTTAATGCTGAAACTGATAATAGATTTTTCTTTATCCTTGGCATAAATAAAGCATCTAACAATGTAGAAGAACTACCATCAACAGTAGTGATAATGATCTTACCAACTCCCATAATAGGATAAGAGGAGTTGTTGGTGCATGTGATAGTATTCCCTGTAGTGGTAGGCTCAAGTGAAGTGAAGAAATTGCACTATGAGGTAATATGTTTGGTTGCTCCACTATCAAAGTACCAAACATTGAGTCTACTATAGATATACACTATTCATGAGAAGATGGTTCATAACTAAAAACAGTGGTAAATGCCCATTCTTCATTCTGCACAAGATTAGCAAACTCTATTTTGGGTGTTGAGGCCTCTGCAACCTCCACTCCAACCACTTTCTTCTTTGCCTCTTTTGCAGCCAATTCTAGACAACCCTTTATGACATTATCATTTCCTTTATAGTATTTGCAAAACAATTTTTGCTTTTTTGTTTTCTTCTCTTCTCTTTCATCTTTCTTTGATTGTGCAGAACTAGTAGATTTTTGCTTACTAGTAGATGAGCTCCATTTACCTTTGCCCTTCTGACTAGCCAAGAAAGTTTGATCTACAACGATTGTGGAGTGTGTGTGGCTCATATGCATTTTGGCTGATTTGGGTGTTGGTCACTCTTCTACCACCATCATCTTCATTGATAGTCAGAGCTAGTGAGTAGTACATTGATGATGGTCATGCTAAAAAATATGTTCATCTACATTGGTACCATCATTAAAAATTGCATCTATCATGTTTTCCATTCCTTCATTCCATATTGCATTGTTGATTTCAACATGAACTTGGCTAACTAGTCTCACTCTATTTGGATTAGGAATTGTCTCTAGATCACTTGAATGCATTAAGCCTCTTCCATGTGATTCATATCTTTCAACCAATAAAATATTATGATTAAACTCTCTATATTTCCACACATGCTCTCTAGTTATTCTTCTCTTCCTTGCAATTTAATACTTACAACTATTACAAGACATGTTATTTTTTCCTCCAAATGAGCCCAAGGATCACTACTACTAGATACCTAAAATATTCAAACAAAAAATTCTTTGATTACTAATACGAATCCTTAAACCCAAAATTTCAATGTCTTTACGTACATAAACTAATATAAATCCCTAAATCCTAATTTTTTAATATATTTATGCATGTATACTAAATTATATCCTAAAACCATAAACCTTAATGTGTTCATGTACAAATTCTAATACAAATCCTAAAACCTTAACTTTCTATTTGTTTATGTATTTATGCTTATGTATATCCTCAAACCCTTAATGTTTATGTCTTCACGTACATATACAGTATAAATCCCTAAATGCCAATTTTGTATGTATATATGTATATATTCTTTTATTAGTCTCTAAACCTTATTTTTTGTTCTTTTCTCGATTTTAAATCCATAAACCCTATATGTATGTATGTATGTATGTATGTATGTATGTATGTATGTATGTATGTATGTATGTATGTATGTATGTATGTATGTATGTATGTATGTATGTATGTATGTATGTATGTATGTATGTATGTATGTATGTATGTATGTATGTATGTATGTATGTATGTATGTATGTATGTATGTATGTATGTATGTATGTATGTATGTATGTATGTATGTATGTATGTATGTATGTATGTATGTATGTATGTATGTATGTATGTATGTATGTATGTATGTATGTATGTATGTATGTATGTATGTATATATATATATATATATATATATATATATATATATATATATATACACACACACACACACACTAATACAAATCCATAAAACCTAAAATTTAATGTGTTTATGTACATATAATAATATAAATCCTAAAACACTAGATTTTAAAGTTTTTATGTATATATACTAATATAAATCCATAAACCCTAATTTTTAATGTGTTTATGTAAATAAACTAATATAAATTCTAAAACCCTAATTTTTTATGTCTTTACATACATATACTCCGTAAAGCCTAATTTTATATATATGTATGTATATATTCTTTTATTAATCTCTAAACCCTAATTTTTTATGATTTTATGTATATATACTTATATAATTTTGAAACTCATAATTTATATACTTGCATAAATCCTAATTTATATCTTTGCTCCATTTTAAATCCATAAACCATAATTTTATATTTATCACATGTGTATGTGTGTGTGTAAATCCCTAAAACCCTATTTTTTAATATATTTATGTAAATATACTAATATATCCTAAAACCCTAAATTTTAATGTGTTTATGTACATATACTAATATAAATCCCTAAAACCCCCAATCTTAAAGTGTTTATGTATTTATATTAGTATGAATCCACGAGCCCTAAATTTTAATGTGTTTATATACAGATACTAATATAAATTATAAAACCCTAAATTATAAAGTATTTATGTATATATACTAATCTAATTCTATAAATCCTAAATTTTTATGTGTTTATGTACATGTATTAATATAAATCCTAAAACCCTACTTTGTTATAGATTTATGTATGTATACTAATGTATATCATAAAACCCTACATTTTAATGTGTTTATCTACATATACTAATATATATCCCTAAGTGTTTATGTCTATATACTAATATAAATCCATAAACCTTAAATTATAATCTGTTTATGTACATATACTAATATAAATCCTAAAACCCTAATTTTTTATGTCTTTACATACATGTACTAATATAAATCCCTAAACCCTAATTTTATATGTATGTATGTATGTATTCTTTTACATATCTAAACCCTACTTTTTTAAATTTTATGTATATATACTATATAAGTCATAAAACCCTAATTTATATACTTACATAAACCCTATTTATATATTTTCTCGATTTTAAATCCATAAACCCTAATTATATATAAATATGTGTGTGTACAAATCCCTAGAACCCTAAATTTTAATATGTTGTTTTTATGTACATATGCTAATATAAATCCCTAAACCCCTAGATTTTAAAGTGTTTATGTATATATATGAATATAAATCCATAAGCCCCGAAAATTTAATGTGTTTATGTACATATACTAACATAACTTGTAAAAATTTAAATTTTAAAGTGTTTTTGTATATGCTAATATAAATTCATAAGCCCTAAATTTTAATGTGTCTATGTACGTATACTAATATAAAACCTAAAACCCTAATTTTTTATCTGTTTATGTATATATACTAATATATATCCTACAACCCTAAATTTTCATGTGAACATACATATACTAATATAAATCCCTAAAACCCTATATTTTTATTTTTTTACATATATATACTAATATAAATCCCTAAACCCAAAATTTACATGCATGTGTTTATGTACATATACTAATATAAATCCTAAAATCCTAAATTTTAAAGTGTTTATGTATATATACTAATATAAATCCATAAACCTAAAGTTTAATGTGTTTATGTACTTAAACTAATATAAATATTAAAACCCAAATATTTATTTATTTATTTATGTTATAGTAATATATATCCTAAACCCCTAAAGTTTTATGTCTTTATGTACATATACTAATATAAAGCTCTAAACCCTAATTTTGTATGTATTTTGTATGTACATATTCTTTTATTTATATATGAACCCTAATTTTTTTTGCAAAAGAACATTGCATATGCAAAAAGAAAGAAACATGTTCATGTAAAATTATGTGTATGTGTGTATGCAAGTGTGTATTTTTATGTCTTTTTGTGTGTATGTGTCTGTGTATATATATATGTGTGTGTGTGTGTGTGTATGTATGTATGTATGTATGTATGTATGTATGTATGTATGTATGTGTGTGTGTGTGTGTGTGTCTTTATGTGTGTATGTATTTGTGTATGTAAGTATGTGTGTATGTATGTATGTGTATGTGTGTATAATTGTGTATGTTTATCTCTTTGTGCATGTATGTGTGCATGTTTGTATTTAAGTACATGTGTATGTAAGCATGTGTGTATTTTTGTATGCATGTAATAAGTATGCGTATATGTAAATATGTGTGTATGTTAGCATGTGTGCATGTGTATGTGTGTGTGTCTTTACATGTCTATGTGTATGTGCATATGTGTATGTATGTGTAAATATATATGAGTCTTTATATGTATATGTATGAGTCTATATATGTATGTGTATATGTATCTATGCATGTATAAATGTGCATGATTTTTTGTGTATGTAGTAAGTATGTTTATGTGTTTATGTGTTTATGTGTTTATGTGTGTATGTGTACATGTGCATATGAGTGTTTATTTCTTTATTTATTCAATTGCCCATGTATGATTCAGTGAATGTGTATGCCACATTTTCTTGTGTAGGCACATATACCAAATCAATATCTCCAACATGAAGGTGCTCTGTGATGTAATGATAATGAACCTCAATGTGCTTTGTGCGTGCATGAAACACTCGACTTCTTACAATCGCGAATGTGTTTTGACCATCAATGAGAATATGTATAGATGCATCAATCTCCATGCATAGATCCATCAATAGGCATCTCAAGCATACATGTTCCACTATATTTGTGAATACTACCTTGTACTTAGCCTCACAACTCAATGTGGCCATAGTAGGTTGCTTCTTAGTCAACCAAGTTATGCATGATCCTCCAAGGAAAAAACAATTACCACTAGTGGACACCCATGTATCATAACAGCTAACCCAATCACTATTTGCAAAAGCATGCAAGCATGGATGAGAATATGTATAGATGCATCAATCTCCATGCATAGATCCATCAATAGGCATCTCAAGCATACATGTTCCACTATATTTGTGAATACTACCTTGTACTTAGCCTCACAACTCAATGTGGCCATAGTAGGTTGCTTATTAGTCAACCAAGATATGCATGATCCTCCAAGGAAAAAACAATTACCACTAGTGGACACCCATGTATCATAACAACCAACCCAATCACTATTTGCAAAAGCATGCAAGCATGGATAAGCAACTTTACCATAAAAGAGACACAAGCTCAAAGTTCCTTTGAGATATTTAAACACATGTTTTACCGTTTGGCAATGCTTAGTGCTAGGGCTACACATAAATCGACTCAACTGGGGAACTGCATATGATATCTCTGACATTTTGTTACATGCATATATCAAGCATCCCATAGCTTACTCATAAAGACAATCATCAAATGCATCATTGCAAAAGGCTCCTTATAATCAATGCCATGTTTTTGCACATAACCTCTTGCAACTAATCTGGCTTTTTAGCGATCAATACCACCAGCATAATTTCTTTTAAACTTGTAAGCCCACTTAGTACCAATGGAATTATTACCTTTTGGAAATCACATAGCTCCCAAGTACAATTTTTGTAAATAGAATCCAATTCCAATCCAATTGCATTGCATTCATCCAATTTAAATCATTGCATGCATCTTCAAAAGTGAGTGGCTCTTCATTACATGTAGTTGCAATGAGAGATACATCCACAGAGTCACTTGATGCATGGTGAGAGCTTGATCTTGTTCTACCAAGTAAAGAAGCACTCAACTTTCTATCTTGCAATGTCTGTAAGCCATTCTGGTATAGATTGTGCATCCTTGATAGACATGCATTCCTCATGTGATACATTGTCAAAGTGTACATAACAAGTGGGATGAATATCATGTTGAATTTCAGTCATGTGTGGCTGAAAATTTTTAGCCATCTTTGGTAGGAATTTTTCAGCTATGTTTACTTGCAAAACTTCAGCTCTTTGAATCTCATTTTGATAGCGTACATGGCCATAGTCAAGTGCACCACTTTGAAACAAAGGCATGAGTGTATTAAACACATCCTATGAACTTTTGTTAGCTAACATTTACATCTTTTTTGCAAATACCACATCTTGACTTATAATAATCTTTCATTTCAATGGGTGTTATAATCAATAATCTTTACTCTCACCACCATATCCAACAAATATACATTTATTTGCCTTGCCATCAAGTTTTGTGACATTGTTCTGACGGCACAAGAGCATATGCCAAACAACCAAATATGCACATATGACTAACCATTGGCTTTTAGCCATTTCAAGGCTCATAAGTTGTAATGCCTCTCAATGCTTTTACACATTTCTTTGCCTTGCATCAAGTTTGTGACGTTGTTCTGATGGCACAAGAGCATATGCCAAACAACCAAATATGCACATATGACTAATCATTGTCTTTTACCCATTTCAAGCCGCATAAGTTGTAATTCCTCTCAATGATTTTATAGGACAAAGATTTGAAATAGTTTTCACACATGACCACTTCCATCCAAAACTTATCTAGAAGATGTTTTTGTTTAACTAGACATTGTGCCATTTCAAGAAGTTTTCTATTCTTACACTCTACAAAACCATTTTGTTGAGGTCTATATTGCAGTGTACATTGGTGCACAATACCTTTGTCACAAAGAAAAAATCATTAAATCCATGTGACATGTATTCATGGCCACGATCCATGCAAAGAGTCAAAAGCTTATTGCCACAAAAATTTTCAGCCATAGCTAAAAATATTTTAAGCAAGTGAATACCTCATTCTTTGCTTTCATAGGATACACCCAAGTATGACATGTTGCATCATCAATGAAGGTTACAAAATGTATATGCTTGAAAAAGATGCAGTCTTGACCAAATCACATACATCACTATGAACAAGTTGCAATTTTTGTATAGTATGTGTAGCACCATCTTTGGGAAAAGAAGCATGATGCATTTTCTCAAGTATACAACCCTTCACATGCATGCTTTTTAATAGACTCAAGTGTCAGCAAACCAATATCCACATCCTTCTTTTGCAAGTAAAGCAAACTATTGAAGTTCAAATGATAAAAACGAGCATGCCATAATTCCATTTCAACCATAGAATAGGTATATGTAAGAAAGGTATTTGAAGCAAATCTCTTATATGTATCCAAGTAATACATATTGTCCACGACATCAAAATAGCATCACCATTGCTAAAATCATGAACCACACATTTGTTATCAACAAAGTGTACACGAAGTTTGACACAAGCAATAGTAGACCCCAAAATCGAGCTTTTCTTGATATCAAGTACATACAATGCATTTTTGAGAGTACAAATACCTCGATTTGTAGCCATAAGCTCAATTACTCCAACTCTAATAGTAGGATAAGAAGCATTGTTTGCACATACAACATGCCCTCCCTTGGGTGCATCTTTCAAAGATGTGAAAAAGATTTTGCATGAAATGATATGCTTTGAAGCACCACTATCCAAAAACTGATTTGAATCAGATTCACTCACAATCATACATGTAGAATGTGATGATATATGTACCAACACATGCGCAAACATCTTTAGCAGCATTAGTTTCATCGTTCTTTGTATTATTTTATTCTCAACAATAGACATACCATATTCTTTCTTCTTTTCATTATGCTTGGAAACCTTTCTACATTCATCATGTAAGAAAATAACAACACTGCGGAATAGACCTGTAGACAGAGTTGAGAGAAAAACGCAAACAAAGATAGACGGAGACTGAGAGATAGAGAACTCAAATTCTCAGATTGCCGAGCGTAATGCACTTACAATGATGGTGTTGTCCACCTGTGTGCTCCCACTATGGAGCTTAGATGGCGATCTAGACAGACTCTAGATGAAGGGCTTACTAGTGCGCAATGCTATGTAAAGCTCAACCTGGGCCGTGCTTATATAGCTTTTACAAGGCGGTTTGGTATAGATAAACGTAGTCAGGAGATACAAAATAGTCGGTAAAATATATGATCCGACAATATCTCCATGACCAAAAGTCTTACTGTCTCGGCCCTATGGGCCGGGGGGATAGGCCCCCCGGACCCCGTAGAAGGGGGCAAGCCCCCCTCTGCACTCCCCCCATTAAGGTTCTATGGGGAAATCGCACGACGCCACAGGGCCTTTATTTTCACCTTAAATGGCAACCCAATGGCCTGGAAGTTTATGCCCTACCTAACCTAACGGTTAGGCTCACAAAGATCATCTACAACCATCAACGGTCACACATAGACCTCATCTAACTTGGAAGTTAGGGTTCCACAAATGTCCGGGCTCTCATAATGGCTTCTCCTCATAATGGGGGCCTTACAACTTAGAGCACCATGGATCATTTGTGGTCACATGAGGGTGGAGTATTGAGCATATCTAACACCCCCCCTCAATGTCCACCTGATGGTGAACTACCTCCTTGGTCCAATCCCAAGCTTTGGAAAATGTCGAAGAAGTTGCTCTCTCCCAAGAGCCTTGGTGAAGATGTCTGCTCCATTTTCTTCAGTAGGGCAATAGGTTATCTCCATGACCCCGTCCTCAATCAACTCACGCACATAGTGATACTGGATTTCTATGTGCTTGGTACGTGCGTGGAAAACAGGATTTTTGGCGATGGCCATGCAACTTTGGTTGTCACACTTCAACCCTGTAGCCTCCTGTCCTTGTATTCCTATGTGCCATAGGATCCTCCTCAACCATACTGCTTCACATGTTGCAACGCATGCAGCTTTGTACTCAGCTTTAGTAGAAGATAATGCTACAGTCGGTTGCTTCTTACTGATCCAAGAGAAAATCCCTGATCCTAAAGAAAAGCAATATCCAAAAACTGATTTTTTGGTATCAATATCTCCTACCCAATCTGAGTCACAATATCCGACTAGAGATGATCCTTCTTCATAAAGAATACCATAATCAATGGTTCCTTTCACATACCTGAGTATCCGCATGCTTGCCTTCCAATGAGTTTGGCAAGGCTTATTAGAGAACCTGCTTACTACTCCAACAACATAAGAGATGTCTGGTCTACTATTGCACAAGTAGATGAGACTTCCAACTAATTTCCTGTATCTTCCAATATCCACTGGAGGTGAAGTATCTTCAATAGATAATTTTGTGTTGACCTCCATAGGTGTAGAAATTTCCTTGCAATCCTCCATGTTGAATGCCTTCAACATCTACCTTGCATACTTTTGTTGAGAGATGAAAATCTTCCTTGGTTCCTGCCAAACTTCAAGACCTAAGCAATAATGCATTAAGCCCAAGTCTGTCATTTCAATTCTAAACTCAGGGCAACTTTTGTTTGTTGAAGAAGAGCATCATCATTTCCTGTAATCACAAGGTCATCTACATAGAGTACAAGCACAATTGTTTTCCCTCCTCTCTTTAGAACATACAAGTTATCATCAGAAGCACATCTTTTGAACCCTAGATCCAAGAGATACTTATCTATCCGTTGGTACCATGCTCTAGGGGCTTGTTTTAGCCCATATAATGCCTTCTTCAGCTTACATACCTTGTTCTCTGAATGGGGAGCCTCAAAACCTAGTGGCTGAGACACATATACCTCCTCCTTGAGGTCTCCATTCAGGAATGTTGATTTAACATCCATGTGATAGATTGGCCAACCCTTATGTGCAGCCACAGCTAGTACTACTCGAATAGTAGTCATTCTTGTAGTCGGGGCAAATGATTCACAAAATTCAATGCCTTCAACTTGTGAGTAGCCCTATGCAACAAGTCTTGCTTTATATTTTTCTAGAGTACCATCAGCCTTGTACTTTAGCTTCCAAACCCACTTGGTGCCAATGACTTTACGCTTAGGGGGTCGATCCACTAGCTCCCAAGTTCCATTCTTTATGATATTGTTGTATTCTGTTTGCATGGTAGCCCTCCAATTCGGATCATGGAGTGCCTCTTCCACATTGGTTGGTTCCTTTGCTTCTTCTTGAATGAGATCAGCCATCAAGGCTGTGTTTACAATATGGGCGCTTGCCCGTCTCTGTTCCTCTATTCTCTGTGATCGCCTCGGTCCATCTGCAACCTATTCTAGTGACTGTGGGATGGGGTTTGTAGAATCATAGAGCTGCCTCACCCAACGTGGCAATGGCTTTTCCATTTGGGTGTCGACAGGTTGGTGACTTTCAGACTCATCATCTGAAGATGATGCTTCCTTCTCTTGTGTATAAGGCATAGCTCTTGGGCCAGGTTCATAGTGGATTGCCCCTTCGCCTTATGATAAAGCAGAAGCTCTCTTTTCCTCCTCCACTGCATGTGGCTGCTCCTCCTTAAACACCACATCACGACTTGCCATGATCTTCTTAGCCTCAGGGTCATAAAGCTTATAAGCCTTCTTATCTTCACTGTACCCTAGGAAGATACATTTGATGCTTTTTGGTTGAAGCTTGTTTCTCTCCCTATCTGGAACATGTACATAACATTCACTTCCAAATACTTTGAAATGGGAAACAGAAGGCTTTTTACCAGTGTAGGCTTCTTGTGGAGTCTTTCCATCAAGTGCCTTGGTGTAGCTTCGATTCAAGATGTAGACAGTAGTGTTGACAGCCTCTGCCCAAAACTGATTAGGCAAACCCTTTCCTTTCAACATGCACCTTGCCATCTCCAAGATGGTTCGATTTTGACGTTCTGCAACATCGTTCTGTTGAGGACTATGTGCCACTGTGAGTTGATGCTTGATTCCCTTACTCTTGCAGAAATCTTCAAACTCTGTTGATGTGAACTCACCACCACCGTCTGTCCTGAATTTCTTCATCTTCTTCCTTGTTTCAGTTTCAACAAGTTGAAGCCATTCTTTAAACTTACCAAAAGCTTGAGCCTTATCGCGAAGGAAGTACACCCACATCTTCCTGCTATAGTCATCGACAAGTAACATGAAGTAGGAACATCCGCCCAAGGCCTGTGTAGGCATTTTTCTGCACAAGTCAGCATGCACCAACTCTAGAGGATAGCTTGCCCTGTTCTTGCTTTCGTGTGGAAATGCCTTCCTCTGTTGCTTGCCCATCATGCAAGCTTCACATGGTTCCTTCATTTCTGCAATCGATGGTAGGTGTGCAACCATACCTCTGCGATGCATCTCCTTCAGTACAGGGTATCCAATGTGCCCGAATCTCTCATGCCATAGCTTACTTGTGCCCACGTTTGTAGTGGTTGTAAGAGCACACAACTCATACAGGTTGTTCCTCCTTATGCCAGTCCCAACAATGTTGTTGTTACCGTCAATAATCTTAGCTCTTGTCTTACTGAAAGATACTTGATGACCCTGATCAGTTATAGAAGCTACTGAAAGTAGATTTCGTTTTATTTGTGGAACATACAACACATTTGAAAGCTTTCTGATATCACCATTAGAGCTAATGAAAGAAACCGTACCTTATAGTGATAGCTATAAGTGATTCCCTAAGTGCAATCTACCACCACATATGAGTATATTGTATATGTGGTTGTATGGGGAAAAACCCTCTAGCTAGCACTAGACTAAAAATTTCCCATATATAGGTAATCGTTTCACATCAAAGCTATTTGAGGGACACATAAGTGTAACAATGTGAATGTTTATGTACTTAAGATCACCTTAATACTTAACAATAGAGCAAAAATAATGAACTATATTAATAGAGATAGTGAGAGTGAGAAAGATAGTGCGAGAGAGAGAGAGGGAGTAAGAGCAATAAAAAAATACATTAAATAAGGTTTGGATGTATGAAACCACTTACTGGGAGTTGCCCTTGTTGTCTGAGGGCTTCCAAAATTGCTCTTGGGAAATGTCATGCACAATGTGCATGTTTTCTTTTATGTAAGCATATGCATCATGTAGTAGTCAACAAATCATCAATATAACAATCGAGAGTTATAAATTTTGGACATTTCTATCTTCATCGCCAAATTATTTTGCTAATGGATATACCTACGTTCTTCATTTTTAGTTCATTTTTCATCCATTAGAAAACATGAATTCCATTGTAGTGATCCGAACATGAGATCATGTGATGATGAGATCCCAACAAACTTGAAGAGAATTGTTAGAAGAGTTGGCTTATTGATGAGAGGTATGGAAAATTAAACAAAAATCCTAACCTATGAGGAAGCAACAACCAAAAGGTAATATGATTTAATGAAAAACCCCAAATCATGCTGGCAATCCTTCCTCCTTAGAGGTAAGACTGAGATATAAGAAGCTCTTTGTTGCAAGGTGTGAGTGTGTGGAAATGACCACAATGCAGAAATGTATGTTGGAGTATAGTATAGAGAAATGCTCCAAAAATTACACATAACCAAAAGTACTGTCCCAATCGAATCATCACATAAAGAACTAACTTCAATGTGTTCTTCGTTTAAATACAAGAGAAGTATTCTTACAAAGATACTCATGTTGAGAGTAGCATGTGAGCCTTCATATACAAACGGTTTTCAGTAGATGCCTTCTAGATTTGTGTAAAGAACCTCTTCTTGTATATGTGAATGCACTTCATAAAGTAAATGTCATTGAGTGATTTGCACACAGAAAATGTAGTTGAAGAACTGACTATCGTTTGTAGGAAGAATGATGATGCACAACTTGCATTCAGTCCGAAGTGATAGTGAGCCGCCAAAGGTTGAAGACTAAGGATATGCATGAGTATGTGCAACTTGCTTATGACACACATAAACATATGCACTCGGCTCAATTATAAATCTGAGATACTCTGTCTTCAACTCGAGTAATCGACTTTAAATGGTGACAGGGATTCAATATGAAATGCTATCAAATATGACCTGCGTCATGTACAACAGCAACTATATCGGTATTAGCTGTAAGTTCCGGCTGAATGTACAAATGTAGTTGTACATTCAAGACTTTTGGACTATTAGCTGCATCAATAAGAAAGTATACTGAATGTGTATATGACCTCCTATCACAGAATGATTACATATATTTCATCCATACTCAGAAAGTAATGAGTATATAGATCCTATACATTCATACTGAAGATGTGTACGCTTACGAGCTTCACATAGATATATGAGCGCAGCCATATAGGTGTCTCCCTGCAGAAACAAGACTTCTCAGTATATATGTAATACTGAGATATAGTCATTAATCTGTAGCAATATACTATTAGGATGTACGGCATGAATACACGAAGTGTCAAGAACAAGTGCCAGTGGATATAAATTACTTGCATATAACGTCATCGTTAGAACACTAATTGTGTATGTATGATTACTATAATAACATACAGGCTTATCCTCTAACAGGCAAGATATTGCAAATGAATCGAGATGTCAGCTTCTCATTGATGAGAACAGTTCAGCGTTGATCTCTTCATGTATGCGCCTGTCTCATTATCAAGTCATGTACTGCTACAAGATGATATGATGAATACATAAGATTATTACTACACATATATTGATGCATGCGCACATTGCACACAAACAATAACTCAAAAAATAATGCAGTACTGTACACACATCAATGCATTACAAATAGCAGAAGGTCTGTCCGTCAGTATTGTACGCTCGACTTATCTCTCTTATGACATAGAGAGAGAGAGATGTAATGGGGCAGACGACAACACATATTTCATGGCCAAACAGCGTCACCCAACTTTTCCATTTAGTTTCTCATGTATATATACAAGTATGTTAAGTGGTAGAGTCCACCGCATGCATTCTTCTTGCTAAAAGCGATATATGGATTTGATTGCCTTGATTTATGGAATCATTTGTCATGCGCATCCATTTGGTTTCCTTGAGTTAAGGAATGTACTCACTAATTTGCCTGTTACGTGGAAAAGACTCTTTTTTTACTTTATCTTTGGGATACGATATGGGTCATATGAGTCTTGTATGAAAACCTCTAAATACAAAATGCTACTAAAGACTTGGGTCATATGGAAAAATATTTCTGGGATTTTCTATAAGAAATGGGAAGTGCTAAGAGTGGTGAATTTGGAGATTGCTTGCTCCAACAGCTCCCCTTCAATCTTCAAATTCATCTTTAGCTCTTTTATGTGTTCTTTTCTCTCTCTCTTTTTCGTTTTTGTCCTTCTTGTATATTCTCTATCTCTCCTTTGATGTGGCTTTTCTTTCTTTCTATGCATCCTTGTTTTTTTCCTTCCTTCTCCAATTTGCTTCATGTATCTTCATAATTGATTCTTCATGATGTAGATATATTCTTCTTAAGAACTGTAGGTCCTTCACAATGATGTAGTCCCTAGTTGTCGAAGTAAGGCTTCTCCATGTAAAACCTTTTATTGATGTAGTTCCTTTCTTCTTTGTGGTTGATGATGCTCCTCTTTGTGAATAGCTCCTTTGATGATGTTCCTCCTTGTTCGTAGTGTAGATAGCTCCTTTGAAATTGCTTTTGACACTCGAATTTTCTTCAAATGTAGAATAGCTTTTTTGCTTCTTTTGAAGTGTCTTTGATTTCCATATGTTGATGTCTTCAAACTTTCTTTGTAGTAGACTAGTTTTCCTTCTCTTGTTGATGTCTTTTCTTCATGAGTTGATGTAGTCCATTGATGTAGTCCTTTGCTCCATGTAGTTGATCTTCACTTTGTCCTTTGCTTCAAAAGTAACTCCAACTTTGGTTGATAATATCTTCTTCCTTTGAATGCTTCATGTTGATGTAGAACCTTCCTTCAAGAATATCTGCCCTTCAATTTGAGAACTCGTTTATGTGATCTTTGAATGATATAATCTTTTACATAGTACTTCAAATAAGGAAGTACAAGAGCTTGAATACATGAATGTAGCTCAAGCGTAAGCACCACCTCCTTTACTTGTCAATCCCCGGAGACGTGAGGATCGGTATGAAGACCACGAGCAAGTGAAGGCACAAGTGTGTGAGTGAAAGCACACCAACATGCACACACATACACACACACGCACACAAGGCAAGATCAAAGAGAGGAACAATGGAAAGCTTTGATTGCAAAAGAGTTCTCTTACAAAAGCTCTATTCTCTCACTAGCTAACCCCAAAAATGAGCTCTCTAGCTCTTTTTATAGTTTTTTGACTAGTTTTGGCCCTGTCCAGACCTAGTGTCCGGCCTAGTTAAAAATTAGGTTCCAGGGCTTATTTGAGGGCTCAAACGAAGTCTAAAAATTATGAAAATTGGTACGATGGTACTTCTAATACTCCTCAAGCTCGAGGACTCCTCGGCTTGAACAAAATGGAGTTATAAAAATAGATAATGGTATTTACAATGGTTTTTAGTGATGAAAATCACTATTTTTGTAGGGGATTCATATGAAAATTTGACATACACTTCATGGAGCTCCCTACTTGCTCCCTTTCCTTGTGTGTCCACCTTTTGATGTGCTTCCATGCTTTGTCCTTGACTTTGAGCTTCAACACTCCCCCCCCTCTCGAGTCTGTCGTCCTTGATAGACCCTTGTTGTAGTGGTTGTTCCAAGTAGTGCCTTGAGAGGGAGCGTCCCGTCTGTCTGAACAAAAGTCGTCTGACTTCCAGATGTGTCTGGTTCTTCATCTATCACTGCGAGTCTTTGCAAGTTGTAGTTTCTTGGTATATGATTCTTCCTGGGATTCCAGCATGACTGTGTCGTTGTGAGTCTTCGTTGATGTTTTCTAGATCTTCCGCAGTTGATGTTCATAGTAATCATGCCAAGTACTCCTAACCCATATTGAGTGATGGGTAAGTGTGTTCGTGCATGGGTTGAGGAAAATATGTGCCTTGTGCATGGCCTTGTAATGTAGCCCTATGAATGCTTACTTGGAAAATGCATTGGAAGAAGTATGGTGCAAAAATTGCAGGTCTTGAGCTAAGTGCTCAAGGGTATGCTGACGAAGAGGTTTCCTAATCTATCATGGTTATGGTGTTGCCAGAGTAAAGATACTTACCATGGAGAAGGTTGATCGATGTTCATCTCTTCGTGTTGTACACTCGGCCTTTGGGATGGAACATTGTTGATGAATGTCCATGTTGGTGGTCCACTGATGAGATCTTTTGAGTGGTTGATCCTCTCTCCTCTTTTCAAAGCAACATTTGCCAAATACTGAGAATTGAATTTCTTTATATTCTTCGGCAAACAACATTGGGTAACTACACCAAGCTGAGTTTCACATATTCTCTTTAGCTCACCATACGCAGGAGTCTTCTCCTCCAGAACTACCCTTTGCAGATATCTCCTTGGATGCTCTCGTACATGAAGTAGTTAAGCATCACTCAATTTACGGACCTTCAAGCTCTTCATTCTTACCATGGTAAGAGAAAATCATAGTTGTAGATGCCATGTTCATGCCAAGTGCTTGCCATCTACCAAATAAGGCAGCAATAATAACATCTGCTAGTCGAGACACACTTCTATCCCAACTGATAAATGCCTAGTAATCAATAGTTCCATCTTCAACTAAGCATGTCTCATTCATGTTTCATGAGCCAAACCTGGGAACAAGTTCTTCCTCTCTTTCTTTCTTTCTTTTTTTTTTAATTTAATAGGAACAATATCACAAAACAAGAAGACAGAATTTAGTATCAATCAATAAAAATCTTTGACATATGTCAATGTGCTCTTGTGCCTGGGATTCTCAAGTGTGTCTATGCACGGCCGTGTAATGTGGCCCTATATTAATGCATACTTTGGAAATGCATGACCTGAATGGTGCAAAAGATAGGGTTGTGCAAGGAGCTCATGGTTGTCGCTCGTCGAGGCCTGATGTCACCTGGAGATGTTGATGTCATCTTTGTTGGAGGTATCCATTGGATCTTGAGATGACCACTGATCCTTCCTCCTGATAGGGACCCATTTTAGAACAACATTTGGCACTGTAGAGATTACTTCAGGCGTCTTCCTCGTTGGATGCTTTCTGAACTGTGGTATCCAGTGTGGTTGGCGCTTTGGTTCGATGGAGGCTACTTGTACTTTTGGCTTCCAAACTCATATCCTTTTTGCACGTCTTCCTACTATTGTTGAAGAGCTCATTTGATCTCCTTTCGGTCTCTGTACATGGTTATTACCCTCTTCTCCTTTTGGCTTCTTTGTTGAGACCTTTCGCATGTGGGAGAACATAGGTTGTTGTAGATGTAAGAGCTTCTTAGGTACCCACATCTGTAATTGCCCTTGTTGAGCTACAGCTAACTTCTTAGGCACCCAAACTTGTTGGATACCTTGTGATTGAGCTTGTCGGAGCTGTTTCCTTCATCTTCTGGCTTGGTTGGCTTGCCTAGATGGGATTTGTGGGGGCAAGGCTGGTGGTTGCTCTCCTTTGCGTACCCAGATCTGCTTCATGTTCGGAACTGCTTTCTTATCGAATGGTGTCTTTCTATTTGATGTAGCAGTTGTCGTGATCGGTTGTGTTTGCTTGTGTGGTGGACTCACTACTATGGCTACTTGATTCTCTAGAGAAGAAGAAAGATCCACCCGCCTTCAAACCTGTTCTTCCACAATTGACTCCTTCTGCATCATAGAGCTTTTGACACATACAACATCTTCTTCCATATGATTAGTCTTAGAAGAACTACAAGATGTGACCTCTGGATTTGTGAGCATGCCATTTTCTAGTTCTAATGTAAAGCATTGTCCCTGGACCCAAACTTGAAGAAGTTGACTTCTTAGGTTTAAGTTGACTGCATTGTCATAAATCCAATCTTGTCCTAAGACAAGTGGTTCTGTAAGGTTCTCATCTTGACACACTAGCACTTTGACTTTCATTGGAACATCTTGCAGGTAGATGGGAAGTTCCACTTCGCCCAAACAAGGGGTTTCCACACCTCCCAATCCTATGAGATAAGCTTCAATGGGATTGATGTTCAACTGCAAGTTTTGGCAGTAGGATAGTCTAACTGCACTACTTGCTGCACCTGAGTCAATCAATGCTTTCACAGTCCTTGCATCCTTTCCTTGTCCTATCTCTATGGTCACAAAGGGTCTTCGGTCAATGACTTGAGAAGTCGCTATGCCTGACTTTTGGCACATATCCATGTGATATTTTGGGGCTTTTGAGTTGACATCTAGGCCTAGTTGCCTTAACTTATTTCGCCTTATGCGCTCTCTAGCCTCGGCTTGGGCTTCTTCTCTCACCCTTAACTCCTCTTCTTTTCGCTTCTTAGCAGTGTTGAGTCTCGTAAGCATATCCTCTATAAGAGGTTCTTGGTATAACTTGACTCTACAACCACTGATATAGTTTGGCAAGATGTCTCCTTCTAGAGTGGCCAACTGAACTGCACCGCTAGTGGAAATTCTATTAATGATCATGGGTCCATATCCTCTTTTTTCCAACTTACGGGCATGTTGTTTTAGTGTGTAAACCAACACTAGATCTCCCTCTTTCAATCCCTTATCTTTGATGTGTGCATCAAAGTATGCCTTTTGCCTCTTCTTTGCAGCATAGATACCTGCCGCCACGCGTAGCCTTGTCTCACCTAAGCGTTCTAGATCAAAGATCCTAGAGGACAATTCATGTCCATTCCACTCATGCTCTTGTGCTACTTTTAATGCTGGGATTAGGAAATCTAAAGGTAGCACAGCATTCTGTCCAAAGACCATCTGAAATGGGGTGGCATTGAGTACTGTTTTGTAGGCAACTCGGTAAGCCCAAACAGCATGATGAAGTTGTTTGTCCCAATCAGAGCGTTTATTATTTACCAGTTTTGTCAATACGTTACAGAGGATCTTATTGGTGCTCTCGGCTTGTCCATTAGCTTGCGGGTGATAGGGGGCAGACTTCTTATGTATCACCAAGAATTCTTGGAGAAGATTTTCAATGACTTCATTCAAGAAGTGTGTGCCTCTATCGCTCACTAACTCTATTGGTAGCCCATATCTCGTGAACACATTCTCGAATAAGAACTTAGCCGTAGTCTGCGCATCATTCTTTGTTGTGGCTTTCACTTCTACCCACTTTGTAAGGTAATCTGTGGCTACAATAATATATTCTGCATGGGAGTTTCTAGCTAGGGGGTTAATAGGACCTATGAAGTCTATGCCCCATTTTGAGAATGCACGCCCTCCCATCATTGGTCTCAAAGGCATCTCGTCTTTTCTAACTGGATATTGTGCACGTTGGCATGTGTCACATTTCTTCACATAGGTATGTGCATCCATATGAAGAGTGGGCCACCAAAGTCCTGAGAATAGAATGGTCTTGATCACTCAGTCAGGACCAAAATGTCCACCTGCAACACCACTGTGTGCAGTCTCTAAGACCTTTAAATAGTCTGATTCATGAACGCACAGTCTTAAGTAACCATCTTTGCCTCTTCGGTATAGGTTCTCTCCTACTAAGGCATAGCCTTGAGCCTCTTGCTCCATGCTTCGTCTTCTTGCTAGACTAGCCTCTTTGGGTAATCTTCCCGATCTCATAAACTCTACCAATGGAGCGCTCCAATCTGGAATTAATGATACTTGATAAAGGGTCGCATGCTCCACTGGTGGTCTCTCTCTGCACATTGGACAATTCTTGATCCACTCATGTATTGCTTTGTCCATGCTAGGCCAATACACTCCTAAACGTTTCAAATTTTGCAATGTTCGTTGTTTAGAGTAGTGATTTCCTAGCATTCCTTCATGGGCTTGTTGCAACCAACTACTATGTTCATCGTCCGCAACACAACAAGCTAATACACCCTCAGTATCTTGTTTGTACATGCTTCCTGCCAATATGTGATATTTTTGTGATCTTACAATTTCTTCTTGTGATGTTTTCACATTCTTATTTGTAGGGCCGAAGGTTAGGACTGGTACCAACTTATTTGCCCATTTAGGAACAACTTCTAAATTGAATAGATAAGCATCAGGTAATTCATCAGACACTCCTTGCGGTGGCTCTCCTGAAGTGATGCGAGAAAGGTGATCGGCCCGAAGGTGGGTTCTACCTTTCCTGACAACAACTTCAAAGTCATACTCCATTAGTAAGAGGAACCATCTTACTAAGTGTCCAATATTGCAAGGTTTATTGACCAAATATAACAAAGCTTGATGATCAGTGAAAAACTTGAACTTGTTGGCCAATAAATAGTGTCTAAACTTCTTCACAGCATATACCATGCCTAACCCTTCTCGCTCGGTTGTGGTATAGTTTCTTTCGGCTGGGTTTAGTTGTCTACTAGCATATGCTATGGGCAAATCTAAATTCCCTTCACCTGTGGGTTGTGCTAGCACACAACCTATGGCATGATTGGATGCATCCACATGGACATGGAATGGTTTATTCCAATCAGGAGTAGTCAGTATTGGTGCTGTGCACAAACGTTTCTTCAGTTCATTGAAAGAATTCTCACATTCGTCGTTCCACTCAAAATTAGACAACAAGGCATAAAGGGGTCTAGCTATGATCGCGTACATGTGGATAAACCTACGGTAATATCCACAATGGCCCATAAAGGCTTGTACCTCTTTAACATTCCTTGGTCGTGGCAGCTCTGCTATGGCTCGTACCTTATCTTCATCTGTTGAGATTCCATTCTTAGAAACAATATGACCTAAGATTTTACCTTGACGCACCATGAATACACACTTTTCTAGGTTCAGACACACTCGATATTCTCTACACTTGTTAAAGATTTGTCTGAGTTCAGGGATGTGAAATCTTTGTTCTTGGGAATGAGCACATAAATCATCCACATATACTTCTAAGCTCTTTCGCAAGAGCTCTTTGAAGACATGACACATGAGCCGTTGGAATGTTGCAGGTGCATTTGTGAGCCCGAAGGGCATAACACAAAATGCAAAGATTCCCCATTCTGTGGCAAAAGCTGTTTTGTTTTGATCTTCTAGGGCAATGGCCACTTGATTGTAACCTGAAAACCCATCAAGGAAGCTATAAACTTCCTTGCCTGCAACACGCTCCAAAAGGTGTTCCGTGATTGGAAGTGGATAACTATCTCTGATAGTAGCGGCATTAACTTTTTTAAGGTTAATACACACTCGCAACTTTCCATTCTTCTTGGGCACCACTACAATGGGGGACACCCATTCAGTATGCTCAATCTCATAGATGAATCCAGCTTCAATCAACCTATCAATTTCTTCTTTTATTTTGGTTGCATAGGTATCATCATATGTCTGGGGCTTCTGTTTGGTGGGCTTGGCATCAGCAGTCATGGGGATAGTATGAGAGCAAATTCTTGGATCTACCCCTTTCAAGTCTCTATAGTGCCACGCAAACACATCCCTATATTCCCTTAATAGAGCTACAAGCTCCATTTCTTCTCTTGCACTTAGGTCATCTCCTATATATGTGCATCTCTCTTCGTTCTCTTCGATGGTCACTACAATCTTCTTGGTCTTTTCTTTATTATCATATGATTCTCCTATGATGGCCTCTCTCTTAGGCATTCGTACCAAAATTTTGCGGTCGTCAACTTCATATTTCTTGAAGTTTTCTGGTACTTCAAACAATGATTCCTCCTCTTCTTGTTTCATTGCTTTTCTTTTCTTTTTCTTTTGACTGCTCTCACTTCCAGCCTTCGAATTTACCATTTTAATACTTGTGAGAGGTTCTTCTTCTTTCTGGGTGAACACTCCTATATCTTCTAGATAGTGCTGCTCTGAGTTAAAGCAACTATCCATCACAATAGACTCCAGATCATCGTCATTCTCTTCTTCTTCTATGACATCACTAGGGTCACATTCTTCTAGCAAGGGCTGACACATGAACACTGAGATATCATAACCCTCCTCATCACAATGAGGTGTCCACTGTTCCTCATTGACAGCAATGTCCATGGTGGCTAAGATTTCTGGCCAGCCATGAGGCTCAAACTCCTCATCTGGAAAGATCATCGGTGTGTAGGCTGGGTCTCTAACTGGTCTATCTCTTGGCGAAGTTCCTTCTTCTCTTGCCTTTAAGCATTTTTCCTCTTCCTCTGCGACCTTGCACATCCACAAATGAGTATCTTCATGCAGCCATGATGGATCAGGTGAACTCTCAGAATGCACAGAGATTGAATCTTCTTTTGCTTTGTGGATAGGATTCCACTGTAGGGGTGGTACATCTCTGAAGGAGTAATCCCTCAAATTGACCTTGGTGGTGACCCCTAAGTGCTGCAAGTACAAGGAGTTGGTTCCCCAATCCTATACTATTTGCAATTGTCGTAGAAAGGGTCTTCCTAGGATCGTCTCATAGACGTTATTTTTCTCAAAGTCACATATAGCAAATGTATGTTCAAACTCCACACCACAAGTGGTTAGAGTTATCCCTTCGAGCAATCCTAGAGGTCTTTCAAAATGACCGTGGGCCATTTGAAGCTTCATTCTAGTTGGTCTTAATGTGGGTTTGCCCCATTGCTTCCACAAGGAGGTGGTCGCAATGGCAACACCAACACCTGAATCTATGATTGCTTTGGTTGTGTAACCTTGGTAGGTGATTGGAAGATAATTATTACCTTCTTCACCCTCACACATGTCCCCTATTTTGTCTAGAGGTATCTCTGGTATCCTTTGCTTAGAGCCTGCTTTTGGCATATTGGACTCAAGTTCTGGGACCTGATCCTTCACATGATTCCATAACTCAGGTTTTGCTTTGAGCAGCTCTTCTACAGTGAGATGACACTGAACCTTAGTGTTCTTCACGACATCAGTGTTCCTTAGAACCACTGAGTCTTCATTTCTTACCAGTATTGTGGGAGCTCTAATCTGGAGAGATTCAGATTCCCATGGGCCTGGAAATTGAGGCAGTTCCTCTAAGGTATTAGATTCAAAATCTAACCTTTCATCTTCTTGTTGTTCTATTTCATCTCCGTAAATAGATGGAATGTCTTGAGGAAATTGATCATGAAGATCATCAATCTCAGGAATAGGAGGGGAGTTACCCTTCTCCTTGGCCCATTTCTCTTCTTGTATTTCCCGCAAGAACTCTTGAGAGTACTGTTGAATTGAAGGAGGCATTCCAACATCCGTGGAATTAGGAACATAAGCTCCCATTGGTGGTGAGCTTCCTCTTTCAATAATTGGTTGAGCCTGTGGAGGTAAAGAAACTTGTGGTTTGTTTACCAATTGCTCTAATCTTTCTAGTAAGCCTTGGAAATGCAAATCCGGTTTGACAGAGTTTGTCTGATTGAACTTTTGACTAGTCTCAAGTATAGCTTGAGCTTGTTCTACCATTTTCATGCACATTTTCATCCGTTCAATCTCTAAATCTGCTCTAGGGTAACTCTTGTCTAGGTTTGCAGCTGTAGGCCCTTCTTGAAGTCGAGCCTGGTAGGCCTTGAACATCATGTCCAAGCCTTCTGGGGTTGGATCTGCAAGAACAGACCCTGGTTGCGGTCTATTTACAATGGGTGGTGGGGTGGGATGAGGTGGAGTGGATGGAGTTTCAGCATGCGAGGGGCTTTGAGATGCAAAGTCTTCTATTTTCGTTTTCGCTTCTTTTAAGCTTGCTTCTAGTTCCGATAACTTTTTATTCCACTTGCGATTGGCCTTCTCTCTGGTATCCTTCCATGTTCTTGTTTTCCTCTTACTAGGCTCTCCTGATTCACTCGACTCTGATTGTTCTACTGGTTTATCCTGTTTTAAGGCTTGTGCTTTAGTGATAGCTTGTATAGGAGCCACATTGCTACTACTTGAACTTGAATCTGCCACTAAGCCTACCACATTAATGGGTGTAATCTTGGGTGCACTGGAGGGGTTTCTTGGACAATCTCTGGGGAGATGGTCTTTGCCACAATCGGGACAAAAAGCCTGTATTGTGATAGCCTGTCCTTGACTCGGAGATGGTGGGTGGGGACAGTCACGAATGAAATGGTCACCTTGACATCTGAAACAAGATCCTCTAGGGGCTTGTGGTCTCATTTGTCTCAATTGGGGCCTAGGGTTAGGATTTGTGTACATGACATTGGAGTATTCTGGCTCCCAATTTTGCTCCATAGGTGGTGCCTCATATTGATACGAGTAAATCTCACTATGTTCAGGTGACTCTGTGTAATAAGCATGTGGACTACCTTCATGGGAGTAGTCTGAACTATGAGCATGAGAGTCATTATCTGGTATCAATGGGGTTAGTGGCACCAATGCTCTATTTGGATTTTCTTCTCCCACATCATATTTGATTGGAATCACGTTGGCAGGAGCTGGTGGTTGGTTTCCGAAGACTAGTTGTGGCCTATATTGTGCCTGATATTGTTGTTGTGGTCTATAATATGGCTGTTGGTATTGGTTTTGATACCTACCTGGTTGGTAAGGTTGTTGATAATTCTGTCTAACGGCCTGCCTATTATAGGGACAATCTTGAGCCGTGTGGTTCGTAATATGGAACATTCCTTTCTCTCATGTTTTGGTTTTGCATTGGGCATACGTTAGCCATGTGGTCGCCTTCGCAAGTATAACACCGATTCAATGGAGTGACTCTCTGTGTTTGTTTATTTTGGACTCCCAGCTTCTTGGCAACTTGCTCAGCTATCTCCTCTATTTCCGTGGAGATTTTTGAAGTATGACTAGTAGAACTATCAGAGTCCTTATAGAGTTTGGACAATCCTAACTCCTCACCTAAGTTATCTTCTATGTCAATGCACGTCCGCACACACTCTTCTATGGATCTAGGCTCTTTCAAGTACACATATGATCTTAACTTTGTGCTCAGTAAGCCATCTAAGAACAAAGCCACTTGTTTGGCTGGTGTGGGTAACTCTGGAGTAGGGCATCTTTCTAGGTACTGTCTGAACCTTCTACCTGCTAGTCGCACTGTTTCTTGGGGTGTCTACTTGAAACTGTGGATCAAGGATGATGTATTATGCCTGATACCACTCTTGGAAAATTCTACAATGAATTCGTCTAGAAGTTGACCTATGTCGCGATAATGGCGACTACTCAATGGTTGAAACCAAGCTAAGGCAGTGCCCTTAAGAGTCAGACCAAATGCCTCGTACTGGGTGAATAAATCCTCAACCTGTTCAGCTCTTAACACTTGTTTGAACTCGGCCACATGATCATAAGGATCTCCTGACCCGTCAAAATAATTCTTCATTGCCTTGATCACTTGAGTGGGTCTAAGGGTTCTTGGGTGCTCTCGGGGTCTAGGCAATGGAAAATCATGTTCATCTCTTTGTTGCGTATGTGCTTGATGTCTCTCTCTTTCAGGTCTTTCATTTTCAAATCCTGCTCTATTTCTGCCCACCGTGTGTGAAAAACTTACCTCAGGTCTCTCTCTAGTTCTTTCTCTCTGGGTTTCATGAGCTTGGGATGATCCTACTCCTTGGAGGCCATGGGAAACATTGGATCTTGGTGGAGGGAAAATCAATTCATTCTTCCAAGTATATGCATGTCTATCATGTTCTGTTACCAAGAATATCTTCTCTGATGTGTTATCCAGGTAGACAACTTTGCCTGGTATCTCAGGATCTTTGAATTCATAGATGATAACTATGCCCAATTGGCTAGGTTGATCTGGCTTGAATCTCCAAAAGGCTTCCTCTGTTTCTCTATTCAAAAATAGTTCTATGCTTTTGTTGTCTTGAGGGATCCAGTCTGGAGTGATCACTCTGGTCAAAACTGACTTGCCTCTAGGAGTCTGCGGTCCTTGTCCTACATTTCCTTGTTCTAGGTCGCCTATCTCATTCTCATGAATGATGTTTCCAAACTCATCGGTCCTATCTGGTTGGTTGGTAACCACATACATGGTTCCTTCCTTATCAATGTATGAACCCTCTTCGAACTTGACCACCGGGTGTTCAAGTCCAAAGGATTGATCTGGATTTTTGAGTTGGACCACTGATCGCCTCAGACCATCCTTATAGATGCGAGCACCTAATTGGTTGGTCCGAATATATTCCAACTGTGTCTTATAGGGACCTTCTGGTGTTTGTAGATGGGCTGTTCCTGAATCACCTGCAGGTTTTCCCATGCTAAAAGACATTTCTAAATCACTTGTGTTTGAACTTAGTAAAAGATGACCACTTAGTTGTTGTGCCCAAGACTTGGATGTATGGTTGACACTAGCCTCAGAAGATCTAATGCTTTGTTTATCCTTGCCTAAGTGTCTACCAGATCTCAGGTTCATAAGCTTTAGTCAAGAGTCCAAATTTTCCCTTTGGTATGGCAGTATGTTCAAAATTCTTTGGAGCCCCCTTGGTTCCCTAGTCCCACTTGAGGGTCAACTTCAAATTATCCTATCTCAAAATCAACACGTTATTCTTGAAAAAAATAGTTGAGATCGTGTAGGATTTGAAACGAGCTTTCCAACGAGCTATAGAGCTCAAAAAATGGACTTTGGACGAAAAAGTTATGTCAAATCAGGCTCCTGGGGGTCAAAACAGGCAAACAGGACCTTCTGGAAAAAATCGCGATTTTGTGAACTTCAAGAAAATCGCGATTTTGTGAACTTCAAGAGAATCGCGATTTTGTACCTTGAGAATCGTGTTCACAAAATCGTGTTTTGAAAATCGCGATTTTGAGCAGAAAATCGTGTTTTGAAAATCGCGATGTTGAGCATAGAATCGTGTTTTGAAAATCGCGATGTTGAGCACAGAATCGTGTTTTGAAAATCGTGATGTTGAGCACAACCACAGAATCGTGTTTTCTCAGAATCGTGTTTTTGACATCAAAATCGCGATTTTGTCTCAGAGAATCGTGTTTTTTACAAAGTCGTGTTTTCACAGAATCGTGTTTTCACAACATCGTGATTCTCAGAATCGCATTTTTTTGGCTAAAAATCGTGATTTGTGAGAATCGCGATTTTGAGCACAATCACAAAATCGCGATTCTGAGAATGACCACAGAATCGTGATTCTTTCAGCCAACTTTTAGGCGGGAAAACAGAAAATCATGATTTTTCAAAAAATTTTGAATTTTCACAGAATCGCGATTTTCATCACAGAATCGCGTTTTTTGGCGGGAAATTCAAATTTCTGAGCGCCGACAATGGCGAGCTCCGTATGAGCAGAAAATCATGAAAAAAACACAGCGCTTGCTCTCCCTTGCACCTCCTAACTCCTTCCCACACAATAATGCATGAAAAATGGCATGAAAATGGTGAAAATGCACTAAAAAACAAGAAATTTCTATGAAGAAGAAGATGGAAGAAGGTGGAGATGATGATGATGATGAAGATGAAGAGGAAAAAACAGAAAATGAACTGAAATGACAGTTTTTTTTACCTTCCAACATCGCAAGTCTACAATCTTACCATCACAACGCTCATCCCCGAAGCTCTCTCCCCGGCAACGGCGCCAAAATTTGGTGTAGCTCAAGCGTAAGCACCACCTCCTTTACTTGTCAATCCACGGAGACGTGAGGATCGGTATGAAGTCCACGAGCAAGTGAAGGCACAAGTGTGTGAGTGAAAGCACACCAACATGCACACACATACACACACACGCACACAAGGCAAGATCAAAGAGAGGAACAATGGAAAGCTTTGATTGAAAAAGAGTTCTCTTACAAAAGCTCTATTCTCTCACCAGCTAACCCCAAAAATGAGCTCTCTAGCTCTTTTTATAGTTTTTTGACTAGTTTTGGCCCTGTCCAGACCTAGTGTCCGGCCTAGTTAAAAATTAGGTTCCAGAGCTTATTTGAGGGCTCAAACGAAGTCCGAAAATTATGAAAATTGGTACGATGGTACTTCTAATACTCCTCAAGCTCGAGGACTCCTCGGCTTGAACAAAATGGAGTTATAAAAATAGATAATGGTATTTACAATGATTTTTAGTGATGAAAATCACTATTTTTGTAGGGGATTCATCTGAAAATTTGACATACACTTCATGGAGCTCCCTACTTGCTCCCTTTCCTTGTGTGTCCACCTTTTGATGTGCTTCCATGCTTTGTCCTTGACTTTGAGCTTCAACAATGAGCTCTTTTTTATCATAATACATAATGAAAGTTCCAAACAAGTTACAAAACTACAAAGTGCTTTATCTATGGCTTTTGCCATTTATGTATAACAACTTAACTTTGTCTAATGCAAAGTTCAGAGGTTGTGGATTTCCCTCACTCATCTTGGAGCGAGCATTGCTCTAGCTCTAGAATGATTCTATTTCTTCACCTGTTTGATGACTTCTTTACATGAGGAAATAAGGTTTTAACCAAGATCCCAGCTTCTTGATTAATCTCCATTTTGATTTCACCTTCTATGTGTGGAAACAAGTGCTCACACCACTTGTAATGTGCTGAACTATTTGTGTTTTACAATGGTTGGTGATGAGGGGATTTGAATGCTTTTACTAGCTTTTACAAAAGGATGTAATGCGTGATGATAATATGCAGCCTTTGAGTGACTCTTTATAAATGAGAGTCCATACAAATTTGTATTCAAGTCAAATTGACTTACGATAGCACATATAAAGTGCTTATGTCTCTACAAGTAGAGTAGAGTAATGTTTTTACATTTGTCTAGGTGTGTTGAATACACCTTCCTTTTCTTCATTTTGTGAGGAAGTCTTCTTCTTCATCTTTGTGTGAGTTGAATGCACATTCTTCATCTTCCTATGGTGAGGAAGTCTTTACTTTGAGTGCATTGAATGCACTTTCTTCTTCTTGCTATTGTTTGATTTTTACTTCTTCTAATTGATATGGAGAGGTGAGCTTCATGATGAGCTCCTTGAGTTGTGATGTCCATGGTCTTTGTCTCGGTCACTTGAATCTTCTTCTTTCAATCCTTCTTGTTCAATAATGGAGGAGTGCTTAGAAAGCATGTGGCTGCAAATACAATCTTCTTTGATGGATATGTGCTTGAGTAGCACTTGACTACAAATACAAGCTTCTTGATTTTGTGTTCATATCTCAATATGGAGCTTGAGAGGTACATATCAATAAATGAGATATATGTGATCTTCTTTTGAACCACTAGTGTGTGATAGAGATTCAATGGACAATGGGAGAAGTCTATGATATGATATCGATTTCTATGAGAAGGCTTAGAAGTGTTTTAATGCTAGAGGATAGGTATCTCCAAGATAGAACATGTATGAGCATTGATCCTAATCGATTTTAAGTGCACTCGGATCTTAGAAGATGAATACTATCAAGGAAGAAACCAAATTAATATACATTACCAAATGAATGCTTCTAATAAAGGATGCCTTCTCGATTGTTGAAATGGAGTCTTTGGAGAAAATAGCTTCAATTATTAGGAGCTTTACAAATAGTAGCTTTTGAATTCTGATTCTTGATCTTGGGTTTGTGAGTTATATAGACCTTCTTAATAACTTCATTTGAAATCATTTGTAGTTGATGACGAGCCTTGTCTTGAGCCTTGATTTCCAACCCTTCTTTGTTATCTTTGAAAAATGATCTTCTAGTGTTGAGTCCTTTGGGCTTTCATCTTCATTCTATGCCTTCTTCATAATTTTGATGACGCTACCTTCATTGATGCCGATTCTTCAATGCATTGCTTTCACGACCTTTTGACTTTGCTTGAATCGTCTTCCAAGCTTTAATCAACACCAAGAATAAGGTTTCATAAAGATTCCATCATAAAGTAAGCTTGGACACATGCTTGAGAATCACTTGGTGGAAGAATAGTCTTCATTCTCCTTGATGCTTCCATATAGCAATTTGAATTGGAAGTATAGCTTGAGGGCATGAAACTTCTTCATCATCTTGCATGGTTGATGTTGCAATAAAGTAAACCTGCATCATATATTATCTTCCATCCTAAGATTATGAAACAAAAAACAATTGCTTCACACTCCCCTTGATTGCCAATATGGGTGAGTTATGTAATCAAATGTGTTTACTATAAGCTTGATGAACATAAGCTTTTACATGCCTCAAGTATAGCAAGTATAGTTTGCAATGAAGTGATTGGTTGAGGCCTAAAATACCCTCCAAATTACAAATCATGTAACCATAACATAACAAGGTTACATTGGGTAATCATGAAATCAAATGACGCATAAATATGAATAAATCAACAGACTCTTGACTTTAGAAATTGATCATAAGCATGATCATATAATCTCACATAAGTATCAATAGAAACCACCAAGTTGTGTCCACTTGAGTTGAATCCATGCAAAGTATGTGTAGCATGTAGCACACATAGCATAGGCCGTTGATGTAGTTGAAACCGTTTCTTCACATTCTTCTCTTCATAGGCCGATTTGAATACCTTCCTTCAATGAGTGTTAATCCACTTGCTCCATAGACAAATGCCAAATAATGAACCATTGATGAGGGTTGTTGAAGATTTGGAGTAGCTCTCATTGGCTCATCCTGGCTCTGATACCATTGTGAGTGTGTGGAAATGACCACAATGCAGAAATGTATGCTGGAGTATAGTATAGAGAAATGCTCCAAAAATTACACATAAGCAAAAGTACTATCCCAATCGAATCATCACATAAACAACTAACTTCAATGTGTTCTCCGTTTAAATACAAGAGAAGTATTCTTACAACGATACTCATGTTGAGAGTAGCATGTGAGCCTTCATATACAAATGGTTTTCAGTAGATGCCTTCTAGATTTGTGTAAAAAACCTCTTCTTGTATATGTGAACGCACTTCATAAAGTAAATGTCATTGAGTGATTTGCACACAGAAAATGGAGTCGAAGAACTGACTGTCGTTTGTAGGAGAATGATGATGTACAACTTGCATTCAATCTGAAGTGATAGTGAGCCGCCAAAGGTTGAAGACTAAGGATATGCATGAGTATGTGCAACTTGCTTATGACACACATAAACATATGCACTCGGCTCAATTATAAATCTGAGATACTCTGTCTTCAACTCGAGTAATCGACTTTAAACATCATGACAGGGATTCAATATGAAATGCTATCGAATATGACATGTGTCATGTACAACAGCAACTATATCGGTATTAGCTGTAAGTTCCAGCTGAATGTACAAATGTAGTTGTACATTCAGGACTTTTGGACTATTAGCTGCATCAATAAGAAAGTATATTAAATGTGTATATGAACTCCTATCACAGAATGATTACATATATTTCATCCATACTCAGAAAGTAATGAGTATATAGATCCTATACATTCATACTGAAGATGTGTACGCTTATGAGCTTCACACAGATATATGAGCGCAGCCATATAGGTGTCTCCCTACATAAATAAGACTTCTCAGTATATATGTAATACTGAGATATTGTCATTAATATGTAGCAATAGATTATTAGGATGTACGGCATGAATACACGAAGTTTCAAGAACAAGTGCCAGTGGATATAAATTACTTGCGTATAACATTATCGTCAGAACACTAATTGTGTATGTATGATTACTATAATAACATACAGGCTTATCCTCTAACAGGCAAGATATTGCAAATGAATCGAGATGTCAGCTTCTCATTGATGAGAATAGTTCAGCGTTGATCTCTTCATGTATGTGCTTGTCTCATTATCAAGTCATGTATTGCTACAAGATGATATGATGAATACATAAGATTATTATTGCACATATATTGATGCATGCACACATTGCACACAAACAATAACTCGAAAAATAATGCAATACTGTACACACATCAATGCATTACAAATAGCAGAAGGTATGTCCATCAGTATTGCATGCTCGACTTATCTCTCTTATGACACAGAGAGAGAGAGATGTAATGGGGCAGACGACAATAGATATTTCATGGCCAAATAGCGTCGCCGAACTTTTCCATTTAGTTTCTCATGTATATATACAAGTATGTTAAGCGGTAGAGTCCACCGCATGCATTCTTCTTGCTAAAAGCGATATATGGATTTGATTGCCTTGATTTATGGAATCATTTGTCACGCGCATCCATTCGGTTTCCTTGAGTTAAGGAATGTACTCACTAATTTGCCTATTACGTGGAAAAGACTCTTTTTTTACTTTATCTTTGTGATACGATATGAGTCATATGAGTCTTGTATGCAAACCTCTAAATACAAAATGCTACTAAAGACTTGGGTCATATGGAAAAATATTTCTGGGATTTTCTATAAGAAATGGGAAGTGCTAAGAGTGGTGAATTTGGAGATTGCTTGCTCCAACACAAGGTAGAAATAACTTCAAGCACAAGCAAAATTACAAGAAATCAAGGCATTGCACAAAGTGGTACATGCAAGCTCATGATCCATGACACAAAAACCTAGACATGGGTGTCTTCTCCTAGATAAAAACATAAAAAACTATAGGATTTTTTATTGTTTATTGAATTATTGGATTTTATTTATCCTAATTGTTGCATAATAGTGAGTTTTTGTGTTAGACTCAAGAAATGACAAGCAGGAGATGGTTGAACCACACCCTAAGAGGGAGGATTAGGAAGTAATCCTCAACCATGGCTTTTTGAGGCAAGTGGTTAGTCCATTCTACTCCTAGGCAATAATTCATGAGTTCAATCCCCACAATTGGTATCAGAGCCTAGGAATTAAACTTGGGCAAGTGGATGGAAGGCACACATTTCTCTTTCAAAGATGAGCCCAACAAAGATTAGAGTGTATCTCCCAATCCGTAGTCAGATTTAGACATGTAAGGTACCTTTGGAAAGCTCTCACAATGAAATTTCAAGTTAAATGACTAAATTGAGGATCCAAGTTACCTAGCATGGGTGAGAACCAAGTTCAAGATACTGAGGTTGAGAATAAGGGGTTCAAAAGACCAAGGTTGTGAACAAGGCAATTCAATAGGCAAGTGGCCAAGAAGCAAAAGGGCAAGGTTCAAGAGACCAAGGTTTAGAGCAAGGGTTCAAGAGACCAAGCATGAGAACAAGAAGGTTCAAGAGACTATGCACCGATGAGGACATCAATTCAATGGGAGATCAAGGATTGATCATTGAGGACAATGATCTCTAGAAGGGGAAGAGAGTGTTAGACTCAAGAAATGACAAGCAGGAGATGGTTGAACCACACCCTAAGAGGGAGGATTTTGAAGTAATCCTCAACCATGGCTTTTGGGGCAAGTAGTTAGCCCATCGTACTCCTAGCCAGTAGTTCATGAGTTCAATCACCACATTTTGCATGTGCAAAAATGTGTCATTGGTTTCATTATGCTAAGTTAATAGAGGACTTTTACATGGTTTGTGTTTCAATTAGCAGGTCAAGGATGATGAAAGTGTTGATATTTCATAGTTGTTTCAAGATTTAAGATATATTTTGTAATTTTTGTAAAAGAACCCTTATATTTGAAGGACTAATGGTTCATTAATTTATTATTATTTTTAAAAGATAGGCACATATACATTTTTCTATAAATAGATATATGAACCACCTTTTATGGACTTTTTGTAAAAATAACGGATGCCTTTTCCGTTTTTACTTTATTTGTAAGAAAATCCATTTTTGTATTAATAGAAATTACCTATAAATGCATAAGTTTCAAGACAAATTTGATGAATTGTGTTGGGTGATATTGTACTTAGTACTCTATAAATTTTTTTTTTATATCCTTGGGTTTTGGAATCTTATGTTTTGGTTCTTTTTTGCACATGTGCACATGAATGCATATTTGTCTCTTCATCTACACACTTGAACATGAGATACATGTTGGAATTTGGGGCCCCAGGATCGTTCCAATACTAAAACCTCTTGAGCATACACAACTTAATTGACAAGATGATAAGTGAGATAGAGAAAGAAAGAGATCTTGAGACAAAGATAGGGAACGTAAGCTGGATGCTTACTTCACTAAAAATAATAGATGTCCAAATTACAACATGGGAGTACTACTCAACCATATAAAGTGGTGCACTCACTAATGGAAGAATAAGAAGATGATGATACAAAATTTAGATTATGTCGAAATAATCTAAGTGTGTGTGAAGAGAATGAAGCAACAAAGCTAACAAAATAGTGTAACGAAATTGTAAATCAACCACAAGGTTAACTCACAAAAGATAGTTACCACCACCTCGTAGAAGACTTCCTGCTGCAATGAGAGTAGCCTCTCCTTCACCACAACTTCACCTCCTTCAAGAGTGTGAGAACACTCTGTCTTCAAGAAGATCTCCAAGCTCTAGATCTTTGAGTGAGTGATTATACAAGGAGCCAAGGCCTTGTTTATATAGTTGTTCTCCTCCTTGAAAAGAACATCGAAAAGCACTAATAAAGCTACGTTCGCTAAATCTATCGGAATAGCGTAGCTGTCCATATGCTTTTCCAAAGTAAAGTACTAAAAAGAAATCCGTCTTCGCATTGCGTTTAACGGGATTCAAACCCGGGTCATATCGTGTTAGCTTTTGGAAACGTTGAACTAGACCAAGTCCGCCCACATCGACTTAATGAAAGATTATAGGATAAAGTATTTTATCTTCTGGCTGCGCCCGCTTGGAAGAATATAGAGAACTAATTGTTGAAGTTATTTGTTAAGCCAATGAGGACATTGACTTCCAACAATCCCTTCTTCAATGTCATATTGGTACAAGATTCAGTAACCTGCAAATCTTCTCATGACTATCTCTAGTCAATGCTTTGATAAAAATATCTGCAACATTCTCACTAGAAGGAACATAAACTAGCTCAATGTGCTTCTTAGCTATCTGCTCTCGAATATAGTGGTAGTGTACCTCTATATGCTTTGTCCTTGCATGATGCACTGGATTCTTAGCTATTGCTATAGCACTGTGGCTATCTGAAAATATCTGAATGGGTTGATGTACTCTTACATCAAGATAACTGAAAATCTTCTGCAACCATACTGACTCTAGAGTAGCTGTAAATGCTGCACAATATTCAGCTTCACATGATGAAGTGGCAATAGTGGGTTGTCTTTTTGAAAACCATGAGATAAGACAATCTCCAAGATAAAAACAAAATCCAATAGTACTTCTTCTTGTGTCTCTATCACCTGCCCAATCAGAATCTGAAAATCCTTTTAGTAACAAATGTGTAGATTTCAAAAATACCATAGCATAATTTGAAGTTCCCTTCAAATAACGAAAGATCCGCTTTACTGCTTTCCAGTGTAACACTGTCGGATTCTGCATGAACCTTGATACTTGAGAAACTGCAAACTGTATATCAGGACGTGTATTACAAAGATATATCAAGCAACCAACTGCTTGACTGTATAGAGTAGCATCAAATGGCTCTACATCTGCTACCATTTGTAAAGACGTGTTCTGATCCATAGGTGTTTGCATAGGTTTAGAATCACCCATCTGAAACCTTTCCAAAAGTTTCTCAATGTACTTCTGTTGTGTCATGTAGATACACTCATCTCGAAACAGAAACTGAATCCCAAGATAATAATGTAGAATGCCTAAATCATTCACATTAAATGTTTGCTTCAATTCTTCTTTGAATATCTGCAAATCTTCATCTCTGGGACCTGTGACTATAATATCATCCACATAAATGATTGCTATAATCATCATACCTGTTTTAGCTTTGACATAAAGAGTTGGAGCTGCATCTGAGTTATGGAAACCAATGGATAAAAGATATGTATGTATCTTTTCATACCATGCTCTAGGTGCTTGTTTTAAACCATACAAAGCTTTTATAAGCTTACACACTAAGTGTTCTTTACCTGTCTCTTCAAAACCTTCTGGCTGCTGAATATACACATCCTCGTGTAAATCACCATTTAGAAAAGCAATCTTAATGTCAAGTTGATATATATGCCAACCAAAATGTGCTGCTAGAGCAAGTACTGACCTAATAACAGTCATCCTAGATGTAGGAGCAAATGTCTCATCATAATCAATACCTTTTTGTTGTGCATATCCTTTGACAACCAACCTGGCCTTGTATCTATCAATAGTACCTTCTGCTTTCCTTTTGATTTTGAAGATCCATTTTACACTTATAGCCTTCTTTCCTTCTGGTAACTCACATAGCTGCCAAGTTTGATTCTTATGAATAGAATCAATCTCTTCTTGCATAGCTTTTCTCCAAATAGGAATGTTAAGTGCATCTTTAACACACGTAGGTTCATCCTCAACAGTCGTAAGTGCCAAAATATCATGAATCTCAAAGTCTTCAGCAAAACTTACATGATCTTTTTGCTGTCTAGTTTGACTTCTTGTTCTTACATGATCTTGTTGTTGTTGTCTAGTCTGACTCCTTGTTCTTCTAGTAAAAGTCTTTATACCACTATCTTTCCAAGTTTGATATAACCACATAGGTGTATCCTTGAATAGTGGGGAAACTCTTTCTGAACTTTCAGCTTCCACTGGTTCTAGAACTTGTCCTGTCGAGGTAGTAGGACTTTCTGGAACTTTAACTTCTTCCATTTCTAGAACCAAAGTTTCTTGTGGAACTGACTCTGTAGAAGGTTGTGAAATTCCTCTTTCTTCAATTTTTTCTTGAATACTAGGAATTTGAGGTTTAACTCCCTCCTGATATGGCTGAACATCTACATCCAGAATCTTTCTAAAAATTCCATAGTCATTTTCACTAATGAACTCCGGAATTTTGTTTCTTTATCATAAACCTTATCTTCAGCAATATAAGCATTACGTGAAAGAATAACTTCACCTGTCTCTGGAACATAAAACCTGTATCCTTTGCTTTCAACAGGATATCCAATAAAAACAGCTTTCTTTGCCTTTACATCTAGTTTGCCTCGGTCCTTTTTCTCAACATGTACATAAGAAAGTGATCCAAACACTTTGAAGTAACTCACATTAGGTTTTCTACCATAATAAACCTCATACGGTGTGATTACCTTTAAAGCTTTTGTAGATGACCTGTTCAAAATGTGATTAGCTGTATGTATTGCATCAAACCAGAATTTTGGTGAAAGCCTCTTGGACGCCATCATGCTCCGCATCATTTCAACAAGTACTCTATTCTTTCTTTTTGCAACACCATTTTGCTGAGGAGTATAAGCAATAGTAAGGTGTCGAGTAATACCTTTCTCATCGAGAAATGTCTGGAAATCTTTTGACAAGTATTCTCCACCTCTATCACTTATGAGAATCTGGACAGTTTCCTGACTTTCATTTTCAACCATAGCTACAAACTTCTTGAACATAGGAAAGACTTCTGACTTCGACTTAAGACCATAGATCCATGAGTATCTTGTAAAATCATCTACAAATAGGACAAAATACCTGAAACCCTGAATAGAGTCTGCTCTCATAGGTCCATTCACATCTGAATGAATAATCTGCAATTTCCTGGTAGCTGTAATATGACCATGTTTCTTGAAAGGTAGTTTATGCATCTTACCTTCAAGACAACCTTCACATATATCTGAATCATCAGGTAGCTTGAATGAGGGTAAACTCTCAACCATACCTCTATCTTTGATATTCTTGAGAGCTCCAAAACTGATATGTCCAAATCTTTCATGCCATAGTTTCATATCTTCCACCGGTGACGAAGATTTGACTGCATATGCCTGACTGATTTTTGACAAAACAAAGATCCCTCCTTTATGCGTACCTTGTAAAAGACACTTGTCTTCTTTATGTGATAAGATCTTACAAAGATCTTTCTCAAATACAACTTTAAAACCATCACTTAAAAATGCAGATATAGATAGTAGATTTATCTTCATTTCAGGTACATAAAGGACATCTGTAATTTGAAAAACACCACCTTCTCTTGACTTTAGGGTTACTGTACCTATTCCCACAACATCCAAATCATTGCCATCTGCAATAGTAACTCTTCTACCTGAAGAATAGGAAAGAGAAGAAAATACATCTCTACAACCTGTCATATGCTTTGTAGCACCTGAGTCGAATATCCAAGGACTTGCTGAAAGAACTTGTAAGGCTGCTTGATCAAAAGCTACTTCCTCAATAGTGATACAGGCATAAGAATCACCTTGAGATTTCCCTTTTTTATCATCTTCTGCAACATTACCTGATGCCTTTTTCTTTTCTGCTGCAATCCTTCTATAACATTCTGACTGAATATGTCCACGTTTCTTGCAAAAAGAACATATTTTTACCTTCTTCTTAGAAGAATTCTCTTCAGATGTCGTAGATACAGAATCTGAAGTAGAAGGTGAGAGGGATCTACTTTCCTTCTTGGATTGTTTTTCCTTCTTCTTATCCTTCTTCTTCTTACCCTTTGATGAAGATGAAAGTGCTTCTTCATTCTCTTCCATTCCCTTCAACTAATCTTCATCTTGAAGCAACAAGAACTCTAACTCTTCAAATGTAACCTCTCTATCTCTTGTGGTAAGGGTAAGAGTGGTTATGAAAGATCGATATGAAATAGGAAGTGAATTAATCGGCGTATTTACCATTTCTTCATCTGATATCTCAACTCCTACATTTAGAAGTTGATCTCTCAAGTCAACGAGTCTCGTAATGTGGGTTTGAATTGACTCACCAGCTTTCATCCTTGTATTTGCTAGTTGTCTCCTCAAGTGAGCTTTCCTAGCAGGATTTCTGCTCTGAAAAAGATTCTCGAGCTTTAACCAAGCTTGACTAGAACTTCTGCAAGATCTGATCTGTGGTAGAACATGCTTTTTAACACTCATTGCTATGAATGAAAGTGCTAAAGCATCTCTAGCATCCCATCTTGCCTGATCTTCAGTAGGAGGAACTCTAGGTAAAGACCTAGCAGTGACTCTGGATGTCAAAGTGGTTACCTCTTCTTCTGTTGGTTCTGTAATAGTAATTCCAGTACCTGTTGAAGTTGTTGTAGACCCTCCTTTGCCTTCTCGTCTTGGTCTTGTTAAAGATCCATTGACGATACTCCATAAATCCTTTGTCACTAACAAGTTCATCATCATGAAACTCCACATGGGATAATTAGAAGATCCATCCAACTTGTCTTCAATCTCAATTCTAATCTCACTCATCTTATCTTAAGTGTGTATGTCAATTATGTAGCTCTGACACCAAAACCCTAAAGCTCTGATACCAAGTGTTGGAATTTGGGGCCCCATGATCGTTCCAATACTAAAACCTCTTGAGCATACACAACTTAATTGACAAGATGATAAGTGAGATAGAGAAAGAAAGAGATCTTGAGACAAAGATAGGGAACGTAAGCTGGATGCTTACTTCACTAAAAATAATAGATGTCCAAATTACAACATGGAAGTACTACTCAACCATATAAAGTGGTGCACTCACTAATGGAAGAATAAGAAGATGATGATACAAAATTTAGATTATGTCGAAATAATCTAAGTGTGTGTGAAGAGAATGAAGCAATGAAGCTAACAAAATAGTGTAACGAAATTGTAAATCAACCACAAGGTTAGCTCACAAAAGATAGTTACCACCACCTCGTAGAAGACTTCCTGCTGCAATGAGAGTAGCCTCTCCTTCACCACAACCTCACCTCCTTCAAGAGTGTGAGAACACTCTGTCTTCAAGAAGATCTCCAAGCTCTAGATCTTTGAGTGAGTGATTATACAAGGAGCCAAGGCCTTGTTTATATAGTTGTTCTCCTCCTTGAAAAGCACATCGAAAAGCACTAATAAAGCTACGTTCGTTAAATCTATCGGAATAGCGTAGTTGTCCATATGCTTTTCCCAAAAGTAAAGTACTAAAAAGAAATCCCTCTTCGCGTTGCGTTTAACGAGATTCGAACCCGGGCCATATCGTGTTAGCTTTTGGAAACGTTGAACTAGACCAAGTCCGCCCACGTCGACTTAATGAAAGATTACAGGATAAATATTTTATCTTTCGGCTGCACCCGCTTGGAAGAATATAGAGAACTACTTGTTGAAGTTATTTGTTAAGCCAATGAGGACATTGACTTCCAACAATACAATCATGCAAAAGCAATACCAAGGCCTAGACATGCCTAGCACATGCATCAATATTGTTGGTACACTTGATTTTTGTGTATCATTCACAAACATATTAAGTTATTTTTTTGAAAATTCCAATGTTTTAGTTCCATGCATTCATTCTATTTATCATATGGGAGATGATAAATAGTGGTGTTCATGTGAATGGTAATCCATGCCTAATTTTTATTTTCAACTAAGGAAATTACTTTTCAGATGAGGGGCATGTATCATTTACATTATTAGTAGGATTATTGACTTTGATTTAATTTTTCACATGATAGTGACTTATTGCATATGGAAACATGTGAAATTGGCCTCATTATGCTTGATAGATAAAGAAATTAAATGTGGCTCACATTTTCATTATCATTCAACATAGACTTCCAAATTCTTATGCAAGAACTCTTTAAAGACATGACACATCAATTGTTGAAATGTAGGAGGTGTGTTTGTCATCCCAAATGGCATTACAAAAAATGCAAATATGTGTATGTCATGATGGGATTAGTCTTTGAGATTGACTATAGTAGTCACTCCCAGATGTTGTAGGTACAAAGATTTGGTTCCCTAATCTTGTACAATCTATAATTGCTGCATGAAAGGACATCCTAGAATCATCTCATAAGCATGGTTCTTTTCGAATTTACAAATGGCAAAGGTGTGCTCAAACTCCACACCATAAGTGGTGAGAGTGATTCCTTCTAGTAAGCCTAAGAGTTTCTCAATATAACCATCAGCCATTTGCAATTTCATTCTCGTGGGTCTGAGAGTTGGCTTGCCCCAATGTTTCATAAGGAGGTGGTGGCAATCGCCACTTCAGCACTTGATTCTAGAATTGTTTCGGTGGTGTAGCCTTGGTAGGAGATAGGTAAATAAGTATTTCCATCTTCTCCCTCGCTCATATCTCCAATTCTTTCAATGGGTATTTTTGGCACTTTCCTATGTGATTCTTCCTGATAGTGGGCAATAGCTATCTCTGGTAACTAGTTTGCTACATGCTTCCAGAGCTCAGGCCTAACCTTCAACAACTCTTCTAAAGTGAGATGACATTGCACTTTAGTGTTCATTATTACATCCATATTTCTAGGTACAAATTCTTCATTTCTTACTAGTATGGTGGGTGCTCTCATACTGATTGACTTTGTTTCCCACGGACAAGTGAAGTGAGGCAATTCTTGTAGAGAATTAGACTCAAAATTTGTATGTTCACTAGGCTGCTCCTCCTCTTGCTCATCATATATAGAGCATATGTCCTGTGGGAATTGTTCCTAGAGATCCTCTATCACTTGAATTGGTGGGTGAGTTTCTTGTTCTAACTTCCATTTCTCTTCTTGAATTTCTTTCAAAAATCCTTGTTAGTACTTATGTATTGAAGGACTCTCCCAATCCATAGTGTTAGGCACTTGTGACACAAGGGATGGAGTCCCTTCTTGTCTCTTTTGGACATGACTTGCCTTTTTAGAATCAACCTTCTCAGTGTTAGAAATTAGGTGTTCTAGTCTCTCCGGCAGTCCTTGAAAGTGTATCTCTAGCTTCACTAGATTTCTCCAATTGACATATTGGGATGCTTCAAACATGGTTTGAGCTAATTCTAACATTTGCATGCAGACCTTGGTTCTTTCTATCTCTAGGTCTACTCTAAGGTAGTTCTTACTTAATTCTCCCACCTAGGGTCCTTCTCTCAATCTCGCTTAGTTAGCTTTAAACATCAAGATCTTCTAGTATAGGTTTGGTTAGAACATATCCTGGTCTTGATACATGGTTTACCTGATTTGACTCTTGGGAAGCGAATTCTAGGAGTTTGGCTCTGGTCTCCTTTAAGCTACCCTCTAATTCATTTATTTTCTTATTCCATTTTCTTTTAATTCTTTTGTATGAATGCTTCCAAGATCTGGTTTTCCTTTTGTTCAACTTTCCCACCAAACTACTCTCAGTTGTTTTATCAAGGTTAGTTTGTTGATTTTGTAGTAATGCTTGGGCCCTAGTCACTACTTGGATAGGTACATACATTGGTTTCAATCCCTTTGAATTATGCACAATGCCTATCACATTAATGGGGGTTTACATTGGAGGCATTGGCTGAATTTTTAGGGCATTCATGTATGACATGTTCCTTACCACAATCAGAACAAAAACCTTGAAAGTTGTAATATTGTTTTTGTCCTGCTAGAGGAGGGTGTGGACACTCCCTTATATAATGATCTCCTTGGCACCTAAATCATGGTACTTTAGGGCCTTGTGGTCTTGTCTGCCTCAACTGGGGTTGAGGGTTGGGATTGGCATACATGATGTTAGTGTAGTCAGGCTCCCAACTTGGTTGTATTGGTGGACTCTCATACTGGTATGCTTCTAGATGTTCGGGCGACTCGATGTAGTATGCACAGGGGCTATCTACATGGGTGGAGTCAAAGTTATTGGAATTGAGATCATTTTCTATTATCAATGGGATCAATCGCATGTGTAACAATGCTTGACTGAGGTTATGCTTGGTGCATCTTTGCTTGATACACCTAGCTTCTGAGCTACTTTCTCTGCTAAGTTTTCTATGGTGGACCCCCCTTCTTTTCCGAAGTAGTGTCCTCATGACCTCTCAAGCACCTCCCTCGGAAAGTCAACCATGGTCCTAATATCTCAACCAACGACCACCCCAGACTACCCCTTGGAAGTATCATAAGCATCCAAATGCCATAGGCAAAAAGCAAATATGGGTACCTAAGAGTCAGCAAGCATCAATCATCACCTCTCATTTAGGACAAGAAGTCAAGACAAAGTAGAATCAACCTCGACAATCAACATTGCCTAAACTTTCTGCTTCCATGAGAACCTGATAAATTTGGGTGCCTAAGAAGTCTCTAATGGCCAAGCCCAACAACACTCAAATTTGGGTGCTTAAGGCATGTATTGTAGCTTAGAAATCAAGCCATGTAACACCCATACCTCCTAAATCACACAAATCACCTACCTCTTCACCCCCAAATCCACCCATTATATCCAATCACAAGAGCTGTTTCCATTCCCCCTTACTAGGAAATGGGTGCCTAAATGCCCCCTCAATCCCCTTCATCGTACAATATGAAACCTCAAGCAAATCACCTTTTCCCTTGCAATAATTCACTAACACCTCATCCTTGTAAAATCAAACTTACTAACTCACAATCACTATTAATGACATCTCTCATGAAAGGATACATATGCATTATTCACTGCATGCAGAAGTCTAGCAACATGCATTATATATAGAGAGATCATAGCATAACCACCTGATAGCAGAAGGCTACATTGGCAGCACATAAGATATGGAAAGGGACTGTGATCTCACTTTATTGGGATTAAGATTAATTTCCATGCTAATGTGTTATCCTTTTGTAGTGGATCTTTTACACAAGCACACAGGATCAACATACAAGTAGAAGGAACTTCAAGTGTGGGCACCAATACACCAGCAATTGACTTTGAGAACTTATTGGTGGAATCCCTTCCTCCCATGATACCTCCAGAGTTTCACAGTTTCATGGGGCCAATGTCGATCGATGACTCTTGGAGTTAGACGTTTGTGGAAGCACGCGAACAACACAAGGAAGAAGAAGAGGCTTGGAGCACAACACACAATACCGAATGTATTGCCACTAGAATGTACAAAGATAAGTAACCTATTAGGGCTATAGGCGTATATACAAGCCAGGGGGAAAAAAAACTTCTTAAAGAGGGACAAAAGTGCCCCGACAGTCCTAGTGTCTTCACACACATCACTACCTAAATATATTAACAAATCCCCCTTGGGAGTAATGCGGTGAACAAGGAGATGGCATTCATGTATAACGAAGTGTCAAGCTATGTGGTGTTTTGTGGAAGTAAGCCCAAAGATTTGTGGAAAGATTCAAATTTCTCCTTAGGCAAAGCCTTTGTGAAAAGGTCTACAATGTTCTCCGGCATGGGCACATATGCCAAGCTGATCTCTCCAACAGAGAACCTCTCCCTGACATAATGATAATGCACCTCGATGTGCTTAGTGTGAGCATGGAACACAAGGTTCCTCGCAACTACCAATGAACTCTAACTATTAGTGAACATGGTGGTGGTAGAAGACTAACCAATACCCAAATCAACCATAAGGTGTCTGAGCCACACACACTCAATAGTCGTTGTGAAAGCTACCCTATACTCAACCTCACAAATAGAAGTGGCCATAGTAGGTTGCTTCATTCTCAGCCAAGATATGCATGAGCTACCAAGCATGAAGCAAAAACCACTAGTGGACACATGAGTGTCATAGCAACCAGCCCAATCAGAGTTAGAAAAAGCATGTAAAATCTTGTGGTGGTGATCCCCCTTGGCATCAACATGCATAAACTGAATGCCCAAATAATGATGCAAATGTCCCAAATCAGACATCTCAAATGAGGCATGCAAATCAACCTTAAAATCAGCAATATGCTTCTCATGAGGACCAGAGAGCATCATGTAGACAATGATGATCAGAAGTACATCATTAGCATGCTTAACATATAAGGTGCTTTCAGTTGGACTATTCTCAAAACCATGTGCAACCAGATAGGCATGTATCTTTTCATACCAAGCATGTGATGCTTGCTTTAAACCATATAATGCCTTTTTTAACCTGCACACCTCGTTTTCATGCCCTTTTTGCACAAAGCCACAGGGCTGAAAAACATACATTTCTTCATGCAAGTCACCATTCAGAAATGCTACTTTAATGTTCAACTTGGCATAGTTTTTGCCTCCTCAATATCATTTCTCTCATCAATAAGTGCATCATGCAAATTTTCACAAAAAATGGAATGATTTGCATCATCACATGAAACTTGTAATGTCAGACATTGGTCTACAGAGACCATTCCATGTGTGTGTGGGACGAGGGCTAGTTAGCCAAGGTCCTAAGCTTGGGGGTATATCCTAAGGTATTTGATGGTTAGTGGGGATGAGTGTTGCATGCTGGCCACATGGCGACGCTAGATCATTCCAAATCACTGGTATCTTAGATACAAGAGGATATAAATTGATGGGAGGAGAGTGGCACACACATCATTCGCATGTCTTCTTTTTTAGGAGATTCTCACACTTGGTATTAGAGCATATTGGATTTTGGGAGTCCCCTTCGTGGTCATGCACATCTTTCCCGGTGATTTTTCTGAGTTTTTTTTTGTTCGCATTCGCCTCATCTTCGTCATCGATCGTCTGTGGTGGCTGCTTTTTGAGGAGAGAAAAGGATTTGAGGAGCCTGTGTGACCCTCGTTTACAGCATTCAACTCAGAGATGCCTGCCTGCACACCCATCATTCGTGTCCGGTGGTAGACGGTCAGGCATCGCACGCATGAGTAGGTTGTATTTCGAGGAGAACTGAAGATCCTATGGAAACCTCATGGCCCCATACATCAACTCTCTACAATAATTCTCCTCTAGCTACGCACGTAGAGCGCGAATCCCAGATTTGCTGGTTTACATGTGTTCAGTGCAGCACAAGCAAACTACCAAGAGTAGCGATTTTTGTTTAATGCTTCTCTCTGCCAACAAATGGAATCGGGCTAGACATATAATCTTTCTTTCTCTTACAATCTATGTGGGATTAACCAGTACATGTGCGTCCATACCTCCTGAAGGAAGATTGCATTTTTTTTGTGCAGCCATACGATCTCTCTCACAACTTTATGAATTAGCCAATTTGTACCTCTTATGTTCACTTCTTTAGCCATAACTTGGTGCTTCCATATCCAAATTAAGAAATTTTTGTTGCCTTGGAAAGCTCTCTCAAAGCTCTATCCAGAGAGTGGTTGCAAGCCATACTTTGGAATTAATTCCTTTCTGCAACAAAGGGTGAAAGTGGATTTTTCTTCATCGAGCATCATCAATGAAGCACTTATTGAAGACATATGCGATCCACGAACCAAAGGGAGTGGATATTCTACTTTTTCCTCTTCAATTGGATGCTTCACGAATATCAAAAGAATCTTAGATAAGTATTTAGTCAATATTTGGTTGATTATTTTGTTGATTGTGCATGTTAGAAGTATTCCTGCATTACACGTAGAATGACGTAAGTAGAGCATGAGTAGAGATATATGATCGGTGCTTGAGCTTTTCTTGAAGGTGGTAAGTATTGGCAGGTATTGAAAAAAAAAAATTGATTGAGGGCCTATAGAGCCCAACAACATACTTGGAAAAGTTTTCAATTGCAGGTGTTCATTGAGAAGATAAAATAGATCATGCCTGTCGGTACTGATGATTTGATTTTGTTGAATGTTTGACGCTTTTCGAAATTATTTCAGATTTTAAAGTGACACCGTTAGGCTGCCGAAATTTCTAAAATATTAGCATGCATGTGCATTGAAGTTTAGGAAACATATTAATGTTTCTTTCTTTTGTCTTTTTCTGTTAAGCAAAGGCTTTGATTGGTTCTTTTTCCGCTTGCCACTAGTATATACGATTGATTAGTGTATTAAAAAAAAAGATAAAAGAGAGAAAACCAAAAGAAAAGTTAGTTGCCTTTAGTCCTAGCATGAAACACCTGCTAGAATAGATACCCTTATGCGAGAACCTCCAATTGATCCAATTCAAGCCATGAATAATAGAATTTTATTCTTAGAGAGTTCTCTTCAGGATATCTTGGAACACGTGCATGGTTCCAAGAAAGAAGAAGAGCCGCTCGATTCTGATTTGCCAGAGATGGAGGTAGATGCTCCAGATGAGCATCAAACTTCAGAAGTCCCTAGAGATAGCGTCTTAGTTAGAGAAGCCAGATGGCAACTTAAGGATCTTAAGCTGCCAAGATATCATGGCTCAACTAGCGCTAGGACTGCTCACGTGGTTGAGCAGTGGCTCAGCAAGTGGGAACAGTGCTTCCGCCTGTGTCATATCACTGATGATAGGCACAAGATTCAGCAGGCCACTTATAATCTTATGGACATCGCACATAGGTGGTGGCATAAGATAGAGCAGGATAAGAAGGAGCCCACGACATGGGATCAATTTAAAATCCTATTTTATAACAATTTTGTACCACCTGATGAAAGGTCTAGAGCACTAGACACTTGGTTCTTCATCAGTCAGAAGAATCAATTAGTTCAGGAGTACGCAAATAGGTATAGAGAGGTGCTTCTTAAAGTACATGATACCATTCCAGAATTTCTTCAAGTCCACAAGTTTGTTTTGGGACTCAGAGAAACTATCCGACCTTTAGTGAGGAAGGAGCGGTGTCATTCTTTGGCACAGGCCACAGAGAATGCCTTGGTTTATGACGACGGCCACAGGAGCACAGGTTCCCAGGGCCAGAGATCCCCATGGACTAGGGTTAGCCGACCTTTCCATACTTCGACTCCTGGTTCGATCAGTGCACAGCCTTCTAGGGAGGCTAAGCAGGTGCACATGATCCAGACAATCTCAGGAGGAAAGAGAAAAGTGTCTGCTCTGGCTGAGAGGGCATATAACCGATCTATTCTTAGCCCTCAGCAGAAAGAGAAGGCAATGAAAGAGGGTTTGTGCTATGGTTTCTTAGGGCAACACTTGTATAAGGATTGTCCCAAAAAGAAAAAGATAGCAGCCACCATAGTCATAAATCCAACTTAGACAGGAGGTGGGAGTGAGGATGAGTTTGGGGATTCCCCATCTCCACTATCATCTCCCATAGTGGCCATGATAGTCACTAAAAGGGTTCCAACTGTGCCAAATGATGTGCTTTCGCCAGTGGCACAGAAAGGATACCAGTTCCTAGATACTGAGCTTATTGTCATGAGAGGAGTCGTGGCAGGACAGCCTGTCAAGGTACTCTTTGACACAGGTTCGACTCATAATGTTATTAGTTCCCGATTAGTCAAGAGATTATGCTTAGACACGGTACAGTCAGATTATACTTATACCGTAGAACTAGCCGACGGGAAGGGAACTGAGCCTTGGGATGGACGAGTAGTTGATCTTCCTATTTAGATCCAGTCCTATGAGGACAGATTGGACTTTGAGATAGCGAGATTAGCTCGATTCGACATAGTTCTTAGTAAGAAGTGGCATGCGAGGAAGAAACCAGTCATTGATTTTGCTTCGCATGTATAGCAATTTGAGCATGAGGGAAGGAGATTACTGATCTGTGGAGAATCAGATCTCCAAGTGACGCGATTGGTGACTGCTACCAAGTTGCTCAAAATTGATTGTAAGTATATCTATTTTCTTTATTTCATGTATTTGTCGTATGTTGAGATGGATTCATGCAGTCATGGAGACTCAAGTTGGAATGCTCCAGCACTTTCAGCCAAAGTGAGAGCAGAATTCCAAGAGTTGTTTTTAAAGGAATTACCATCAGGTTTGCCTCCTTGCAGGAATATAGAGCATAGAATCGAATTGGTACCAGGAGCGAGTCCGACCGCTCGGCCACCATTTCGAATGAGTTTGCAGGAGGAAAATGAAGTCCGCAAGGTTGTGGACGAGTATCTTCAAAAAGGGCTGATTAGACCCAGCTATTCACCCTTTGTCGCACCAGTTCTTCTTGTGAAGAAGAAGGATGGATCTTATAGGATGTGTGTCGATTATCGAGCACTCAATAAGATCACTATTAAACATAGATATCACATGCCCCGGATTGATGATCTTTTGGATGCTCTAAGTGGAGCCATTGTATTTAGTAATATAGATTTAAAGAGTGGCTATCATCAGATTAGAGTGAAAGATCATGATGTACATAAGACAACTTTCAAGACCCGTTTTGGTCATTATGAGTATTTGGTCATGCCCTTTGGTTTGATGGATGCTCCAGCTACATTTATGATGTTAATGAATGATATCTTATGACCTTTCATAGGAAAGTGTGTTGTTGATTTTGTGGATGATTTGCTAGTGTATAGTGGGACTGTGCATGAGCATGAAAATCATTTAAGATTTGTGTTGAATATTTTAAAAGAAAATCAACTGTATGTATATCCGAAGAAGACACAGTTGTTTCTTCCAAGGATAGAGTATCTAGGGCATGTGATTTCAGCCGATGGGGTTCAGATGGATCCCAAGAAGGTATCAGTCATTTTAGCATGGCCTACTCCTCAAGATGAGGGGCAGTTACGGTCATTCTTAGGACTTTCCGATTTCTATCAAAAATTCATCTCTTCATATTCGTCGATAGCAGCACCTATGATGAATTTGCTTCAAGGCAAAATTCTATTTGAATGGAAGCAAGAGCAGCAAAAGAGTTTTGATACTCTAAAACAAGCTGTTTCAGAGGCTCCTATACTCAAAGTGGTGGATCCTCAAAAACCATTTGAGTTAGAAACGGATGCTAGTGGCATAGCCATAGGAGCAGTCCTAAGTCAAGATGGCAGGCTAATAACTTTTGAAAGTAAGAACTTAAGTAGTGCACAGCGCAATTGGCCAGTGCATGAACAAGAGTTGTATGTTGTGGTGCATGCACTTAAAGTTTGGAGACATTATCTTTATGGTGCGAACTTTAAGGTATTCACAGATCATCATACACTCAAGTATTTTTGTAGTGAGCCAGATCTTTGAGGCCGACAGGCTCGTTGGGCTGAGCTCATGTAGGATTTCACATGGAAATCTTGTATAGAAGAGGCAAAGAAAATATAGTGGCTGATGCATTATCTCGTATAATGTATCAAATGAGCTTTACAGTTTTAGAAAGCTCATTGGTTCAAGAAATTAAGGAAGCACAGGTGGAAGATCCACATTTGTTACAGATAGTTAGAGGCATTAGTGATGACTCTATTTTAGAAGACGGGACAGTTCCAACTGTTTCTTCTTCTACTAAAGCAAACAAGTCCATTCCATATTCTAATTTCTCACATGAGAATGGAATAGTGAAGTGGAAAGGGAAGGTTTGTGTGCCAGATTCCCGGGATTTGCGAAACAAAGTCATGCATGATAACCATGATGTTCCCTGCGCAGGACATCCTAGTGTTGACAAGACAATACAACTTGTTAGAAGAACATTTTGGTGGCCTGGATTAGCCAGAGATATCCATACTTATGTTCAACAATGCTTTATATGCCAAGTCAACAAAGCAGAAAGGGTAAAGACACCAGGTCTTTTACATCCTTTACAAGTTTAAGATCATAATTGGGATAGTATATCCATGGACTTCATAGTGGGGTTACCGCGGACCCAAAGGAAGCGGGATACAATCCTAGTTGTGGTAGATAGACTGAGCAAGATGGCTCATTTTATACCTACGCAGGAGACAATAGAAGCTCCACAGGTAGCGGAGTTGTTTATCCAGCATGTCTTCAGATTGCATGGGTTACCTACATCCATAGTCTCAAATAGGGATGTCAGATTTATAGGACACTTCTAGAAGTTCGTATTTTGACAAACTGAAAGTGTCCACTAAAAATGAGTAGTGGTGATCATCCACAGATAGATGGTCAGACCGAGAGGGTCGACCAAATTCTAGAGGATATGTTGTGGGCATATGTGTCTGAGAGACAGACAGATTGGGATAGTTATTTGCCACTAGTAGAGTTTGCTTATAACAATAGGCCTCACAAGGTGACTGGGATGTCTCCTTTCGAAATGAACTATGGCATGAATCCCACCGCTCCCAGTACCATAGGAATGCCTAAGAAATGTCCTAGTGCTTCCGAGTTCTTAGCGAATCTCCAAGAAAACCTTGAAATAGCTAAAGCCAAGATGCAGCAAGTAGCTGATAGAGCAAAAGAGTATGCTGATAGGAAAAGATCTCCTAGATCCTTTGAGGAAGGAGACCAAGTCTTCCTTCAGGTACCAGCTAGATCTACTTCATTGTCCATAGGGAAGTGTAGTAAGCTATCACCAAGGTATTGTGGAGCTTGGCAGATAGTAAAGAAGTTGAGTGATGTTGCATACCGATTAGAGCTTCCTCCAGATTGCAGAGTTCATCCAATGTTTCATGTCAGTAAACTAAGAAAGTATATTTCTAGGAAGGATAATCTAATAGAGGGTATTGTTTCTTTGCAGGAAACCGATAGAGCAGATCATTCTCCAGACAGAATACTAAATAGGAGACAGAAATGATTGAGGAATCGTGTTTGTTGAGACCATAAAAGTCATATTGGTCAAAATCAACTATAGTCAAAGTCAACTGTAGTCAAAGTCAAAAGGTCAAAGTCAAACTATTCAAAGTCAACAATGTCAAGGTCACAATCAACGGGTGCAAAGTCAAAGTGCTAAAGTGCAGGTGCCAAAGTGCACAGGTAGTGCACAATTAATTGTCCACAAAGGATGAATTGGAGAAAGTGGGTTGCAGGTTGCAGAGGTATTTCTCTAATTTCCCTAAGGTTCAAAGTGTTTTGGAAGTGTTTTGGGAGGTTCAGGTGAACCCTCTCTTATGTGCAAAAGTGGAGACTTGAAAGGAAAATGTGAAGGTATGTGAAGGGGCAGCGTACGCATAAGTGAAAGTATGTCCCCCAATTAAAAATCTTGTTTTAGTCTAAAGTCGCTACAAGACAAAACAGGGATTCCTTGGTTGCCACTTGGAGAGACAATCTTGGGACATCAAAGTGAGCACCAAGATACTCTTGCAGTTAGGAGCGTACGTGAATCGACACACTCAAATCAAGGCAAGGACTATTCTTGGACTATCTTAAGTGTAAGGAAGAGTGAGCATAGTCTAAGTGAAGCAATAGAGAGAAGTGCAACAGATACACAGTGTGCAATGCAGAGAAGTGAAGTGCAAGGTGTGCATGAAGAGTGATCAAGGAAGTGTGCAGAGGAGTGCTAAGCTAGTCCCCTAAGGATCCCAAGGTTTCATTGAAGTGTGCGCGTGCCGACAAAAGGTATCCATCCCTCCCCCTTAGTGGAAGCTTGGTGCAAGGTGTGCACAAGTGCATGCTTGGAGAAGGTGGAGGTTTGGTGCAGAGGAGGCCGGCAGTAACAAGTCCCTTGGGTATTTGGCATTTTGTGATTGAGCATTATGTGGGATTTTGCATAGAAGCATTGGATTGCGTTGTGCTTCACATTGTATTTGTTTTATTATAATCAATCAATAGAGGCTTCCAATGTGTATCTTTCTTCTCTTCTTTCCCTTTTCTCCTACAAACACTCAAATCCCTTCTTGTCCAAGAATCCCCCAACAAAATTTGGCAAGCCCGGTGGGACTTCCAAGGAGATTTGAGCATAGGAGAAGATATATTGCAGTTGGAGAGCAATATTCCAGTGTCGACAGTACTACTTTAGTGGACTAAGAGGTACATATTCTTATCAATTATCTCATATTAAGAGGACTATGAACAGCCCATGACCGCAACCCGGTCCCAAACATTGAGGGTCACCTGCAAGCAAACAAGAAGGAAGGCTGTTAGAAGATCATCTAGTCCACTTTCATCAACTTCATCAGTAAGGAGCATGGCTGGTCAGGTAGACTTGGAAACCTTACTATCAAGATTAAATATAAAATTTCCTTCGTTCAAAGGCCTAGCTCAGGAAGATCTTGACGAGCATATTAGAAGGTTTTTGGCACTATGCAAAACTAGAGGCTTAATTGGTAGGGAGGATGCCTTTTTGATACTCTTCCTTGCCACATTAAAAGGATTAGCAGATAAATGGTTCAACCAGTTTGCTGAGAACCATTTTACAACTTGGGACCTAATGAAAGATGCATTCAAAAATCAATTTCAGCATGGAAATATTGCAGAGATCATCATAGAGGAATTAGAGAATTTGAGATTGGGTCCAGGTGAAAAGTTCCCAGAGTTTGTGACTAGGACCAAGGCACTAATGGCTAAATTACCAGACCCACCACATGATTTTTTTGTTAAGAAATGGTTAGCTAAGCCACTTCCAGTGGCCACCCAGTGCAAAATCAAGGAAGTAATGTTGCCTACAGCCTCCATAGAGGAGTTCATCAACACAGCTACACGACTGGAGCAGATAAGGCAACAGTATGGAGCAACTTCTTCTCAACTACAATATTCCACAGAAATGGAGGATCCAGTAATCCAGCTAAGGAAGGAGCTGGAGGGCTTAAAAAGGAATAAGCCCCACAAAGAGGAGGAGAATGCTGTTACTCAGTTGCGAAGGGAGATTGAAGCATTAAAGCTCCAAAAGGAGGAGGAGGCCCAAGCAGAGGAATTGGCCCAACTGCGACAGGAGCTGCAGGAACTCAAAGGGGGTGGTATCAAGAGTGGACTTTGGTGTTCCATGTGCAGCAAGCAAGGGCATATAGTAAGTGAATGTCCTCTATTAAATGTGACTTGCCAATTATGCAGGAAAGCTGGTCATGAGGCCCAGGAATGCCAATCAAGAGGAATGCCTGCAACAACATATTGGACACAAGGAGGACCCCTACCACCAGCAAATGTAATGGCGGCTGCACCCAATCAAGGTAACACTTACAACCCTAGATAGAGGAATAACTTTGCAAATGGGCGTAGAAGCCCAATCATTTGTTTCAGATGTGGAGAATGTGGGCACTATCAAAGTAGGTGCACTCTACCACAAAATGCCCCTCCTTGCAGAAACTGCCTAGAGGCCAGAGACCACTATACAAATTGTTGTCCTAAGAATCAAGCCTCTTCATCCGGGCCCCATATTCAAATGATTTCTGTACACAAAGAAGAAATGTTAGATCAGGTCAATGAGCCATCACCATCTACCAAGGTGGTGCAGTTAGAAGAAATAGAATATTTTACAGTACAGACAAGAAATAAAGGAAAGGCTCAAGTAGATGTAGCTAGGCTTCCACTACAAGTTTGGTAGCAAAGACTGCTATTTTACATAAAGGAAAAATTATAGGGGAAGCACCCCTTACAGATTATAAAAGTCCTCGACTGACAATATCTATCAAAGGTCATGAATTTCAAGGAGTTATTGTGGATGGTGGTTCTGGCATTAACTTGATGCCTAAACATACAATGGTAAAGATTGGACTCCACCCTTCAAGGCCTATAAATTTCATTGTTACTTTGGCAGATTAGAGAAAAGTAAGGCCCTTGGGAGTGATCCCAAAAGTTCCACTTGAAGTACAAGGTAATCTATTCATTCTGGATTTTGTGGTTTTAAGATTGCCCCAGGTTGAAGGAGGATTTCCCCTCTTAATTGGAAGGCCATGGCTGAGACATGCAAGTGTCATTCATGATTGAGGCAAGGACACTATGTGGGTACAAAAGAAAGGGCAAGAGCTGACACAGATTCATTTAGAAGAGGGCCCAGATAATCAAGGAAACACCAGCATGATGCAAACAGTTGGCATTTGCATGGAACCAGAATCAGAGGATCAACCCCAAATAGATTTCGAGGAAGAAGAGGATATTCTAAATTGGCTCCAAGCAGGCAACTCTTCCTCTTGTTTTGGAATTTTTCTTAATAATTCTTGCATGACTGAAGGTTATGATGAAGATGAGGAAAAAGTCCAGGTTGATGAATTGGGAGAGCCCATCACAAACCACAGAAGGGGCAGGAAGACACCCCTCAAATACAACTTGGAGGAGGATATGACAACCACAGATAAGGAAGTTGCTAAAGCTAAAGGCAAGGTAAACAATTCTAGTGAAGAGTGTTCTTTCCCAATTCAAGGAATACCTGCAAGATGGATGCAGGACAAGGAGGAACACATTGAAATCCAAAATACCCCTGCTTATGAAGTAATGCACGAAAAGCTAGTGGAAGAAGACAAGGATGGAGATGAGCACGAAGATAATATGGTAGAGAGAAATCCTGTCAAAGAAATACAATTAGGCACTCAAGACAATAATTGGCCACTTTTGGTGGCCACTTGGTTGTGGAACCACCCAGGGCTCCTTGAAAAGGTAAGATCATTCTTGACCCATTATACAGATGTTTTCGCCTGGCATTATAAAGACTTAGAAGGAGTGCCTACCAATTATGGAGAGCATAGAATCCCTCTGGTTGAGGGAGCCAAACCAATATGAGGGAAGAGTTATAGACTCAACCCAAAATATGCCGAAGCTGTTTATGTAGAAATATAGAAGATGGAGGATGCAGGAATCATTATTCCTGTGGAACACTCAAAGTGGCTCTCACCTATGGTTATGGTGCCAAAGAAGAATACCAATAAAATCAGAATTTGCGTTGACTTTAGAGCACTTAACAAGGTGAAAATCCCAGATGGATTCCCAATGCCATTTGTAGAGCACGTCATTGAAGAAGTGGTTGGACATGCATTATATAGCTTTATGGATGGCTTCAATGGCTATAATCAAATATCAATACACCCAGAGGATCGTGAAAAGACTGGTTTTATCACACCTTGGAGAACATATGTGTATGTAAAAATGCCATTTGGGCTCAGAAATGCTCCAGCCACCTTTAACAGAACGGTCAATCTGATTTTTGGCCCCTTATTGCTGGAATCACTTAGAATCTTCATGGATGACTTCGCTTCGTCAGGTTCTCACAAGGAGACTCCTTTAGGATTTTTTGGACCATCACTTGCGACAGCCGCAGAATGTTTTTAAGGGATGCAGGGAGACTAAGCTAAAGCTCAACCCAAACAAATGTCATTTCCTTGTGACAGAAGTAACTCTCTTAGGACATGTGGTGTCGGCTAAAGGTATGGCCCCAAATCCTGACAAAATCATTTCTATATTAAAGTTGCCTAAACCTAAATCTCCTAAAGAGATTCAGAGTTTCTTGGGGCATATTGGATACCACAGAAGGTTTATAAAAATGTATGCAGAGATAGCCAGACCACTGGCTAGAATTACAGGTAAAGAAATACCTTTTAAATGGGAAGAAGAGGAGGAAAAAGCATATCAAACATTACGGTCAAGGTTAGTGTCTGCTCCCATTTTGATCACTCCTGAGTGGTCAAATATCTTTCATATACATGTAGATGCCAGTGTCTATGCAGTGCGGGCAATTTTGACCCAACCCAGTGAAGAATTTAAGGTGGACAGACCAATTCAATATGCCAGTAGAATTTTGACCAAGGCTGAAAGGAATTACAGCACTACCGAAAGGGAAGCCCTAGCCATGGTTTTTGCTGTCCAAAAATTTCATCATTACTTACTGGGAGTAAAATTTGTTATTATAACGGATCACCAACCACTAAAATACTTGCTCAACAAACCACAAGCCAAGCAACCATGTCCAAACCTTTGCAGAAGTGCAATTTTTGGGAATTTTTCAACATTTTTTAGAATTTTTTCTAGCATTTTTCATTCCTTTCAATAGTCATTTTCTTGCCAAATTAGAGAAATAAAGGAGGCTCTGAGCGGTCTTGATGGAGGAAATTGCCCTAAACCCTGCAAGGTATTTTTGTAATTTTTTTTTGCATTTTTTGGATATTTTTTGGTAATTTTTTGGCATTTTTCTTTATTTTTCTCTAATTTTAGGCATTTTCCTTTATAAATTAAAAAAAAATCTTCCCCCCGGGAATTTTTTTCAAATTTGGAAACAAACATATACAAAAAAACAAAAAGTAAAAAAAATTGGAAATCAAAAAAAAAAATCCCCCCCCCTCTCCCCCCCGCCCACCCACGCCCACCCGCACCCGCCCCCCCCTCTCCCCCCCTCCGCCCCTCCCCCTCGCCACTTGTGCCCACCCACGCCCACCTGCACCCGCCCACGCCCACGCCCACGCCCACCCGCACCCCCCCTCCCCCCCCCCTTTTCCCCCCCCCCTCCCCCCCCTTCCCCCCCCCCCCTCCCCCCCCCCTCCCCCCCGCCCACCCGCGCCCACCCACGCCCACCCATGCCCATGCCCACCCGCACCCCCCCTCCCCCCCCACCTGCACCCACCCGCACCCGCACCCGCCCCCCCACCCCCCCTCCCCCACGCCCACCCGCAAACCCCCCCCCCCCACCCGCACCCCCCCCCCCCCCTTCCCCCATTTTTTTTTATAAATACCCCTTCTACCCCCCTCTTCCCTCATTTGTGCGCTGGAGAATTCCAGGTATGTTTTTTTGTAATTATTTTTTTATTATTTTATTTCTTTATTTATTTTATTATTAATTTTTTATTTTATTTATTTTTTATTTATTTTATTTATTTTTATTTTCTTTTCTTTTATTTTACTTTTGTTTTTATTTTTATTTTATTTTCTTTTATTTTTTTCTTTATTTTTATTTTTATTCTCTTTTCTTATTTTTTTATTTTTATTTTGTTATTTTTAGATTCCCTTTATTTAACTATTCCTTCTATTGTAAAATTGATGGTCTGTCTCCTTCTTTTTATCATTTCAGAGGCTTCCAGTGTGTATCTTTCTTCTCTTCTTTCCCTTTTCTCCTACAAACACTCAAATCCCTTCTTGTCCAAGAATCCACCAACAGTGTCATCCAAGAATATCTGGTAGCTTGGAGAGGATTACCACTTATTGACTCTACTTGGGAATCAACAGCTCTGGTTCACAAGTACTTTCCCTCATTGATCATTGAGGACAATGATCTTTAGAAGGGGGAGAGAGTGTCAGACATTGGTCTATAGAGACCATTCCATGTGTGTGTGGGATGAGGGCTAGTTAGCCAAGGTCCTAAGCTTGGGGGTATATCCTAAGGTATTTGATGGTTAGTGGGGATGAGTGTTGCATGCTAGCCACATGGCGACGCTAGATCATTCCAGATCACTGCTATTTTAGATACAAGAGGATATAAATGGATGGGAGGAGAGTGGCACACACATCATTCACATGTCTTCTTTTTGAGGAGATTCTACATGTAAAGGCTGAGAAGTTGCCTCAATAGGACTAGCACTAGACTGTCCACCTGTAAAAAGAGGCAACAAAGTATCATACATGTCTTTGGAGCTAATAGATGTCTCCTTGGTACATGAAAGTAAAGGCTAAATAGAATCTTCCACAAAAACAACATACTGCTAACCAGAATGCATTTTGTCTATGGATGATACAGATGATAGCCTTTGCTTTCAGAACTGTACCCAACAAAAATACATTTCACTACTTTATCATCCAATTTTCTATGATGTTGTTTAGGCACTAATGCATATGCCAATGGCAACCAAAAACACGAAGATGAGCAACAGATGGCTTGTGACCATGCCAAGCCTCATATGCACTGATAGACTACAACACTTTAGTGAGACACCTATTAAGTACATATGTTGCACACATAACAGCCTCAAGCCAGAAACTAGGTGGTAAAGCCTGACTCTTGACCATACACCTCGCCATCTCCATCAGTGAACTGTTCTTCCGTTCAGCAACTCCAGTTTGTTGAGGTGTATATGACATTGTACACTAATGTTTTATCCCACATTCAGCCAAAAATGCATTAAAGTCAGAAGAGATATATTCCCCCTCTCGATCAGAATGGAGGGTACCCATTTAACAAGTTGACAAATTTTTAGCCAAAACCAAAAACTATTTGAAGGACATAAACACTTCGGACTTTGCTTTCAATGGATATACCCATGCATGCCTGGAAAAATCATCAATGAAAGTCACGAAGTAAAGATAGATTCCAAAAGAGGGTGTCTGCATAGGACCACATACATCACTATGAACAAGTTGCAGTTTCTGTGTAGCTCAAACAGAACTATCTTTTGGGAATGAGGAACGCTGGATTTTTCCCAAAATATAGCCTTCACATACATGCTTAACAGGTGCCTCAAGTTTGGGCAAAGAGGACACCACATCATTTTTCTACAGGCATAGCAAACTAGCAAAATTCAGATGACCAAAGCATGCATGACAAAGCTTTGCATCTGACATGGCCTGAGAATCATGTACTGCACATGCTGAATCATTCACAGATTTTTCATTATCTATGAGCTTATACATCCCACGATGTAAAATGCCACAAGCAATAATCATGTTGCCATTTGCCAGATCATGAATTGTACATCTATCATCAACAAATTTTACAACCAAGCCAATCTTGGCTAAAGCTGAAACTGATAACAGATTCTTCTTGATCCCTGGCACAAATAAAGCATCTGACAATGTAAAAGAACTACCATCAGTAGTAGTTAGAATGATCTTATCAACTCCCATAATAGGATAAGAGGAGTTGTTGGTGCATGTAACAATATTCCCTGTAGGGGCAAGCTTGAGTGAAGAGAAGAAATTGCGCTGCGAGGTAATATGTTTGGTCACCCCACTATCAAAGTACCAAACATCTGAGTCTACTGTAGACATGCACTGCTCATGAGAAGATGGGTCAAAACTACAAACAATAGTAAACGCCGATTCTTCATCTTGCACAAGATTAGCAGACTCTGCTTCTGATGTAGAGGCCTTTGCAACAACCATTTCGGCCTCTTTCTTCTTTGCCTCTTTAGCAACCAGTTTTGGACAGCTCTTAATGACATGATCATTTGCTTTATAGTATTTGCAAAATAATTTTTGCTTTTTTTATTTCTTCTCATCTTTGTCTTCCTTCTTTGATTGTGCATAATTAGCAAATTTTTGCTTACTAGTAGAAGAGCTCCGTTTTCCTTTGCCCTTTTGACTATCTGGGAAAGCTTGATCTGCAACACACATAATAGACATGTTCTACCTAGACTCATCTTCCTACAATAGAACAGAAACTAAATCTTCAAATGTTAAGGCAATCTGATCGTCTTTCATCATCAAATGAAGAGTAGAAGCAAAACTCTGATATGATTCGGGAAGACCATTCAAAACAATATGCACAAGTGAACTGTCAAGAAGGACTTCATCAGTAGAAATCAATTGATCCTTCAAAGCCTTGATCTTTGTCAGAAAATTGTCCATAGAATCACCTCCATTCATGTGCTCACTCTCCAATTGTTTTTAGAGGTAAGCAACACGAGCCTCATTCGTAGCCTAGTACAATGTAGTAAGTGTATCCCAAGCATCCTTAGCTATTTTGCAAGAGCGAATGTGAGGAATAATGGCAGGTTTGATAGACAAGGCTATCAATGCATGTGCCTGAGCATCACTGCCATCACATACAAATTTTCTCTATAGTAGGTGCAATACTAACAGTAGTACGAACAGGAATCTGAAGAATATGAGCATCTTCAATGCCATCTACATCAGCTTCAATATATGTATTTGTAGGTGTAATAGGATGTTTTTCAACACTCTGCACAATATTGCATAGTCCTTTTGCAACCAATACATGTTGCATCATATAAGCCCACAATGGGTAATTGGTACCATCCAACTTATCCTCAACAACCAACATATGGAATACATCACTGCTTTCGGCCATGGCCACTGACTAAAATACCCTGATGCAGAAAAATGATTGTATCTAAAAAATTTGAATAGAATTACCTTGATGAATTGTGCTAGACCTATAGGAGACTTTGAGACGCTTATACTGGCAAACCAAAACCTATATATATCTTTGGCACAAAAAGACAAAATAGCCTACACAAGTCCTCACCAAAATTCGTGCGATTCTAAGACTGTGATCGAAGAGGTGTCGACGATGCCTTAGATGAAGCGACAACTTGCTTTGATACCAATTGTTGGAGTTAGGCATCTGTGGAAGCATGCGAATAGCACAAGGAAGAAGAAGAAGCTTGGAGCACAACATACAATATTGAATGTATTACCACTAGAATGTAGAAAGGTAAGTAACCCGTTAGGGCTATAGGCATATATACAAGCCGAGGGAAAAAACCTCCTAAAGAGGGAAAAAGTGGCCCGACAGTCCTAGTGTGTTCACACACATCACTACCTAAATATATCAACAATGACCATTTGATCGAAAGGACAGAATGAGTACACAGTAAATCCCATTGGTTCCAGGGCTTCGCAGGACCCCTTGCAGATGCAAAGCATATTTATGAAGCAACTTTGTGCTTTAGTGGAGACACATGGGGAAGATATCAATTCTTCTTTAGGGTTTTTGAAGCCCTTCAAAACTCCAAAGAATTGGGACAAATATGGGAAAAGGTAGGTTTCACAAAATACTTCAGTGCATCCCTTCCTAAACCGGATTTCTATCGATGCTATTATTTGGTCACTACCTTACAACCACCGGTTCGGAAGGAACTCCTGAGTACATTTATACTGCCATCTGGTCACTGATCTACTTTTCAAGAAGTTCTATCTCTCGCTAGACCTCATTAGGACTGCCTTAAAAATTCATGGTATACACACTCCCACAAAAAGAGAAAGGCTCATCCTAGAACCCATGAAGAAGGGAGATGTTTTGAAGTGGGTTGATGTCTCAGATATTACACCTGAACTATCAAAGCTACTACACGTTTACATGCAGCATTTTGCCTTCCCTACACAAGATCACTTCACTCTACCTCAAAAATGTATTTTGTTTAGACTTTATTTACCAAACACTGGCCCACAGACTATTGATCTAGCCAATTGGATATAAGAACAATTCTTTTTGGCTAACCAAAGATGGGTGCAAAAAAGAGTCATTCATGGATGTTGCACTATTACACGAATAGTATATATGTGTTTGGCATATGACATTCCTATTGAGAGCGCATTATCAAGATTAGAATTAAAACAATATCTAGTCTTTGTGATGAGAATGAGCGTGTTTCTTTTGATAAAGCACAAAATTCAAAAATTTAGATGGCTGCTATACAATCAAAATATGATGCTGTTATGAAGAATGGTACTTCTTCTTTATGTGATTTTCCTCTAAGAAAAAAGGCCATTGGCACTAAGTGTGTATACAAGATAAAGTGTAAGCTTGATGGAATAATTGATAGGTATAAGGCAAGGCTTGTTGCAAAAGGTTATGCTCAAGAGAGAGGCATCGATTTTGATGAGACCTTTGCTCTCACATGCCCAATGACTACCATTCATAGCATTTGTGCACTTGCATCTCATCATGGTTGGAATGTACATCAGTTGGACATTAAAACTACATTCTGGAATGGTGACTTACATGAAGAAGTGTATGTATATTCAGCCCTATGGTTTTGTGCAAAAAGGGCATGAAAACAAAGTGTGGAGGTTGAAAAAGGCATTATATGGTTTGAAGCAAGCACCACATGCTTGGTATGAAAAGATACATCCCTATTTGATTGCACATGTTTTTGAGAGTAGTCCAACTAAGTGTATCTTATATGTTAAGCATGTACCTTATATGTTAAGCGTGCAAACGATGCCTACTTGTTTGCACATTTTTTGAGAATAGTCCAACTAAGTGTACCTTATATCTTAAGTGTGCAAATGATGTGCTTCTCATCCTTGTTGTCTATGTTGATGACATGCTTCTCATTGGTCTTACTGAGAAGCATATTAGTGATTTTAAGACTGATTTGCATGCCTCTTTTGAGATGTCAGATTTGGGGCATATGCATCATTATTTGCGCATTCAATTTATGCAAGTTGATGGTGGACTGGCTTTGTGTAAAAAAAAATATTCAATATTATTGTATCATTTTAGCCTTGAAGATTGCAAATCTTATTGCCACTCCTATGGAAACAAGTTACAGTTGAGTCATCATGATGCTGGAGATGCATTTGATGTTGTTCTCTCTCAATAGGATGTTGTTTGCTTGATTTAATTATGGATAACTTGTCGAATATTTAGTTTGTTGTCTCTCAGATGAGCAATTTTATGCATTGCCCAGGTGTCAACCATTGGCATGTGGTTAAGCGCATCTTTCCCCACTTGAGTGGTACCTAGCTACTTGGATTGTTTTATCCCAAGGGGGATCAAGACCTCTAGATTTATATGATTTTTTGACTCTGACTGGGCTAGTTGCTATGACACTCGTATGTCCACTAGTGGTTTTTGCTTCATGCTTGGTAGCTCATGCATATCTTGGTTGAGAAAGCAGCAACCTATTATGACCACTTGTAGTTGTGAGGCTGAGTAAAGGGTAGCTTTCAGAGTGACTCTTGAGTGTGTGTGGCTTAGATGCCTTTTGGCTAATTTGGGTGTTGGTCAGACTTTTGCCACCACCATCTTCACTTATAGTTAGAGCGCATTGGTAGTTGCGAGGAACCCTGTGTTCCATGCTCGTGAAAAGCACATTGAGGTGCATTATCATTATGTGAGGTAGAGGTTCTTTGCTAGAGAGTGTTGATATATTTAGGTAGTGATGTGTGTGAACACTCTAGGACCACCAAGACACTTTTTTCCCTCTTTAGGAGGTTTTTTTCCCCCGGCTTGTATATATGCCTATTGCCCTAGTGGGCTACTTATCTTTGTACATTCTAGTGGTAATACATTCAGTATTATGTGTTGTGATCCAAGCTTCTTCTTCTTCCTTGTGTTTTTTGCGTGCTTTCGTAGACGTCTAACTCCGACAATTGGTATCAGAGTAGTTCGTCGCTTTGTCTAGGGCATCATCGACACCTCTCTGGTTGTAGTCTTAAAATCACACGAATTTTGGTGAGCATACTCAAAGTGTTTCAGAGATCAAAACAGCTTCGTTTTGTGGTGCCAAAATCGTTGTCTGAGCTCGTTTTGACCTCCGAATGCACTATCACAGCACTTCTGCAGGCTATTTTTTCTTTTTGTGACCAAGGTATATACCAATTTCGGTTCGCTAGTATAAGCGTCTCGAAGTCTGCTACAGGGTTAGTAGAACTTGTCTGGGCAATTCTATTCAACTTTTTGAGATACAGTAAGCAGAAATATGCAAACGTTTCACATTCGAAGAAAGAAGACAAAGATGAGAAGAAATCAGAAAAGTAGAAATTGTTTTGTAGATACTGTAAAGCAAACGATAATGTCATTAAGAGCTGTCCAAAATTGGCTGCTAAAGAGGCAAAGAAGAAAGAGGCCGGAATGGTTGTTACAGAGGCCTCTACACCGAAAACAGAGTTTGCTAATCTTGTGCAGGATGAAGAATGGGCGTTTACTACTGTTTGCAATTTTGACCCATCTTCACATGAGCAGTGCATGTCTGCAGTATACTCAGATGTTTGGTACTTTGATAGTGGGGCGACCAAACATATTACCTCATAGTGCAGTTTCTTCTCTTCACTCGAACCTGCCCCTACAGGGAGTACTGTTACATGTGCCAACAACTCCTCTTATCCTGTTATGGGAGTTGGTAAGATCATTTTGACTACTGTTGATGGTAGTTCTTTCACTTTGTTAGATGCTTTGTTTGTGCCAAGGATCAAGAAAAATCTGTTATCAGTTTCTACATTAGCCAAGATTGGCTTGGTTGTGAAATTTCTTGATGACAGATGTACAGTCCATGATCTGTCAAATGGTGACATCATTATTGCTTATGGCATTTTATGTCGTGGGCTATATAAGCTCATAGACTATGAAAGATCTGTAAATGATTCGGCATGTGCAATACATGATTCTCAAGCTATGTTAGATGCAAAGCTTTGTCATGCATGCTTTGGTCATCTGAATTTTGCTAGTTTGCTATGCCTGCAGTAATTTGAAATGGTGTCTTCTTTGCCCAAACTTGAGGCACCCGAAACACATGTTTGTGAAGGCTGTATTTTGGGCAAAATGCAGCATTCATCCTTTCCAAAAAGATAGTTCAGTTCAGGCTACTCATAAATTGCAGCTTGTACATAGTGATGTCTGTGGTCTTATGCATACACCTTCTTTTGGGAACTATCTTTACTTCGTGACTTTCATTCGATGATTTCTCTAGGCATGCATGGATATATCCAGTGAAGGCAAAGTTTGAAGCTTTATGTGCTTCAAAAAGAATCTGGTTTTGGCTAAAAATATGTCAACATGTAAAATGGGCACCTTCCATTTTGATCAAGGGGGAGAATATATGTCTTCTGACTTTAATGCATTTTTGACTGAACGTGGGATAAAACATCAATGTACAGTGCAGTATACACCTCAACAGAATGGAGTTGCTGAACGGAAGAACAGGTCACTCATGGAGATGGCAAAGCATATGGTCAAGAGTCAGGCTTTACCACATACTTTCTGGCTTGAGGCTATCATGTGTGCAGCATATGTACTTAACAGGTGTCCCACTAAAGCACTGTAGTCTATCACTCCATATGAGGCTTGGCATGATTGCAAGCCATCTGTTGCTCATTTGCATGTTTTTTGTTGTCTCGCGTATGCATTAGTGCCTGAACAACATCGCAAAAAATTGGATGATAAAGCAGTAAAATGTATTTTTGTTGGGTACAATTCTGAAAGTAAAGGTTATCATCTGTATCATCCACAGAATAAATGCATTTAGGTTAGACATGATGTTGTTTTTGTGGAAGATACTATTCAGCCATTGCTTTCATGTACTAAGGAGACATCTGTTAGCTCCAAAGACATGTATGATACTTTGCTGCTTCTTTTTACAGGTGGACAGTCTAGTGCTGGTCCTAATGAGGCAACTTCTCAGCCTTTGCAGGTTTCATGTAATGATGCAGATCATTCCATTTCTGATGTAGATTTACATGATCCACTTGTTGATGAGAGAGATGATATTGAGCATGCAAAAACTATGCCAAAATGGCTAGTGTAGACTTTGCATGACAACAAATTAGATGCATCAGATTGCTATGCTATGGTTGCCTCTAGTCTCTGTGATGAGAATTAACTTGTTTCGTTTGATGAAGCACAAAATTCTAAACATTTGATGGTTGCAATGCAATTTGAATATGAGGCTATTATGAAAAATGGTACCTGGTCTTTATGTGACTTGCCTCCTGGCAAGAAGGCCATTGGCACTAAGTGGGTATACAAGCTTAAGCATAAGCCTAATGGAACAATTGATAGGTATAAGGCTAGGCTTGTTGCAAAGGGTTATGCATAAGAAAGAGGCATTGATTTTGATGAGACCTTTGCACCTACTTGCCAAATGACTACTATTCGTAGCATCTGTGCACTTGCAGCTCATCATAGTTGGAATGTACATCAGTTGGACATTAAACCAACATTTTTGAATGGTGACTTGCATGAAGAAGTGTATGTTTTTTAGCCCGGTGGCTTTGTGTAGAAAGGGCATGAAAACCAGGTGTGCAAGTTAAAGAAGGCATTATATGGTTTAAAGCAAGCACCACATGCTTGCTATGAAAAGATACATGCCTATCTGATTGCACATGGTTTTGACAAGAGTTCAACTGAAAGCACCTTATATGTTAAGCGTGCTAATGATGTGCTTTTGATCATTGTGGTGTGCGTTGATGGCATGCTGCTCACTGGTCCTCATGACATGCATATTGCTGATTTTAAGGTTGATTTGCATGCCTCATTTGAGATGTCTGATTTGGGGCATTTGCATCACTATTTGGGCATTCAGTTTATGCAAGTTGATGGTGGAATGGCTTTGTGTCAAACGATATATTGACACATTATTGCAGCGTTTCGGCTTTGAAGACTGTAAGCCTATTGACACTCCTATGGAGATAGGTTTACGATTGAGTCTTCATGGTGCTAGAGATGCATTTGATGCTGTTCTCTATCAGTAGGCTGTTGGATTCTTGATTTACTTATGCATTAATCGGCCAGCTATTTAGTTTGTTGTCTCACAAATGAGCAGGTTTATGCATTGCCCAGGTGTCAAACATTGGCAGGCGGTTAAGCGCATCTTTCACTACTTGAGTGGTACCCGACTACTTGGATTGTTTTATCCCAAGGGGGGATCACTACCACCAGATTTGCATGCTTTTTCTAATAGTGATTGGGCTAGTTGCTATGACACTCAATTATCCACTAGTGGTTTTTGCTTCATGCTTGGGAGCTCATCTATATCTTGGTTGAGAAAGAAGCAGCCTACTATGGCCTCTTCCAGTTGTGAGGCTGAGTATAGGGAAGCTTTCACAGCGACTGTTGAGTGTGTGTGGCTTAGATGCCTTATGGCTGATTTGGGTATTGGTCAGTCTTCTGCCACCACCATCTTCACTGACAATTAGAGCACATTGGAAGTTGCGAGGAACCTTGTGTTCCATGCTCACACTAAGCACATTGAAGTGCATTATCATTATGTGAGGGAGAGGTTCTCTGTTGGAGAGATCAGCTTGGCATATGTGCCCACACAAGAGAACATTGTAGACCTTTTCACAAAGGATCTGCCTCAGGAGAAGTTTGAAGCTTTCTGCAAAGCTTTGGGCTTACTTCCTTTTGTGGATTGATTCCAATAGCTTGGCACTTCCTTATACATGAGTGCCAGCTCCTCGTTCACCGCATTACTCCGAGGGGGTATTTGTTGATATATTTAGGTAGTGATGTGTGTGAACACTCTAGGACTACCGAGGCACTTTTTTCCCTCTTTAGGAGGTTTTTCCCCCTCGGCGTGTATATACGTATATTGCCCTAATGGGCTACTTATCTTTGTACATTCTAGTGGTAATACATTCAGTATTGTGTGTTGTGTTCCAAGCTTCTTCTTCTTCCTTGTGTTGTTCGCGTGCTTCCGCAGATGTCTAACTCCAACAGAGAGATCAATTTGGCATATGTGCCCAGACAAGATAGCATTGTAGATCTTTTCACAAAGGCTCTACCTCGGGAGAAGTTTGAAGTTTTCTGCAAAGCTTTGGGCTTACTTTCTTTTGTGGATTGTTCTCTTTCTGCATAGCTTGGCACTTCCTTATACATGAGTGCGAACTCCTTGTTCACCGCATCACTCCCAGGGGGGCTTTGTTGATATGTTTCAGTAGTGATGTGTTTGAACACACTTAGGACTACTAGGGCACTTTTTTCCCTCGTTAGGAGGTTTTTTCCCTTGACTTGTATATATGTCTATAACCCTAACTGGGCACTTATCTTTGTACATTCACTTGGTAATACATTCACTATTGTGTATTGTGCTCCAAGTTTCTTCTTTTTCCTTGTGCTGTTTGCGTGCTTCTGCAGACCTCAAACTCCAACAAATATTGCCTATGAATACATGCGCTTTGAGACAAGTCTAATGAAGTGCATTGAGGGGGATTTTACTTAGTGTTGTGTAAAGTCTCTATCTCTATCTTTATGTCTTGTTACTTTTCTTGTGCAATTTTTGGTTTGGCATTTTTCTACGTTGTCTTCATACTTGCTTATGAACGTTTCCTTGTTCGGTGTTTGTATTTCCGCACATGAAAGCAATCTTGTAGCAAGAGGAGTGAACAAGAGATAAAGAGCATACGTATAACAATCCTCATAGAGGGGATCATTAATTTTCCATGAACAAATCAAACGAGCAATCAAAAAAATATAATTGTGGATGCCCAATGACTAATTAATTAATACATGTTTCCCCATATCCATAGAGATTAGTTTTTCTAAAACTATTGTTGTACATGTAAGCAAAAAATGATATAACATGCATGTATTGGAGATAACTTGAACCATATAGACATCATTGTGTTTGTATTTGCACGAGCTTTAAATCTTGAACATAGTTGATACGTTATTGCATTATCTTGGAGTAAAATCTCACATATTTAAATATTTGAATCTTATGATCAACATGAAAATAAACATGTCTTTAGACATGATTAAATTTTTTTTCTTGAAGGTTCCAAATTGAATGTCAAATAATCCCTCACCTATAGATGACATGTTTTCAAATGGAGATTCAGCGGAAGCCTCCTTCCCTAAACTCTAACTTTGAAATTGCAACTGTACAAGTGAACGGGCATAGTACCCATGGGACCCCCCGTATCCTACAAAGCAGGGGTTAGACTGCCTGAAGGCGACACAAAAGAAAATTGGTTTCAATGGGAATATCATGGTTTTACACTGGCCTTAGGCCCACACTATCCTGTCGATAGTGGGGATTGAACCCTCACCCCCATCAGATCTCAAGGATAGAACGAATTCCATGGTTCATCTTGTTTTATAAAGAATTCAATTTGAAAGTCTCACATATGACAAAATGAAGAATTCCCAAAGGAAGCTGGACTGGAGCTGAGCTTGAGGCGAAGTGACGATTCTGAATTGTTGATTGAATTCGAGTTTCCCTGTGAAGGGTGAAAGAAGACGAAGGGGGAGCAATCTTATCTATTCGGAAGAGTGGCCATTTTCTCCTTTGTCTGGCAAAGGCCCGTGAATGCTCTGTCTTTGCATGTCGAACATTTCGTCCGCATCCTTGCCTCATGCAGGAAGAACAGGAGTCTACCTCCTGTTCTTCGTCTGCATGCCTATCTCCTCAAATGTGGTCTTCAAGCTCATCCCACATTTGGCAACTATCTTGTCATTCTTCTGGCAGAAGTGGGCTGCATGGACATGTCCCAATCTGCTTTTGACAAGCTTGATGCCCCGACTGTGCAATCTTGGAACGCCCTCCTCATCAATTACGTGAGATGGGGGATCCCACGAAAAGCTTTGTTCCTATACGAACAGCATAAGGGAGAATTCATTGGAATAAGTGCATATGCATTTGTTGATCTCTTAAAAGCTTGCACACAGCTAAAGGATGTGCATACAGGGGCAGGTTTGCATGCTCGTATGGAGAAAATGGGTTTATTCAAAGGGGATCTTTTTGTAGGAAGCAGTCTTGTTGACATGTACATCAAATGTGATTGCCTGATTCAGGCTAAGAAGACCTTTGATGAGTATCTAGAGCGGGATGTTGTTCTGTGGACTGCATTGATTGCTGGTTATGCAGAAAGTGGGCAGCCAGAGGGAGCTCTTGAATGCTTTGAGCAGATGCAGGTGGACAGTGTGCCCCCCAATGAAATAACACTTATTTTCTGCTTAAAAGCTTGTGGAAGCATTGGCGATATTGAGAAGGCTCAGGAAGTTCATGCAGAAATTGAGAGGAGAGGTCTGCTGCATGAAAGCATTGCTTTAAACAATGCTTTGGTGGACATCTTTTCAAAATGTGGGTGGCTTGCAACAGCTGAAGAACTCCTTTATAGAATCTCAGAGAGAAATGTAATCTCATGGACATCACTTATAGCTGGCTATGTTGAACATGGATTTGGAGTCGAAGGGCTTGATTGCTTTTGGAAAATGAGACACCAGTGTGTTCTTCCTGACGCTGCAATGTATGTTTGCTGCCTTAGAGCTTGTGTTGTTGAGGGATCTGTACTCATAGGGAAGATTTTGCATGTGGAGATTGATTCTCAGGGTGTGTTGGCCAGAGACATTTTTGTTGGAACTACTTTGGTGGACATGTATGTCAACTTTGGCTTCGTTGCAAGTGCAGAGATAGTGTCTGACAATCTTTCACTTCGAAACTCAACAATTTGGAATGCACTGGTTGCCGGGTATGTTGAACATGATCTTTCTAGGGAAGCGCTTTGTTGTTTTGACCGAATGCAAGCGGAAGGTGTTCTTGCAGATATTGTTACCTATGTTTGTTGTCTGAAGGCATGTGCCAATATTGGGGCTCCAGATAAGGCTCAAGAACTCCATGTGGAAATGGAAAGACGTGGGCTTCTGGATTCTAATATTGCAGCAAATACATTGTTGGATGTCTACATGAAGTGTGGCTGCTTCAGCTTAGCTAGGGAAGTTTTTGATAGGTTTCATTGCCATGATGTGATTTCGTGGACATCATTGATAGTTGGATATGTGGAACATGGTGATAGTGAGAGTGCTTTAAAATGCTACCAGCAAATGCAAATAGAAGGTATATCGCCTGATACTGTGGCACTTACGTATGGTTTGAAAGCATGTGGTTGCATTAAATCATCTGACAATGGTAAGCAATTACATATGCAGATTGAAAGATTTGTAGCTCCATGCAAAGTAGATACTATTGTTGGCAATGCATTGGTAGGCATGTATGCCAATTCTGGCTTACTTGCTAAGTCAGAACAGGAATTTGAGGCACTTGGTGTTCGAACTGTGGTTTCATGGAATGCCATGATCACTGCATGTGTTGAGCATGGCTACTTTGATAAAGCTCTTGTATATTTTGGGCAAATGCAAGATGAAGGCAAGATCCCAAACTCCATCACACTTTTGAATGCATTGAGAGCTAGTATTAATACAGGTGCTATGGACAGAGCCCAATATCTATATGAGGCAATAGAGAAGCAGGATTTAATCAGAAAAGACCCTACAATCGCCACTGCTTTGATTCAAATATATGCCAAGTATGGGTTGATAACCAGGGCGCAAGAGATATTTGATAAGCTTTCAGTCCGTGATGTGGTTTCTTGGACCTCACTCATTGCAGGGTATTCAGAGTGTGAACAGTATGAGAAAGCAATCGCTTGCTATGATAGAAGCAAGCTGGAAGGTGTTCATTCGAATACTGTTACATATGTTTGTAGTTTGAAAGCATGCAGAGCCATAGGAGCCATGGAAAAGGCTGCTGAATTACATGCTGAAATTGAAAGGCAAGGTTTGTTGAATAATGACCTTGTTGGCAACACCTTGATACATCTGTATGCTAAGGGTAGTAACCTTGAGAAAGCAAAGGAGGTGTTTGATAGGCTTCAATTCCGTGATGTAGTCACCTGGACAACACTTATGTCAGCATATGTGCAGCATGGAACAAATAAAGATATTTCATGGGCTCTAAGTTCAATGCTTGCAGAGAATGTGAAACCAGATTCTGTTACTTTTGTTGTTGTACTAACAGCATGTAGTAGAGCAGGGGAATGGAAACAATCTCAAACATATTTCAACATCATGAGTGAAAGATTTGGCATTATTCCACTTTCCACACACCAGAGCTGCTTGATCCATCTTCTAGGTTGCACAGGGTACTTGAATGAGGCGATGGCTGTGGTGAATGATACGCCCTGCTTTCTTGACCTTGTTCCTTGGCATGCTGTCTTGGCAGCTTGTATAAAGGCTGGGAATGAGGAATTGGGAACACAAGTGTTTAACTCTGCTTTATCTCTAAATAAGATGATTTCTTCATCCAATAATTTTTCGTAGATATAGTAGGCTCTGTTGTAAAGATTTTCTCTTTTGTATTTGAAGTTTACTTGTGTAAGTATGGTAGAATATCTTCTATCATGTGCGCACACACCTACAAGATAAGAATAGATTCTTCCCCCATCTCAGCTTTCACAGTTTGCCTCTCATGGACTGTCCTAGTCTTCAGGCATGGGCACTTACCTTTGTCACACTGTATAATCTATGTTCTTCTCTATGTCTTTAATGCATGTTTCATATACCTGCTGGTTGGAGCTATGAACCATGAGCAGACATATGAGAGGGTTCACATTCAGAGCGTGTGAAATACTTAGGCCTAGTCGAAGTGTGAGCTGAGCCCTTACATGGAGGGTTGAAAGCGCAAAGTTATTCGCTTTTCTAAGTCTATATATAGCAAAACAAGGTGTCTTTCTCTTAAGGCTAGATGAGACGCGACATGTATGTGGTGAATATGAATGTGTCCTTGTTACAGACTACTTGAGAAATCATGAAATAAAGAATTCTCCTTGCTGAGCCCTTACATGGAGGGTTGAAAGCGCAAAGTTATTCTCTTTTCTAAGTCTATATATAGCAAAACAAGGTGTCTTTCTTTTAAGGCTAGATGAGACTTGACATGTATGTGGTGAATATGAATGTGTCCTTATTACAGACTACTTGAGAAATCATGAAATAAAGAATTCTCTAATATGAATTATGAGCAGTAGTCATGTGAGAGTTGGACATTGGTAGATTTTGACTTTGAAGTTAGATAAGATCAAGAAATGATTGATGAATGTTAGAGAGGATTTTTGTGAGTTGTTCCTTCGAGGTTGATCCTATTGAGGATCAATGTAATCAAGGGCTGGAAACATAAGTATTCTACTTTTTTATGGAAAGGTTCTCAGCGTATGCACTCTATGTATTAGTTACTAGTAATAATGATGCCCTCACTTTGATGTGCATGAAAGTTTGATGGACTAATGTGAGAGCTCACGAGGTGCTCATGTTCTCTTGTTTGGCATAAAAGATGTCACAAAGTATACTTCGGACACCTCTTCTACATGTGCCCCAAAAGAAAGGATTTGGAGATCAATGCAAAGGACTCTCAACCTTCCCACGAAGATCTTATGGCAACAAGCTATCTTCGGTGAGGGATAGGCAGCTGAACGGCTCTCTGGAATGCAATCAGATTTAACTTCAGAGACACTCTCAAAGACTTGTTCATTGAGATTCAGTGACTCCGTCAGACAACAGAATCAATATCTGTATGACTATTCCCCCATTTGAACGTTTGATGGTATTTGTTTTTGAAGGTGATAAGCTAAAGAAGGAATGGAACCCTCGAAGGGGAGGACATGCTTATCAACTTGCTCTGTATCTCTTCTCGAATCTCTTGTATTTTGTTTCTATTTAGTCAAACTCAAGCTTTTGTTAAAAAAAAAAGTTTGGTAGACTGATTATAACTCTAGATACTCAAAGAATACTTTCGCCCTTGATATTTGAAGATTTATATTTCTTGCTTCTTGAGGAGAAGCTTAGGCTCAAGGCTTGAAAAAGACAAGGAACTGATGCTGCATCCGCTTCTAATGCTAGAAGCAAAGACGTTGAGGAGGAGGACAAAGACAAAAAAGAAGAGCAAGGGACAAGTTAGAGGAGGGTTCTCTAATTATCACAAGAAGGGACATAGCTGTCGGATGTTGTGAGAAAAAGGCGGAAGAGAAAAAGAAAATAAGTCGACACACACAATCACATTCTTGTTGGAGACATCTTTAGCACTGAATAAAGATGCTGGGTCTTTGATTATTTGATGCTTGATGTTTGTGCTTTTAAAATCATTAGGTTGGGGCATATGCTATAGCTATGGCATTATAGGCTTCAATATCTTGGATATTTAGTGCTCAAGAAGCAATCTGGCCCGAGTAAATCTGGCAATTGCATAAAGGGAGTCTCTTTCTTTTTTAGGAGTAAAGCCCCATTGGTTTCGCTTCTCAAAGCCGAGGTTGAAAAGATACAAGTGGAGCTTAAAAGAACTTGCTTGGTTTAATTATGATCAAATTCGAGTCCCTTCTGGCGGACCATGTTCTGTTGGTTTTCATCCCTCTTTTTGGGTTTTTCTCAAAATGGATGTGCCAAATAAAATAGGAGTAAAAGGGCTCTCTTTTGAAAATTAAAACTCACATGGAAATGTCATTTGTGGATTAATTTGCCTCTTTCCATTTTTGATGAGGAATGCATGCATATTATAACAAATATGAGATCTACCTCTTTTCTCTTTGAAGCATAGATTTGAACTAGCTTTCTTCTCTTAAGGAAAGTGGTGTTCATTAATGTTCTATCTTTCACCTTTTTTCTCTTTGTTTCTCTGATATGGATTGGCGCACTTGCTTAAAGAGGGCTCCAAAGTCTAAGATAGAGGGCAATATCACTTCTTACTCTCTCTCTCTCTCTACCTCTCTCTCCCTTGTGATGGATTAGTTGTTTGTTTCAACAGAGCGTCCTTCTCTCATATCACTTTCTGTGATTCTTTTGACAAGCTAGAATGCTTTGATTTAGGCATGGATGAATGTGTATGTCAACTGTGAACAACCTCTCTCTCTCTCTCTGTGATAAAGAATGGCACAAACCTTCTTTTGTTGTTCTTCTCTACAATGCTTGAGTAGTTAACCACTACATCTACGCATGGTCTCGTGAGTTCTGAAAGAGGTACAAGCTCTACCTTCTTCACCCTACCAAGTACATAAGGCTTTGGTTCTCCCTATGCCATAGTGATGGAAAGTCTTCTGCTTGTTGGATGATTCCTTTCTCACCTTTTGTATTTTACCTTTTGTTGTTATGTAACTTGCACATGGTTGTGAGTTCCAAGGGACATTGATGACCCACATGTCAGTGATGCACTTGCATGCACACACAACAATCTATTCCATCATAACGCTTGGAAAAAAAATGAACCCTCCATGGACCTTTTAGATTAGGGAGAGATTAGTGATGGACCAATCAAAAGAGGGTGGTGGTCACAATCTATGTTGATATATTTAGGTAGTGATGTGTGTGAACACACTAGGAACACCGGGGAACTTTTTCACCTCTTTAGGAGGTTTTCCCCCCTGGTTTGTATATACGCCTATTACCCTTATCTTTGTACATTCTAGTGGTAATATATTTAGTATTGCATGTTATACTCAAAGCTTCTTCTTCTTCCTTGTGTTGTTCACATGCTTCCACAGACCTCGAACTCCTTGGTATCAGAGTAGGTCATTGCTTCATCTACGGTGTCATCAACACCTCTCCGGTCACAGTCTCAGAATCACATAAAATTTGGAGCATACTCAACTTGACTAGGACTTCAAAATTGCTTCACTTTGTAGTTTCGAAATCGCAATTTGAGCTCATTTTGGCCTCCGAATGCACTATCACAATGCTTATGCAAGCTATTTTTTCTTTTTGTGCCAAAGAAATATACAGGTTTTGGTTCGCCAGTATAACCATCTTGAAGTTTGCTACATGTTTAGTAGAACTTGATAGGGTAGTTTTGTTCAGCTTTTTGAGATACAATCGATTTCCTGCATCAGGGTATTTTATGTTAAAAATAAAGAAGTAAGCTCGTATATATTTTTGCAAAAAGGATTTTCTTCAAGTAGAAGGAAAATACAAAAATGAAAAATAGAAGCATTTACTTCAGCAAGTAGTGGAGGCCAAAAGAGAATCATTCAAAAGAGAATCAAATCCAAAATCTGAATTGTAAGAGGAGTGGCTGTCCAAAGTAGTGGAGAAATGATGGAGAAGAGCTCTCAAACTCATCATGAGAGTTTTTGGTCACTTGGCTATAAAAGAAGCAAGGGAGGACACTCAAGGAGAGAGGAAGAAGGCGTGGAAGCCCCCTTGTATCTACTTCATTTGGTTTGAGTCATTTCGTTCAGTTCACTCTCATAGAGTGTGTCCAGCCGCACACCCATTTTTGGGTAGTCTACTTGTGAGAGTCATATCTCTCAACATATGTATCCAAATTTAGTGTTTAAACATTCGTTGGAAAGCTTATCTTGAGTACTTCCTCTGTGTAGAACAGTTTTATGAAATTCTTTATGCTCTCTGAGTTATTCAGGTTTTAGTGAAGTCCAGTTTTCAGCTGTGTCCAGCCGCACACCCATTTTTGGGTAGTCTACTTGTGAGAGTCATATCTCTCAACATATGTATCCAAATTTAGTGTTTAAACATTCGTTGGAAAGCTTATCTTGAGTACTTCCTCTGTCTAGAACAGTTTTATGAAATTCTTTATGCTCTCTGAGTTATTCAGGTTTTAGTGAAGTCCAGTTTTCAACCTAACTGAGTGGACAGTTGGTACCAGTTTTCATTTGAAGGTTCTGCTGTTGGCAAGAGTCTTCATCCTGAGAAGGTCTTCTACACTTTCCGCTGCAATTAGGAGAGGAATTCTCCAACATTTTAGTCAGTGGCCGTGGCTGAAAGCAGTGATGTATTCCGTATGTTGGCTGTTGAGGGTAAGTTGAACAGTACAAATTACCCATTGTGAGCTTATATGATGCGTCATGTATTGGTCGCAAAAGGACTGTGGAATATTGTGCAGGGTGTTGAAAAATGTCCTATTACACCTACAAACATAGTTGCTGAAGGTGATGTAGACGATGTTGAAGATGACAATATTCTTCATGTTCCTCTTTGTGCCGCAATTCTTGATGCACCTACTGCAGATAAAATTCATTGGAATGGCAGAGATGCATAGGCACATGCATTGATAGCCTTGTTTGTCAAAGGTGCCATTATTCCTCACATTCACTCTTGCAGAACAACTAAGGATGCTTGGGATACACTTACCACTTTGTGCCAGCAAGGAATGAGGCTCATTTTTCTTACCTCCAAAAATAGTTAGAGAGTGAGCACATGAATGAAGGTGATTCCATGGATAGTTTTCTGACAAAGATCAAATATTTGAAAGAACAGTTGATTTCTACTGACGAATTCTTGCCTCACAGTTCACTTGTGTAGATTGTTCTGAATGGTCTTCCTGATTCATACTAGAGTCTTCTACTCTTCGTTTGATGATGAAAAATAATCAAAATTCCTTGATATTTGAGGAGTTAGTCTCCAGTCTGTTGCAGGAAGATCAATCTAGGCAAAACAAGTCCATTATGAGTGTTGCAGATCAAGCTTTCTTGGCTAGTCAGAAGGGCAAATGTAAATGGAGCTCTTCTACTAGTAAGCAGAAATCTGCTAATTCTACACAATCAAAGAAGAATGATAGAGACATTAAGAAAACAGAAAAGCAAAAACTATTTTGCAAGTACTGTAAAACAAATGATCATGCCATAAAGAATTATCCAAAATTGGTTGCAAAAGAGGCAAAGAAAAAGAGATTAGAATGGTTGTTGTAGAGGCCTCTACATTGACAATAGAGTCTGCTGCTTATCTAGTGCAGAATGAATAATGGGTGTTTACTATTGTTTGCAATTTTGACCCATCTTCTCCTCAACAGTGTATGTCTCCATTAGACTCAGATGTTTGGTACATTGATAATGGGGCAACCAAACATATTACCTCGTAGCGCAGTTTCTTCATTCACTCGAGCTTACCCCTACAGGGAATACTTTCACATGTGCCAACAACTCCTCTTATCCTATCATGGCAGTTGGTAAGATCATTCTTACTATTGCTGATGGTAGTTCTTTTACATTGTCGGATGCTTTATTTATGCTAGGGATCAAGAAGAATCTGTTATCAGTTTCAGCTTTAGCCAAGATTGTCTTGGTTGTGAAATTTGTTGATGACAGATGTACAATTCATGGTATGTCAAATGGCGACGTGATTATTTCTTCTGGTATTTTATGTTGTGGGCTGTATAAGCTCATAGTCTATGAAAAATCTGTGAATGATTTGGCATGTGCATTACATGATTCTCAGGCTATGTCAGATGCAAAGCTTTGGCATGCACGCTTTGGTAATTTGAATTTTGCTAGTTTGCTACATCTGCAAAAATTTGAAATGGTGTCCTCTCTACCCAAACTTGATTCACTTGGTAAACATGTATGTGAATGCCCTATTTTAGGCAAAATGCAGTATTCCTCATTCCCAAAAGATGCTTCAGTTTAAGCTACTTAGAAATTGTAGTTTGTTCATAGTGATGTCTATGGTCCTATGTAGACACCCTCTTTTGGAACTATCTTTACTTCGTGCAGAACTTCGGACTTTGAAAGCAAAGTCCGAAGTGTATATGTGCTTTAAACAGTTTTTGGTTTTGGCTAAAAATCTTTCAACATGTAAAATGGGCACCCTCCATTCTAATCAAGAGGGGGAATATATGTCTTCTGACTTTAATACATTTTTGGCTGAACGTGGGATAAAACATCAGTGTACAATGCCATATACACCTCAATAGAATGTAGTTGCTGAACGAAAGAACAGGTCACTCATGGAGATGGCAAGGTGTTTGGTCAAGAGTCAGGCCTTACCACATAGTTTCTGGCTTGAGGCTGTCATGTGTGCAGCATATGTACTTAACATGTGTCCCACTAAAGCATTGTAGTCTATTACTCCATATGAGGCTTGACATGGTCGCAAGCTAGCTATTGCTCACCTACACATTTTTTATTGTCTCGCATATGCATTAGTGTCTGAACAACAATGCAGGAAATTGAATGATAAAGTAGTGAAATGTATTTTTGTTGGGTAGAGTTCAGAAGGCGAAGGCTATCATTTGTATCATCCATAAACTAAATGCATTTTCGTTAGCCATGATGTTGTTTTTATGGAAGATGCTATTCAGCCACTACTTTCATGTACTAAGGAGATGTTTGTTAGCTCCAAAGACATGTATGATACTTTGTTGCCTCTTTTTATAGGTGGAGTCTAGTGCTAGTCCTAATGAGGCAACTTCTTATCCTTTACAAGTTTCATGTGATGATGCAGATCATTCAATTTCTGATGCAGATTTGCATGATGCACTTGTTGATGAGAGAGATGATATTTGAAATTTTGGAAGACCTCTTACCACTTCATGTTTGCTTATGTCCTTCAACTTTGGAATGTTGATGTGTCCTATTCTTTTGTGCCATAAGTCCAGCTCTGAAATCTTCTTGTTCCCACATTGAATGTATGTGACCTTTCCATGTGGATGTTGGATGTCCAAAGTGAACATCCTTCCTTCTCTTCTACCTCGAGCAATGAACTTGAAGCCTTCCTTTGGATTCTTTATGAAGCACCCATTCTCATTGAATATGACATGATAACCCTTCTCTACCATTTCTCATACTGAAACCAAGTTCTTTGAAATTGTAGGATCATGAAGAACATTAGATAGTACCTTTGCTCTACTTGTATCTCCAAGCCTTATATCTCCAATATGTTCAATCATGTGTTGAGTATCATCAAGTGTTTCAACACATCCTTTTCCACTTGATACCTATAGATTAGTGAAGAAACTTCCTTGGCATGACATATGGTTACTACAACCTAAATCAATCTACCATTTTTTGTCATCTTCACAAGAGCTTCTATACTCATGTCTCATTGCAAGTAGTGTGTCCTTGCTTCATTCACTTGAGGTGCTTGCATAGTTGGTTTGGCTCCTTTGATTGCCTCCATTTGGTCTTTCATTCTTCAGCCACCAATTACTAGCATAGTGTCCTACTTTACCACAATGATAGCATGTTATACCTTTATGATAATTGTAGGAGCCTCGGCCTCTTCCTCTACTTCTACCTCGACCTCTTCCTTGCATGTTGGCATTTGATGCATCCTTGTTGTCTTCCAAATTGTTTTGATTGTCGTTGGAGTTGTTGTGACCTCTTCCTTTTTCTCTTGAGCCTCCTCTTGAGTTTCTTCCTTTACCTCGAGCTGCATATAACATTTGGTTGTGCCTGTCCTTTCCTTTGGGGCCACCAAAGCTAAGCTCTTTTGTGACAAGATGAGGGATTATTTGTTCAAAACCTGGATATGCATCTTTCAAGTTAATGGAAGTTATAAAAGGCTTCCATCTTTCATCTTCTCTCAATCCATTGAGAGTGACACACAAGATCTTCGTCTTCAACCATTGTGCCAATAGAAGCTAAAACATCACTTAGCTCCTTAATCTCCAAAGTATATTCAGCTATGGATTGACTCGAGCTTTTCTTGATTGTGTTCAACTCATTCTTGAGTTGAAGTTTCCTAGCTTTGGTATTTGTTGAATACATCCTTTCAAGAGCTTCCCAAGCATCCTTAGCTTTCTCTAGATGTTGAATATGCCCTACCATGGCATTAGTAATGACTTGTGAAATGAGGAACATGACTCTCTTATTCCTCTCTTCCCATTTTTTTGCTTGCCTCCTTTGGACTTCAATGGCCGTAGCTTGATTGATTTGAGGTTGAGCATCATCGCCGCTCTCAATACCCCACAAGCCTTTGCCAATTAGGTAGTTGGTCATTCTAAACTTCCACACGGGATAGTTATCCTTATCCAATTTCTCTACTTATTGACCCAAGTCAGCCATCGAAGGCTATCAAAAACTTTGAGAGTTACCTCGAATAGTTATATTGTCCTTTGCTCTTGCATTTGTGAAGCTCCCCCTTCTTTTGTAGCTCCTCTTTTGCTTTGCTTTAAGTCCAACTCTGTTGATGAAACTTAAGCACCAAGTTCACTCTAATACCAACTGTGGAGAATGAGTTCTCCTATGCACAACAAAAACATATAGTGAACCCTTGTATGTCCAACACTTAAACAAATAGCTTCAGCTTAGATAGCTTGCTGCTCTCAATACAAAACTCAAATGGACATGTGCTTGTCCTCACAAGTATGCTAAAGAATTGAACTTCACTCTCGGACTGATAACTCCCTGAATATACCTTTGCTATTTTAGATAGACACAAAAATATATTTCCAACAAGCTAAAAATCAAGTAATTTGGATGAGTTTTGGTGAGGAAACTCAACTGACCAAAAGAGACCACCTGTGCACACAAGTATACTAAAAAACTAGACTTCACTCGCTGATACATATCTCACAACATATAAATCCTTTGAATAAAATATTTGGGATACAAAAAGATACATGGAAAGAGCTTTCCAAGAAACTAAAAATCAAGCAATTTGGATATGTTTTGGTTGGGGAACATAACCGGACAAAATAGACTACCTATCTATATAGGTATGCTAAAAAAGTAAACTTCACTCTTTGAATGATATCTCACATAATATATAAGGTTTGAAGAAGATATTTGAGAAAGAGAAAGTACTCAAGATATGCTTTCCAATGAGTGTTTAAACGCAAGAAATGGTTACATATACACTGAGATATGAGCTTCACACTAGAGCTGTGTACAAAATGACATGCATCTGGAAAGAGTCTATGGGAAGACAAAATGATAAAATGACCAGATCCGACTATTGGGAGCTCTTGCCTCTTTCTATCCTTGTTTAGAACGTGCTCCCACTCCACTTTTATAACCAATGAGCATGTGAAGAATTTTGTGCCTCCTTAACTCACTACTTTCATTTGATTGCCCACCACATGCTACTTACTACAAGGCAGATATTGTATTTTTTACTCATCATGAATTTTGACTAGACTTTGTTATTGTTTTTTTTCCTTTTTTCTTCTTTTCCTTTATCTTTATATTTGATAAATTTATCCAAGCATAGATCATGTGAAAATGAGCTTGTACATTTATCTTCAACACCAATTTTATAAAAAACAAGCGCTTCATAATCTTCTTTCCATGTAACAGATTTGAGAGTAATTGAGGGGACTGCTCTAAATCTGCTGGGACTTAATGCTTCCTCCGGTCGATCCATCATAGCTTCAAAGCTGATCTATAATCCAACTAGCAAGATCTATGGTCTGAGGACCTGTGTTTGTGAGATATAAACCAAACCATATGCGTTTCTATGGGATAGTAAAGCGATCTTGTGCCTGGAATGCAAAATGTTGCATGCAAATGTGCAGTGGCTATGATAATTATGGTATGATGGCCAATATATCAATCCACTTCAAAACGCCACCTCTTTTCATGGGCTTGGGAATGAGCCTTTCTCGTTCTATTGGTGTGTGAGTACCATGGATCTTTAGGGTAGCTCGAATGAGGTCCTTCTATAGATAAAACTTCTTATAGGGCGGATCATTCACTAGAGAGGGCAAGATGAAGGTTCTTGGCAATTCCTTCTTCTCAGGGGCTTCAAGAGTGGTTCCCAAATAGTAGCATCGATAGCAATCATGTAAAATATGCTGTGAAACCAGCCCTAGCCCAAATGTGTCGTATCTCGTCTGAATTCGAAGCTCTTCAAATTCACATGAGAAAAACTGATATCTGCCCCACTTGTTAACATCAAAACAAAGCATGGCATCAGAGATAAAGTTTGGGTCTACTAGGGATGCTACTAGACCTTGGAAACAGTGTGAGTTACTATGAACTTTTTCAGTGCATCCCAGAGGAGGGTCATCGATAGGCATCAGTCCCATGAAACCTTGAAATTCTAGTGGTTGTGATGTAGGGTAAGACTCAACTAGCAAATCACCAAAATTGACCACTAGCACACTGGAGCCAGCTTCGAAAGTTACTTCAACTTGCATGATGATTGAAATGAGTGCTTTGATGATTTGCTACAAAGGGATAACAGATTAGCATGGAAATTAATTATGATCCCAATAAAGTGAGACCGCAATCCTTTTCCATAGCCAATGTGTAACCCGTGTAGCCTTGTGTTGTGAGGTGGTTTATGGAGTGATTTCTCATAAATTGATGCAAGTCACTAGACACCTACATGCTTTAGATAGTGCATACATTGCTTTGATGATATTTTATTACAAGTGACGATGGGTTAGTTGGGATGAATTTGTACAAGGTTTAGTCATGGGTGAATTATTGCAAGGATAAAGGTTAGTCGGGATAGGTGTTATGTTATACAAAGGATCATGTGGAGACTGAAGGACGCGTTTCAGCATCCATTTCCTAAGAGTTGGTGTATGGGTGGTATTCCTCTACTGAGATACAAAAGATGAATCGGGTAGTAATGGTGTCGATGGGTGGGGAGATGTCGAAGGGATGTATATTACATGGCTTGGGTGTTGAGCTATAATACAATTCTTGGGTACCCAAATCTGCATGGGTGTAGGTCGATTTGTTAAGTACTTCTTGGCAATCGAGATCTGTCGAGTCCTCGTCAATGGAACATAAGATCAAGGGTAGGTTGGATACTAACTCTGCTTCTGCCTTGACTTCTTCTTGTCATAGCCTGCACTGTTGTTAGAAGCTGATGGTGCTTTTTGTCCTTTTAACACCCATACTTGCTTTGTGCCACTTCCTTGGATCTGTTGACACTGCTTCCACCTTTGGGTTGTCTGGTATGGTCATCAGTTTGGGTTCCTAATTTGTGGTTGACTTCTCCGTGGTTGAGGTTGAGAGGTCTGGTTGACACTCTACTTTGGAAAAGAAGGGAGGTCCAACACTTGTGTGACTTGCCTATCAGGAAGTGAGGCATTCTGTACCACAGATCTAGCCTGGTCTGCATGGCGTGTGTGGAGGATGGGCCTGAAGAGGCTATCGTGCCCATTTGACTACTGATGTAACCCACTTGACCACTAATGTAAACCCCTTCTTGTGCAAAGGAAGACCAGGGGAAGATCTCTTGTCATCCTTCTAATCGAAAACTATTAATCGCCAAGCTCTCATAGATTGACTTAGGATGGAGCTGACTTATCTAATGGATTTGTCCAAAGATCTTTCGATCCTCCTTCGCAATGATTTCATATGGTATGAGGTTACATTCCTCAGGCAAAGTATTGTTAGGGAAGTCAAGCGCTATCACTCACTACTTGTCTAAGGTCTTGAGCTGCAAGGAGCCTTGTCTAAGGTTTAGGTCCACTTAGTGATCGTATAACCAATCTTGGCCAAGGATTAACGGTTCTATCAAGCCATTGTCATGGCACATTAGGAGTTTCACAGTAATGGTCACTTCATGTTTGAGGATAGGAAGGTCCACCTCACCCATGCAAGGGGTTTCCATGCCCCCTAGCCCTATGAGGTATGCCTCAATTTGCCGCATTTCTATTCTTGAGTCCTTATAGTGAGACCACCTAATCGCACTCACAACAACTCAATCAATTAAAGCCCTAAGCTCATGGCAGGTATTGCCTTCTCTTAGCATGACTCTAATGAATGGTCTCCTATCCACTATACTAGGGTGAGCAGTCAGCTTTGCTTAACACATGGCCATGGAGTATCTCAATGTTTCCTCAAAATGGTTATAATGTTCTCTCCCTAATCCTCGTCTTCTTGGTTTCATGCATTTAATGTGTTCTAGAGCTTCTGCTTGAGCTTCTGCACATATCATCTTTTCTTCCTCCTTACGCTTCTTTGCCAATGTGAGTCGTCTAAGAATATCCTCCGTAAGAGGTTTTTGATAAAGCTTGAATCTATAGCCACTGATGTAATTAGGCATTACCTCACCTTCTAGGGTGGCTAATTGTACCGTTCCACTTGTCGACAATTTGTTAATAATCATAAGTCCATAACCACATTTCTCTAGTTTCCGTGCGTGTTATTTCAGCGTATATGCAAGAACTAAGTCACCTTCTTTCAAGCCTTTATCTTTCACATGTCCATCGAAATATGCTTTCTGTCGCTTCTTTGTTGCATATATGCCTGATGCCGCTTTCAACCTGGTTTCTCCTAATCGTTCCAAGTCCATTATCCTTGATGATAATTCAAGACCATTCCACTGATGCTCTTGTGCAACCTTAAGGGTGGGTATCAAAAAGTCCAAAGGGAGTATTGCATTTTGACCAAAAACCATCTGAAAGGGAGTTGCATTGAGTACAGTCTTGTAGGCCACTCGATATGCCCAAACAATGTGATGTAACTGTTTGTCCCAATCTGAATGTTTGTTGTTCACGAGTTTCATCAATACATTACAAAGGATCTTGTTAGTACTTTTTGCCTAACCATTGGCTTGAGGATGATATGGTGCAGATTTCTTGTGAATCAATAAAATCTTGTAACAAATATTCAATGACCTGGTTTAGAAAGTGAGTTCCTTGATCGCTCACTAACTCTATAGGCAATCCATATCTTGTAAAGAAATTTTCAAATAAGAATTTTGTAGTTGTGTGAGCATCATTCTTTTTGGTAGCCTTAGCTTCTACCCATTTGGTAACATAATCTGTCACTACTATGATGTATTCAGCATGAGTACCTTTAGTAGGGGGTTAATGGGTCCTACAAAGTCTATACCCCACTTAGAGAATGCATGTCCTCCCATCATGGGTATCATTGGCATTTCATCTCTATGAGTAGGAAATTGAGTTCTTTGGCACACATCACATCTCTTAACATAGGTATTTGCATCCATGTGAAGAGTGGGCCAACATAATCCTCTAATAATATGGCTTTGATTACTCTATCGGGGCCAAAATGACCTCCTACAACACCTTGGTGTGCAGTCTCTAATATGCTTAAATAATCACTTTCATGAACGCACTGTCTTAGATACCCATCTCTTCCTCGTTTGTACAGGTTATTACCAATGAGTGAGTAGTCTTGAGCTTTCCGCTCTAGACTTCATTGTTGTGCTAAAGTCATTCCTTGAGGGAGTTTTTTCATTCTCAAGTATCGGTTCACTCCACTCTTGTGTGAGAGACACATGATACAAAGTAGCATGTTCCACTGGTGGTCTTTCACAACACACTGGACATTCTTTACATAGCCTATAGACATTTGCTTCCATAGAAGGCCAATACACTCCTAGTCTATGCAGAGTCTCCAATGTACGATGTTTTGAATGATGTTGTTGTAATGCACCTACATGTACTAATTGCAACCAATTCTTGTTATTCTGATTCATCTACACAACAAGCAAGAGTTTTCTGATTATCTTGTTTATATATGCTTCTTGCTAGTATCTGGTATCTTTCAGATTTGGTGATCTCTCCTTCTCTGATCCTAATCCTAGGATTCTTGGGTCTAAATGTGAGAATAGGGACAACAGATTTGGGCCATTCTGATACTATCTCAAGATTAAATAGGTATGCATCTCATATTTCATCCACTATTCCATGAGGAGCTTCCCCCGTAGTTAACCTTGAAAGGTGGTCTGCTCTAAGGTGGGTCTTTCCCTTCCTGACTACTACCTCAAAGTCGTATTCCATGAGTAAAAGAAACCAACGTATCAATCATCCTGTGTTACAAGGCTTATTGACTAAGTACAACAAGGCTTGATGATCCATGAAGAACTTGAACTTGTTCGCCAATAAGTAATGTCTGAATTTCTTTACAACATAAATCATTCCTAGTCCTTCGCACTCTGTAGTGGTGTAATTTTGTTCTTCTACATTTAATTGTTTACTTGCATAAGCTATGGGAAGATATATATTACCTTCATTCATGGGTTGTGCCAACACACATCCTATGACATAGTTGGATGCATCCACGTGCACATGGAATGGCTTACTCCAATCTGGGGTTGTTAATATAGGTGCTAAACACAAGTGTTGTTTAAGTTCATTAGATGATTTCTCACATTCATCCATCCATTCAAAATTGGTAAAAGAGAGTACAGAGGCTTTGCTATGATCGCGTACATGTGTATAAATCATCCATAATAATCACAATGACCCATGAAAGCCTCTACTTCCTTTATATTTTTTGGCCTAGGTAAATCTACAATCACTTTCACTTTCTCTTCATCTGTAGGAATGCCGTTCTTTGACACAATGTTTCTTACAATTTTGCCTTGCCTGACCATGAAAACACACTTTTTTGGGTTAAAGCAAACTTGGTATTCTCGACATTTGTCAAATACCTGCCTTAATTCAGGGATGTGGGTCTGTCTCATGTTAGAATGAGCACATATGTCGTCCACATAAACTTCCAAATTCTTCCCTAGGAATTCCTTAACATGACATATGAGTCATTGAAACATGGCGGGTGCATTTGTTAGCCCAAATGGCATCACACGAAATGCAAATATGCCCCATTCTGTGGCAAAAGCCATCTTGTGTTGATCTTCAGGAGCAATGGCTACTTGATTATAGCATGAAAATCCATCAAGAAAGTTGTAAACTTCCTTGCCCGCAACTCGTTCCAAGAAGTGTTCCGTGATAGGAAGGGGATAATTGTCCTTAATCATGGTAGCATTAACTTTTTTAAGGTTAATACACACACAATTTCCTGTTTTTCTTGGGTACAACCACAATGGGGGATACCCATTCGGTATGCTCAATTTCATAAATGAATCTTGCTTCTATCAATCGATCTATCTCCTCTTTAATCTTTGCAGCATAGTTACCATTGTAAGTGTATGGTTTCTACTTAGTAGGTTTGGCTTCTGGAATCATAGGGATCCTATGAGAGCATATATCTGGGTCTACTACTTTCAAATCATTGTAACTCCAAGCAAACACATCTCTATATTCTCGCAATAGGGCAATTAACTCTTCTTCTTCTTCATTTGTCAAATCATGCCCTATGTATGTGCATTTTTCATCTCCGACTTCTATCGTAACCACTATTTTTTTTGTTTTCTCTGGGTTATCATAGACTTCTTTGATGCTTGCTTCTCTTTTAGGCATCCGTACCATGATTCTTATCTCTTCTATTTCATACTTTTTGAAATTCTTTGGTACTTCCATGAGTGGTTCTTCTTCTTCTATCTTAGGTGATTTCTTTCTCTTGTTGTGCTTACTTTCTGTATCTTCTGTGAGTGACTCGGGTTGTTCGGTTTGATTTTCCTTGTCCACCTCAGGGGTAGTGGCTTCCACATAGTAAAGATACTCCTCTTTTGTTGAATAGAAGGGTTCCATGATAATGGACTCTAGGTCCTCGTCACTAGTCTCATCTTGTTCTTGATTTACCTCTATGCATTCTTGTAGAATATGCTCTTCTTCTAAGGGCTCTATCATAAAGATGGAAATGTCATATCCATCCTCATCATAGTGAGGGGTCCATTGTTCTTCATTTACAACTATATCCATCATAGCTAAGATCTCTGCCCAACCGTGAGGCTCGAGTTCCTCATCTTGAAACATTAGTGGTGCATAAGCAAGATCTTGAAGAGTTCATGGATGCCATTCTGAACCTAAAGTTCTGGCTTCTAATCATTTTTCCTCTTGTTTTGCTACCTTACACATCCATAGATGAGTGCCCTCATGCAACCATGATGGGTCTGATTCTAATGCTCAGTTTCTTCTTGTGTCCTATGGATGGTATTCCAGTGAATCGGTGGTACATCTCGATGAAAATAATCTTTGAGATTAACTTTCGTGGACATTCCTAAATGTTGCAACTACATATGCCTTCTAGTAAGCCTAATGGTTTCTCAATGTGTCCATCAGCCATTGTAGCTTCATTCTTGTGGGACTTAGTGATGGCTTACCCCAATGTTTCCATAAAGCAATGGTAGCGATGGCTACTCTGGCTCCTGAATCTAAGATGGCTTTGGTGGTGTAGCCTTGATGTGTTCTTGGAAGATAGGTATTACCTTCCTCTCCCTCGTGCATATCTCCAATTCTTCCCATAGGTATTTCTGGCACCTTCTTGTGTGAAGCTACCCGAGAGCGGTGCTAACTATTTTTGGGAATTGGTTTGCTACGTGCTTCCACAACTCAGTTTTAATTTTCAACAACTCTTCTAAAGTGAGATGACACTGCACTTTAGTGTTCTTTATCATATCAACATTCCTAGGGATTATTGATTCTTCGTTTCTAACTATTATTGTGGGTGCTCTCATACTGATAGACTTAGCTTCCCAAGGTCGTGTGAACTGAGGTAATTCTTGCATGGAGTTAAATTCAAACTCCATTTGTTCACTAAGTCTCTCTTCTTCTACATCATCATAAATAAAAGGTATGTCTTGCGGGAATTGCTCTTGCAAGACATCTATGTCTTGAATAAGGGGATGGGTTTCTTGCTCTCATCTCCACTTTTCCTCTTCGATCTCTCTTAGAAACCCTTGGAAGTACTTATGTATGGAAGAAAGGTTTTCTTCACACACCGTGTTTGTCAGTTGAGATAGGGATGGTGCATTAATCCTCCTAAAGGCATATTCAAGAAATTTGGGAATTATTCAAGTCCCATTCATATTACGTACTATGTTAACTTCTTAAGTTTAAGCCCGACCTTGATACCCATCTATAATAAAATTTTCGATAATATTGAAGTGTCAATTTAATATACTCCAATGAAGAGTAAATAACATGTTGAAATGTGTGGATGGGTTGAAAACTTAAACATTTGGACACAAAGAACTGTCTCAACTCCTATGTAATTCCCATTTTTCCTGAATAGGCCTTCCTATGTCTCTGGGGCAATAGGGTCTTTCTACATATTCTTCTTCTCATTGGTAGCAATCAAGTATTCTAACCTCTCCAATAGTCCTTGAAAGTGTAACTTAGGTTTTCCTATATTACTCCAACTGATATATCGAGAAGTCTCAAACATACTTTGGGCTAATTCTACCATCTTCATGCAAAGTTTAGTTCTCTCAATTTCTAAGTCTGCTCTTGGGTAGTTCTTACTCAATTCTGCAACCTGGGGTCCTTCTTTCAATCTTACCTAGTATGCTCAAAATATCATGTCTAGGTTTTCAGGTATGGGTTCAGCTAAAAGTGATCCTGATCTGTGAGCTAGGTTCTTTTGATTCGACTCGTGTGAAGTTAATTCTAGAATTTTAGCTCTAGTTTCCTTTAGGCTTCCTTCCAACTCATTTATCTTTTTACTCCACTTCCTTTTGATTCTCTCTCGTGAGTCCTTCCAAGATTTTGTCTTTCTACCACTAGACTCTCCAACGTCACTAATATGGGCTACTTTTTCAGGACTAGGCTATTGATTTTGCACCAATGCCTGGGCTCTCGTTATAGCTTGGATAGGTACATACGTAGGTGTGGATCTATGTGAGGTGTGCACAATACCTATCACGTTTATGGGTGACACTTGTGAGGCATACATAGGGTTCTAAGGGCAATCTCTCATAATATGTTCTTTGCTGCATTCTGTACAAAAGCCTTGAAAGCTATAATATTGTGATTGTCCTGTTATTGGACAATCCTTAATGAAATGTTCTCCTTGGCACCTAAAGCATGGTCCTTTAGGGCCCTATGGTCTTGGTTGTCTCAACTGGGGCCATGAGTTAGGGTTAGCATACATAACACTGGCATAGTTGGGCTCCCAATTAGGTTCCAATGGTGGGCTATCATATTGATATGTTTCCAAGTGTTCTAGAGACTCCATGTAGTATGCAGGTGGGCTATCTATGTGGGTGGAATCAAAGCTATTAGAACCGGGATCACTTTCTACCCACAACTAAAAGTCATGTGTTTTTATAGTCACAAAGTAGCTTTGAATTTTGAATCTGCCACCTAAAAGTGATCCTATCTTTTAGGATGGTGATTGATTTGATTACAACCACTTAGGTGGGTATGATTGCAACTTGTAAAGCTACAATATTCCTTCAACCAATATCTTTTACATTTATCTCAAGAGTTAAACTCTATGTTTTTACAAGAGGTGTTCACACATGCTCTATGAGTGATCAAAACGTTTATGTGAGATAAACCTGTGATATTTGATCAAGCAACAAGGCGTGCCAAATGTACCAACAATGTGCATTAGCATGTCTATACAATAAAAGAAAGCAAAGATAGTATGTTGCTCATAACATAGATGCATGAAGTGCATGCATGACAAGCATGAGAAATGCTTGAGTTAGTTTAGGGCATGCAAAAAACATGCAAAAGCATGCATGCAAGCATATGCATTTGCATACAAGCACATGAATTTGCATGAAAAAAGGAAGCATGATTGTTTGCTAAGTAAATAAGTGAATTTATTTTTCTAAGTAGTTAGCTTTTTTTTTTTAACTCAAGCTTGACATTTGAAAAGACAAAAACAACTAGTTAGTTATAAAGTAATAATGGACACAACTTTACAACTTAACTAACTAGAAGATTTCTTCCTAAAGTGATATTTAGGTATCAAGTACTTAATGTAAAGTTTACATTATGTATGAAAAGTAAGCATAAAGTAGAAAACCAAGTTACATTCCAAAGAATTTCTTGCCATATTCTAGGGCAAGAATCCATGAATACTTGCATACCCATCAATATATATGATTACTCAAGTATAGAAAACGTTTAGAGAAACATTAAGACCAATTAAAAATGAGATCTTACACTTTCTTGTGTAACTTCTCATGCATCCAAACAGGAAGATAACTTTAGATAGTTTCTAAAATTCCATAAACGCTTGGAAATGAAAGCTCTCACTTGATTCCATCCAAAGGAATGATGGAAATCAAAGAAAAGTGATTGAAATCTAACATAAATTGAAGTTTAAAGTTCAATGCTGCCGTTAGTGTCCACGTGAAAGGCCAAATGGCCACCGGACACTTCTTTGTATATGTTCTTTAATAAAACATATAGTGGCCTGGTCAGTCACAGACTGTAAGTTCGACCGCATTTGTAAGACCTAAGAAGTCTGTCTTCGTGCTCCCTGTGTACTGTGTTTCTGCGTATTCTATAGCCTCTGTGTGGAGTACTGTGTGCGGCGTCAGGAGCTCGGTTTTCTACTCCGAGCATATCGTCGTGGAGCTCTCGAGAAGGGGAGCGCAGTGCGGTGCATCGCCATCGAAATACTTCACTGGTATCAGAGCAGTTCGAGACAAAAAGCTTTGTTCCTTTTGTGCGAGCGAAGCGAGCCCCCCCCCGCAGGCTTACGACTAAGGCGGCGACCAAGGCATAGACCTTGGCATACCTTGTCATCCGAGTCACCGAAGTCACCGAAGTCACCGTTGGCACCGTTGGCTGCGCGCGAGGGAGGACCTCAATGATCAAGGAATATAGAGGTTCCCGGTACTTCTCGGGAGGTCACCCATCCCAGTACTGTTCCCCCCAGAGCTCGCTTAACCGTGGCAATCTCTTGCCACTAAGCTACACTCTTGTGGTGTTTGAAGAAGGGGAAAGACTAAGGTTGACATTACCTTGAACAAGTTTTGGTCCCTCAAAGCTTCATTTTTGCTTTTAAAGCCTATTTCTGAAGCAATTTTGGGGTGTTTTTGGAGCCATTTCGGAGTACTTTCGCACGTAGTTCTCTTCACACAGGTCCAAGAACATCAAGAAGAGTGTTCCTTGTACTTCTCAGACAATAAATATCAGCCTTTGGGGCTATATTTTCAGCCACACTCGTAAAACTACAGGTTTCTCGAGGGGTTTTCAGTTTTGGTGGGAGCAGTCGCTGCAAATTTATGCAGGTTTTTAAAGCCTAAAACATCAGAGTTGACAGACACTTGCAGGTGTTATTGGCTAGTTTTTGGGCTGTGTATTCAGCCTTTTAGTGTCATTTTACTGCATATATTGAGCACATACACACCATGTACGCTTCTGTGGATACCGCTTATGTACATCCATGTGGGCATTGATATAGCGGTTACGTTCTTTGCATAAAGCCTTTTACGTTTGGTAAAGAGGGTCGTGGTGAGGTTTTCTTAACTGGGAGACACCCAGATGTTGGGGTCTCTTCGGTGATGCAGGTGGAAGACTTACCCAGCCTTGCCATAGGAGATGTATGATAGTTGTTCATAGGTGCTCGATAAGCCTAGTTGGCTTCTACTGGGTAACTAATTATATGCAGTGGAGTCAGTGATTCACTATGCAGGTAGACATGTCAATACTTGCAGTTTTATGATACTTTGATACTGGTCATATGCTAATTTTGTAGAGGATACTCTGGCAAAATTATTCCAGATTTCTGGTTTAGTCAACTATATAGTGGTCGATTTACTCCTTGATACACTTATCTGTTGGTGTTTGGACTCTTCTAGCTCCATTATCATTCTATTCAGTTCTCTACGATCATGGCATCAGAGGTCTCAGGCACATCCGGTGGATCAGGGTCTAGTGCTAGCGTTCCGAGGAGGAGCTATAACTTGCAGGGCAAAGACCATTTTGAGATCCGAAAATTTGATGGCACAAACTTTGCTCTATGGAAGAATCAGATTAAAGATGTGCTGATTCAAAGAAGGCAATGGAAGCCAGTAAATGGGATTTCAAAGAAGCCTGCTGACATGGATGAAGATGATTGGGATGAGTTAGATGAAATGGCCAGGTCTACCATTTGCTTGCACCTGGCAGATAATGTTTACTTTACAGTATTAGACTGTGAAAGTGCAGAGGAGCTTTGTAAGAAGTTATGCAATACATATGAAAAAGAGACGGCATCAAATAAAGTATATCTGATGAGAAAATTATACGACCTTCGTATGAAGGACACAGATAGTGTTGCTGCTCATCTAAATGAGTTTGATGCCATATTCTCCCAGTTATAGGCTCAGAAAATGGATATGGACAATGAAATGAAAGCAGTATTGTTGTTATGCACCCTGCCATCATCATGGGATACATTTTGCACAGCTATTAGCAATAGTGCACCAGGTGGTAAACTCGTCTATGATGACATATGTGGAGCACTCTTGAGTGAGGAGATTCGTAGAAAATCTATGGTTGGCACTCAGAGTGGAGATGCATATAATGTTCGTGATTCTTACCAAGGAAAGAATCAACAACGTGGCAGGAGCAAGAACAAGGAAAAGAATGGTCCACGGAATAAGAGCAGAAGTAAATCAAGGAAGAGGGATATTGAATGGCATTATTGTCATAAGAAAGGACACATGAAGAAAGACTGTTATGCATTAAAGAATGCTAAAGGTAAAGGATAGAATGTTGATGGGCATGTTAAACAGTTACCTGCACCATCTACTTCGATTGTGAAGATTGAAGAAATTAATGCTATTTGTGATGATGCTGATGTGTTGACACTTGATAGTACTGTGCAATCTGAGGCACTTATGGCTGATTCTCTTTCCCACACCTGATTCTCTTTCCCACACCTGGCTGCTAGATTCTGGTGCTTCTTTCCATGTGACACCACATAGAGAATGGTTCTCTAATTATGCAGCAAAGTCTCTTGGTACCGTGAGACTTGGTGACTCTTACCAGTATGATGTTGTGGGGATTGGAGATGTGGTTGTGCAATTCATTGACAGTTCAAAATTTACTATGCATAATGTATGCCATGTACCTCAGTTATCACGCAGTTTGATGTCAGTTGGTCAACTTGATGACCTTGGTTACAAGGTGGTCTTCTATGCTCAGTCCTTTCGTATATCAAAGGGCAATATGGTTATTGCAAAAGGAAGGAAAGTTGGCTCACTTTACCCTTTATTTGTATCACAGAAAGAACACTTGTTAGCTATTATTGAACAGCCTATGGCTTGTATTTGGCATGGTCGTTTGGGCCATATCTCATAGTGGAATGGAAAATCTTTCTCGTTCTGGCTACTTACCTGTGTTATCTTTCTCTGATTTTTCATTTTGTGAGCATTGTCAATATGGAAAGCAAACCAGAAATGTGCATAAAACGCACATTGACTCTTCAATTCAGCCTTTAGATCTTGTTCATACAGATGTGTGTGGTCCTATGCCCACTAGGTCCTTAGGTGGTTCTCTTTACTTTGTCACTTTCATAGATGATGCTACTAGAAAAGTCTGGGTATATCCTATCAAATCGAAGGATGATGTATTCCCTACTTTCAGAAAATGGCTTGCTTCAGTTGAGACTCAAAAAGGAACTAAGCTTAAGGCTTTACGTTCAGATAATGGGGGTGAGTATACCTCACATGAATTCATCCTTTTCTGTCAGTGTAGAGGGATTCGTAGAGAGTTTACAGCTCCTTATACCCCAGTACAGAATGGTGTAGCTGAGAGGATGAATAGAACTATTCAAGATAGAGTAGTCTCTATGTTGCATCATGCAAACCTCTCACAAGGTTTTTGGGTAGAAGCAGTATTGATTGCAGTTCATGTGATTAACCTTTCACCTAGTACTGCCAAAGGTCTGAAAGTGACACAAGAGTTATGGACAGGGAAACCACCATATTATGATAATCTTCGAGTTTTTGGGTGTGAAGCATATGTTCATATACCCAAGAATCTTAGACAGAAGTTGGACCATAAGTCAAAGAAATGCATTTTTCTTGGATATGGTCGAGAAGGACAATTTGGATATCGCTTATGGGATCCTAAAACACGGTCAGTGATCAGAAGTAGTGATGTCATTTTTAATGAGTCTATGATGCATAAACAGCCGATTAAGGAGGTTGAAGTGAGAAGAGTGGTGTTTGAGGATACTAGTCCTCCGGTTAGCATGCATAAAAATGCTGCACATAGGGATGTTCAAGAGAATGTCCATTCCGATCAGTCTGCACATGTTCCTGTTCAGCAACCATTGAGACGTTCTGCACGTGTCTCATATCCACCTGATAGATATGTTCCAGGTCTAGATTTTGTTATGCTAACAGATGCCGGTGAGCCCTCTTGCTACAAAGAGGCTATGCAGACAGAGGATCATGTCAAGTGGGAGTGTGCCATGAAGAGTGAGTTGGATTCTATTCACAAGAATGGTACTTGGGACTTAGTACCTTTGCCAAAGGGCAGGAAAGCTTTACCATGTAAATGGGTATATAAGCTGAAATTCACATCAGATAGTGCTTCTCCAAAATATAAAGCACGACTTGTTGCAAAGGGTTTTAAGCAACAACATGGTGTTGATTTTGAGGAAATCTTCTCTCTAGTGGTCAAGATGACTACTTTTCTCATGTTGCTTGGATTCGTTGCAATGGAGGACTTAGAACTAGTCCAAATGGATGTGAAAACAACTTTCTTGCATGGAGATCTTACAGATGAGATCTATATGGAACAACCAGAGGGTTATGTAGTTCCTGGCAAGGAAAGTCTAGTTTGTAAGCTCAAGAAGAGCTTGTATGAACTTAAACAGTCTCCTAGACAATGGTACCAAAAGTTTGATGCTTTTATGAAGTCCCAAGGCTATTCTCGGAGCAATGAGGATCATTGTCTCTACACAAAGAGATGTTCTGATGGAAGCTTGATATGCTTGATACTTTACGTCGATGATATGTTGATTGCTGGGAAGTCCTCTTATGATTTGTCAATTCTCAAAAAGAAGTTGAGTCAGACATTTGATATGAAGGATTTGGGGGATGCCAAACATATTCTTGGCATGCGCATTACTTGTGATACGAATAAAAGATGCATATACTTGTCTCAAAGTGAGTACATATCCAAAGTACTTCACCGATTCAATATGCAGGGTGGAAATGCATTGAGTACACCTTTACCCACATATGTGAAATTGAGCAAGGATGATTGCCCCAAATCAGATGAGGAAAAGGAATTCATGACCAAAATTCCCTATCTGTCTGCTGTTGGTAGTCTCATGTATGCTATGGTAGCTACGAGACCAGACATTGCATTTGCAATGGGAGTTGTGAGCAGATATATGTCTAATCTGAAGTATTTCGATGGCTGCACCACACTGGACTCTCCTTCTCGAGAGCTCCACGACGATATGCTCAAAGTAGAAAAAACCGACCTCCTGTCGCCACACACAGTACTCCACACAGATGTTGTAGAATACGCAGAAAACGCAGTACACAGGGAGCACGAAGACAGACTTCTTAGGTCTTACAAATGCGGTCGAACTTACAGTCTGTGACTGACCAGGCCACTATATGTTTTATTAAAGAACATATACAAAGAAGTGTCCGGTAACAATCTCCCACTAAAGGCCAATATGGCCAGAGTAACTATGGGAGAAAAAAGAAAGAATGATAAAGAATACCTGAGTGTAAGTATACAAACTATACCTCCCACCTGATGGGCATGTTACACAGTATACAAGTGACTGCGTAAGATCAAGAATCAAGTAACCCCCATCAAGTGACAACAGTGTCGAAAGCTATCCTGTGGTAGAGCTTTAGTCAAAGCATCTGCAGCATTATCTCGAGTGTGAACCTTCTCAAGAATAATGCTCTCAGTGGCTAAACAATCTCTAATGAAGTGATACCTCACCTCAATGTGCTTGGTCTTTGCATGATAGACCGGATTCTTAGCCAAAGCAATGGCACTCTGACTATCACTGAGCAAGTGAGGTACATGCTGAGGCAAACCCATATCACAAGCAAGACGAGAAAGCCACAATGCTTCCTTACATGCCTCACTTGCTGCAACATACTCTGCTTCTGTGGTGGAAACAAGTGTACATTCTTGAAGACGAGATCTCCAAGAGATAGCACCTCCAGCAAAATGAAAAATGTACCCTGCTGTAGACTTACGATTGTCTACACAACCAGCATAGTCAGAATCTGTGTAACCAATAATGGATGCTTTCCCTCTACCTAAGCATAGACACTTGTCCTTAGTGCCACTCAGATATCTCAAAATCATTTTGACCGCTTCCCAATGTTTCTTGCCAGGATTAGACATATATCTGCTCACAACTCCCACTGCAAATGCAATGTCTGGTCGCGTAGCTACCATAGCATACATGAGACTACCAACAGCAGACTGATAGGGAATTTTGGTCATGAATTCCTTTTCCTCATCTGATTTGGGGCAGTCATCCTTGCTCAATTTCACATATGTGGGTAAAGGTGTACTCAATGCCTTTCCACCCTGCATATTGAATCGATGAAGTACTTTGGATATGTACTCACTTTGAGACAAGTATATGCATCTTTTACTCCTATCACGAGTAATGCGCATGCCAAGAATATGTTTGGCATCCCCCAAATCCTTCATATCAAATGTCTGACTCAACTTCTTTTTGAGAATTGACAAATCATAAGAGGACTTCCCAGCAATCAACATATCATCGACGTAAAGTATCAAGCATATTAAGCTTCCATCAGAACATCTCTTTGTGTAGAGACAATGATCCTCATTGCTCCGAGAATAGCCTTGGGACTTCATAAAAGCATCAAACTTTTGGTACCATTGTCTAGGAGACTGTTTAAGTCCATACAAGCTCTTCTTGAGCTTACAAACTAGACTTTCCTTGCCAGGAACTACATAACCCTCTGGTTGTTCCATATAGATCTCATCTGTAAGATCTCCATGCAAGAAAGCTGTTTTCACATCCATTTGGACTAGCTCTAAGTCCTCCATTGCAACGAATCCAAGCAACATGCGCAAAGTAGTCATCTTGACCACTGGGGAGAAGATTTCCTCAAAATCAACACCATGTTGTTGCTTAAAACCCTTTGCAACAAGTCGTGCTTTATATTTTGGAGAAGCACTATCTGATGTGAATTTCAGCTTATATACCCATTTACATGGTAAAGCTTTCCTGCCCTTTGGCAAAGGTACTAAGTCCCAAGTACCATTCTTGTGAATAGAATCCAACTCACTCTTCATGGCACGCTCCCACTTGACATGATCCTCTGTCTGCATAGCCTCTTTGTAGCAAGAGGGCTCACCGGCATCTGTTAGCATAACAAAATCTAAACCTGGAACATATCTATCAGGTGGATATGAGACACGTGCAGAACGTCTCAATGGTTGCTGAACAGGAACATGTGCAGACTGATCTGAATGGACATTCTCTTGAACATCCCTATGTGCAGCATTTTTATGCATGCTAACCGGAGGACTAGTATCCTCAAACACCACTCTTCTCACTTCAACCTCCTTAATCGGCTGTTTATGCATCTTAGAATCATTAAAAATGACATCACTACTTCTGATCACTGACCGTGTTTCAGGATCCCATAAGCGATATCCAAATTGTCCTTCTCGACCATATCCAAGAAAAATGCATTTCTTTGACTTATGGTCCAACTTCTGTCTAAGATTCTTGGGTATATGAACATATGCTTCACACCCAAAAACTCGAAGATGATCATAGTATGGTGGTTTCCCTGTCCATAACTCTTGTGCCACTTTCAGACCTTTGGCAGTACTAGGTGAAAGGTTAATCACATGAACTGCAGTCAATACTGCTTCTGCCCAAAAACCTTGTGAGAGGTTTGCATGATGCAACATAGAGACTACTCTATCTTGAATAGTTCTATTCATCCTCTCAGCTACACCATTCTGTACTGGGGTATAAGGAGCTGTAAACTCTCTACGAATCCCTCTACACTGACAGAAAAGGCTGAATTCATGTGAGGTATACTCACCCCCATTATCTGAACGTAAAGCCTTAAGCTTAGTTCCTTTTTCAGTCTCAACTGAAGCAAGCCATTTTCTGAAAGTAGGGAATACATCATCCTTCGATTTGATAGGATATACCCAGACTTTTCTAGTAGCATCATCTATGAAAGTAACAAAGTAAAGAGAACCACCTAAGGACCTAGTGGGCATAGGACCACACACATCTGTATGAACAAGATCTAAAGGCTGAATTGAAGAGTCAATGTGCGTTTTATGCACATTTCTGGTTTGCTTTCCATATTGACAATGCTCACAAAATGAAAAATCAGAGAAAGATAACACAGGTAAGTAGCCAGAACGAGAAAGATTTTCCATTCCACTACGAGATATATGGCCCAAACGACCATGCCAAATACAAGCCATAGGCTGTTCAGTAACAGCTAACAAGTGTTCTTTCTGTGATACAAATAAAGGGTAAAGTGAGCCAACTTTCCTTCCTTTTGCAATAACCATATTGCCCTTTGATATACGAAAGGACTGAGCATAGAAGACCACCTTGTAACCAAGGTCATCAAGTTGACCAACTGACATCAAACTGCGTGATAACTGAGGTACATGGCGTACATTATGCATAGTAAATTTTGAACCGTCAATGAACTGCACAACCACATCTCCAATCCCCACAACATCACACTGGTAAGAGTCACCAAGTCTCACGGTACCAAGAGACTTTGCTGCATAATTAGAGAACCATTCTCTATGTGGTGTCACATGGAAAGAAGCACCAGAATCTAGCAGCCAGGTGTGGGAAAGAGAATCAGCCATAAGTGCCTCAGATGGCACAGTACTATCAAGTGTCAACACATCAACATCATCAGAAATAGCATTAATTTCTTCAATCTTCACAGTCGAAGTAGATGGTGCAGGTAACTGTTTAACATGCCCATCAACATTCTGTCCTTTACCTTTAGCATTCTTTAATGCATAACAGTCTTTCTTCATGTGTCCTTTCTTATGACAATAATGGCATTCAATATCCCTCTTCCTTGATTTACTTCTGCTCTTATTCCGTTGACCATTCTTTTCCTTGTTCTTGCTCCTGCCACGTTGTTGATTCTTTCCTTGGTAAGAATCACGAACATTATATGCATCTCCACTCTGAGTGCCAACCATAGATTTTCTACGAATCTCCTCACTCAAGAGTGCTCCACATATGTCATCATAGACGAGTTTACCACCTGGTGCACTATTGCTAATAGCTATGCAAAATGTATCCCATGATGATGGCAGGGTGCATAACAGCAATACTGCTTGCATTTCATTGTCCATATCCATTTTCTGAGCCTGTAACTGGGAGAATATGGCATCAAACTCATTTAGATGAGCAGCAACACTATCTGTGTCCTTCATACGAAGGTCGTATAATTTTCTCATCAGATATACTTTATTTGATGCCGTCTCTTTTTCATATGTATTGCATAACTTCTTCCAAAGCTCCTCTGCACTTTCACAGTCTAATACTGTAAAGTAAACATTATCTGCTAGGTGCAAGCGAATGGTAGACCTGGCCATTTCATCTAACTCATCCCAATCATCTTCATCCATGTCAGCAGGCTTCTTTGAAATCCCATTTACTGGCTTCCATTGCCTTCTTTGAATCAGCACATCTTTAATCTGATTCTTCCATAGAGCAAAGTTTGTGCCATCAAATTTTCGGATCTCAAAATGGTCTTTGCCCTGCAAGTTATAGCTCCTCCTCGGAACGCTAGCACTAGACCCTGATCCACCGGATGTGCCTGAGACCTCTGATGCCATGATCGTAGAGAACTGAATAGAATGATAATGGAGCTAGAAGAGTCCAAACACCAACAAATAAGTGTATCAAGGAGTAAATCGACCACTATATAGTTGACTAAACCAGAAATCTGGAAAAATTTTGCCAGAGTATCCTCTGCAAAATTAGCATATGACCAGTGTCAAAGTATCATAAAACTGCAAGTACTAACATGTCTACCTGCATAGTGAATCACTGACTCCACTGCATATAATCAGTTACCCAATAGAAGCCAACTAGGCTTATCGAGCACCTATGAACAACTATCATACATCTCCTATGGCGAGGCTGGGTAAGTCTTCCACCTGCATCACCGAAGAGACCCCGACATCTGGGTGTCTCCCAGTTAAGAAAACCTCACCACGACCCTCTTTATCAAACGTAAAAGGCTTTATGCAAAGAACGTAACCGCTATATCAATGCCCACATGGACGTACATAAGCGGTATCCACAGAAGCGTACATGGTGTGTATGTGCTCAATATATGCAGTAAAATGACACTGAAAGGCTGAATACACAGCCCAAAAAACTAGCCAATAACACCTGCAAGTGTCTGTCAACTCTGATGTTTTAGGCTTTAAAAACCTGCATAAATTTGCAGCGACTGCTCCCACCAAAACTGAAAACCCCTCGAGAAACCTGTAGTTTTACGAGTGTGGCTGAAAATATAGCCCCAAAGGTTGATATTTATTGTCTGAGAAGTACAAGGAACACTCTTCTTGATGTTCTTGGACCTGTGTGAAGAGAACTACGTGCGAAAGTACTCCAAAATGGCTCCAAAAACACCCCAAAATTGCTTCAGAAATAGGCTTTAAAAGCAAAAATGAAGCTTTGAGGGACCAAAACTTGTTCAAGGTAATGCCAACCTTAGTCTTTCCCCTTCTTCAAACACCACAAGAGTGTAGCTTAGTGGCAAGAGATTGCCGCGGTTAAGCGAGCTCTGGGGGGAACAGTACTGGGATGGGTGACCTCCCGGGAAGTACCGGGAACCTCTATATTCCTTGATCGTTGAGGTCCTCCCTCGCGTGCAGCCAACGGCGCCAACGGTGACTTCGGTGACTCGGATGACAAGGTATGCCAAGGTCTATGCCTTGGTCGCCGCCTTAGTCGTAAGCCTTGGAGAAAACCTGGGGGGGGGGGAGCACGAAGACAGACTTCTTAGGTCTTACAAATGCGGTCGAACTTACAGTCTGTGACTGACCAGGCCACTATATGTTTTATTAAAGAACATATACAAAGAAGTGTCCGGTGGCCATTTGGCCTTTCACATGGACACTAACGGTAACATAATCCTGGCAAGAAACATTGGGAAGCGGTCAAAATGATTTTGAGATATCTGAGTGGCACTAAGGACAAGTGTCTATGCTTAGGTAGAGGGAAAGCATCCATTATTGGTTACACAGATTCTGACTATGCTGGTTGTGTAGACAATCGTAAGTCTACATCAGGGTACATTTTTCATTTTGCTGGAGGTGCTATCTCTTGGAGATCTCGTCTTCAAGAATGTACAGCTGTTTCCACCACAGAAGCAGAGTATGTTGCAGCAAGTGAGGCATGTAAGGAAGCATTGTGGCTTTCTCGTCTTGCTTGTGATATGGGTTTGCCTCAGCATGTACCTCACTTGCTCAGTGATAGTCAGAGTGCCATTGCTTTGGCTAAGAATCCGGTCTATCATGCAAAGACCAAGCACATTGAGGTGAGGTATCACTTCATTAGAGATTGCTTAGCCACTGAGAGCATTATTCTTGAGAAGGTTCACACTCGAGATAATGCTGCAGATGCTTTGACTAAAGCTCTACCACAGGATAGCTTTCGACACTGTTGTCACTTGATGGGGGTTACTTGACTCTTCATCTTATGGAGTCACTTGTATACTGTGTAACATGCCCATCAGGTGGGAGGTATAGTTTGTATACTTACACTCAGGTATTCTTTATCATTCTTTCTTTTTTCTCCCATAGTTACTCTGGCCATATTGGCCTTTAGTGGGAGATTGCTACCGTTAGTGTCCATGTGAAAGGCCAAATGGCCACCGGACACTTCTTTGTATATGTTCTTTAATAAAACATATAGTGGCCTGGTCAGTCACAGACTATAAGTTTGACCGCATTTGTAAGACCTAAGAAGTCTGTCTTCGTGCTCCCTGTGTACTGTGTTTCTGCGTATTCTACAGCCTCTGTGCGGAGTACTGTGTGCGGCGTCAGGAGCTCGGTTTTCTACTCCGAGCATATCGTCGTGGAGCTCTCGAGAAGGGGAGCGCAGTGCGGTGCATCGCCATCGAAATACTTCATTCAATAAATGGATGGTAGGTCCCTTGATTGCATGTATAGTAAAGATGCATAGTGCCAAGGAAACATGGAAACTTTGAAAGAAATCTTCTTGGAAGGGTTGGAAGTTTCATTTTTTTGAGATTTATATCTCAAGATGAAACCTTGACAAATGATATTTAGGAAATGAGATAGTTCCTAAAGACAAAAATTTAAATGAAAAGTCTAGTATTCTATTTCATGAATCGTGCCATTCTCCTACCATATTCAAGATGAACCTACCTTTTTGAGAATGCAAGAAGTTTGGACTTCTACCAAAACAAGTATAAGTTCATAAAATAGGTTAGGAGAAGACAATGATGATGTCCTTTGAAAAAATATTTTGAACATAAAAGCTACCACATGATGAAAGCCTAGATTTCTTTTCAAATATATCTTTCTAGATAAAATGACATAACCATCAATCTTGTATTATGGGTTAGATAGAAAAAAGTTAACATCTTCATGATATAGATGTTTAACCAATAAATTTGTCTAGAAAATAACTTTTTGGCATACTAGAAAAGTAAACATCTTCAAGATATAGATGTTTAGTGAATAAAGTTGTCCAAAAAATAAGGTTCTCACATGCTAGAGTTTAGAAACAATGGGATCCCTAAAGGTGGTTCTAAACCACAAAAATAAATAAACATGCCCAAGTTTCACTCATCCAAAGGAAAGTGCAAAAAGACTTAGTTGTTCCAAGTATGATAATCTACAACCATGATGATGCTAACTAAGCATGTGAAACGTAAGACATAAAGTTGACCTATCCTTAAAGGGATTTCTTAAAGGTGAAATCCAAAAACATGAGAGGATTCTTATACTTAAAAGCAATAGAGATCTTCTCATAAAATTCCTTCGGGTAACTACTTAAAGCTTTAGTAAGAAAGGGATCTGAAGACAAGAAGTAAAAAGCTCTTTTCATTACACATTGGTTGAGTAGAACCACTAAGTCTTGAATTTGAGGAGTTCAAGAACTTGGAACTATAATAGATTTTTTTTTGAAAACCGTAGAAAAGAAGGATGGATGTTCCATCAAAAGATTTTTCAAGTTTTTAAGACAGAGTGTAAGTCAAAGCATGAGATTTTGGAATGATCTTGTGAAGGAAACAAACCAAGAAAATATCAAGATAGAGGGAATCCCTTGACTTCAAATTTTGTTAAATAATTTAAATAAGAAGATACTTTATAAAAATATGTTTTGACTTTAGGATAAGTATCACTTAACATCAATGTGAATATAGAAAAGGGTGGTATGGCACACCAGATCTTAAACTCAGATTGATGTGTGAAAGATGTTATGGTGCATTCAACCATGGGATTATAGGTATATTTTAGTCCTAGAGTGAATCTTGAAGTAAGATTGAATCGTCAAGGAAATTAAAACTTCATATGATAGTTTTAAATTCAAAGAGGGAAAAAGCTAAAGTGTTTCTATGGTGATGCACGATGGTGTACTCTCCTTCTCGAGAGCTCCACAATGACACCATTTTCGTAGAAGCCCAAACTTTGATGCCACACACAGTACATGATACAGATAGGTTCACACTTTGGTGTGCAAGGGATGCTCATGCAAGGTCATACATACTCAAATCCATCTCTGATTTTCTATTACCACATGTTAGAGGATGCAAGACATCTCAAGAGACTTGGGATGCCCTAGAGATTTTATTTTCTACTAGTACAAAGGCAAGGAAGAACCATCTTTGGAATTAGTTCAACCAAATCAAGAAGACTCCAACCATCATTGAGTTTGTTACAAAGATCAAGGAGGTTGTTGATCAATTGGCATCCATTGGAGAGCTGATTGAAGAAGAGGCCATCATGAGGAAAATTCTCAATGGGATTAGAGGTGACAACCAATGGTCTCATCATGGATGTGCAAACTCCAGACTTCAAAATCTTTCTTGGACAACTCTTCAATCAAGAGGCCAACAATAGCGTAAAGGAAGGTAACTACTATCATGATAATTCAACTAGTGCTCTATATGTAGATAAGAAGGACAAGAAGTTGAAAGGTAAGAAGAAGGAAGAAGATGAAGAGGAGACTTCCCAAGACAGCTAGGCAGGCAAGAGCAAGTGGAAAGGGAAGAAGAAAGGACCAAAGCATGAAAAAAAAAAAAGGCTAGAATGTTCAACCTTGTGCCATATGTGATAAGACCAACCACACCATTCAGAATTGTTGGTTCAATGGGACAACCCAGAAAGGAAGCATAAGAGGTGGATATGGCAGCAATAGAGGCAAAGATGGACATAACTTCAACAATAATAATAGAGATCATAATAGAAGGGACTACAACAATTATTATGAAGATCAACAACATGAAGACTCATTGATCTTAATGAATCTAAGCCACAAGGAAGATAAATAAGATTATCATTTATTCTACATAGATTCAAGATGTTCAAATCATGTTGCACACAACATTGCTCTCTTATCTGATTTGGGAAGTCCAAAGCATAGACATGAAGTTCAAGCAGGGGATGAAACAAAGCATAGTTTGGAGAAGATTGGTAATTTCAAAGCTTCCAATGGAAATACAAATATTATAAGAAAGATACTCTATGTTCCCACTATTACAAAACCTAATAAGTGTAGGCCAAATAGTTCAGAAAGGCTTACAAGTTAGGTTCACCCAACATGGAGCTTTTGTGGAAGATCCATGACAAGGCTCCAAGAAGATAGCCAGAGGTGAGAAGCATGGTATGCTCTTTATTTTTGAAGTAGGAGAAACCAAAAACATAGCTCTATTCAACTTTGGTTCTCAAACCCTAAGTGAGCTTGAAGTGTAGCATAAGAGGCTAGCTCATGTGAATGAAAGAACCTTAAAGGATATATGCAGGAATCAAAGTGTTCTTGGATTGCCAAACATATTAAAGCAACACATGATCAATAAATGTGATGCATGTCAGATGGGGAAGGCACAGAGACAACCATTCAACCACAAAAGCTACATCCACAATAGCTTATTGGACTTAGTACATATAGATGTATGGGGGCCACGCCAAGAACCTTCATGGCTAGGATCAAGGTATTATGTCTCATTTATTGATGACCATAGTAGATGGACTATTCTTTACTTTATCAAGGGTAAGAATGCAGTGTTTGATTGCTTCAAAAAATATCTAGCACATGTGGAGAATGACATAGGTAGATCCCTCTAGAAGCTCATATCTGATGGAGGGGGAGAATACTTCACCAAAGATTTTGATGAGTTCTTGCAAAATAAAGGTATCAAAAGGGAAGTGACTACCAGACACTCTCCTCAATTGAATGGAATTGCAAAGAGAAGAAACAAGACATTGGTTGGATAAGCCAGAACAATGCTTGAAGAGAAGAGGTTGCCACATTATCTATGGGTATAGGTTATTTCAATTGTTGTATACCTTGTTAATGGACTACCATCCAAATCACTCCAAGGTATGACTCCTTATGAAGTATGGTATGGAATAAAACCTAGTCTTGGACATTGCAAGGTGTTTGGTTGTTTAGCTTATGTTCATGTACCATCATAAATAAGAGGTAAGCTAGATGAAAGGGCAACAAAGGTAGTGTTTATTGGGTATGACTCAACTCAGATGGGTTACAAGTTCTATAATCCTTCAACCAAGATATTCACAACATATGTATATATATATATATATATATATATATATATATATATATATATATATATATATATATATATATATATATATATATATATATATATATATATATATATATATATATATATATATATATATTATCTATATATTTTTCATTTTAGTTATGTTTTGAATTGTGTGTATGGCATTAAGTAATGAAAATTTTTGTTCAACTGAGGTTATTATTGTTTATATTAAGCATGTGTTTTAGTACTTTAATTATATAATTCATTCATATGTGTGTACGTAAGTGTATATGTATGTGTCTGGATATGTATGTATGTGCATGTGTATGTGTGTGTATATGTATGTACGTGCATGTGCATGTGTAAGTGTATATGTGTGTATATGAGTATGTGCATGTGCATGTGTATATGTGTGTATATGTATGTGCATGTATATGTGTAACTCTATGTGTATATGTGTGTATGTGCATGTATATGTGTATATGTATGTATGTGCATGTGTTTGTGCATGTGTTTGTGCATGTGTGTATGTGTGTGTATGTATGTGCATATATATGTGTATATATGTGGATGTGTGTGCATATATACATATGTGCATATGTATGTGTATGTGTATAAACATATACAAATGTATGTATATGCATGTGTATATGTATGAAACATGCATGTGCATGTGGATGCATTTCCATTTGCATCCATGTGTATGCATGTGGATGTGCATATACATGTATTTAAGTATATGTTAATGTGTGTATGTGTATATATATGCAATAAATACATGTCTTTTTATGTGGTTGTAGAAATGTTTGTGCATATGCATGTGTATGTGTGTGTATGTGTAAGTGTATGTGCACATGTATCTGTGTGTATATATGTGTGTGTATGTGCATGTGTATATGTGTGAAGTGCACCTTCATCATGTATAAGTGTATATGTGCATATCAATAAGTATGAGTATGCTATCTAATGAAAATAAAACAATTCAAATGATATACAAAGAATGGAAATTGTACTTACAATAGTTAGCTATACTTTTTGCTTGGTTAGCTTCTTGAATAACCTGCAATAAAGAGAGAGAGAGAGAGAGAGAATTCAAAGAGAGAAAGACGTAGAAAGAGAGAAATAGAGACAAAGAGAGGCAATAAGATAGAGTTTAGGCAAAACAACAATTCTGCATATACTTGTTTCAGCTCGTAAGCGCGGCGCAATTGCGAACGTTGGAGAGCTCTTCGATTAGATGTGTGAAATCGAACAAAGAACCTCCGATGTTTTAATTTTTTTCTTCAACAAACCGTTGTGTAAGCGATGGTAATGCATCGTAAAAACCACTTGAATTGGTGTTGCATAAGCAAAATTTTTTAGCATCACTTATGCGATGCAAAAAGCGTCGCTTATGCGGCGCTTTTTTAAATTGTCACGTTAGCGACACTCTATGCGAGCGTCGCACACCCCGTCATGCCACACGTCAAAAAAAACATTGTTTGGCTTGTTGTTTAATCGACAGTCCGTGCTCGACGCTCCTTGCAATACATTTTGCAATTTTATAGCGACAAAATTGTGTCGCCTTAACCGTTGATATGCACCCGTATTTTCCTTGTAGTGTGGTGTCTCATCCTATCATGCTCAAGCCTCCAATCCACTGAAGCCCTCAAGTCTGCTATGATGGGGTGAGTCCTTTGGAGACTCAGTTCCACACAGCTCATCACTCGGAAGATATTCTCCTACATCCCTTAGAGCGACGGAGCTTCAGTTTTGGTTTGAAGCTTAGATCTACAATAAAAGGGCAACCATGTGGTAACTCTACTACAGATGAAAGTGGATGCCCTCACCTCACTGTCGACGTATGGAGATAGCAGCATAGGGATCTATGTACAACTCCTTACATGCACATATATGAAAGCTTGAAACAATACACATAAGCAACAAAGAATTTAATGCACATCATTATAGAGACAAAACCCATTGCAAAAAATCTAGATTGTCACACCTTCTCTAATGAGTATAATAATAAGAGGTTGTGATGCTACGAGAGGCACAGAAGTGCAAAATGATGGCAAAAGGCTTCTCCAAATGGGAGGAGAGAAACACCACCAAACTCAAGCACCAGTAACACCAAAACAGTCTCCAAACGCACCACCAAGACCTCCACCTAACGCTCTAACACCATGTAGAGAGTACATGTGCGAGCAAAATGAAAAGAAGAGTGTACTCACAAAAGAAAGAATGTGAGAGACTCAAAGTGAGTAGACCAAGAAATGGGTAAACTCACATGGATTAGAAATGAGCTTGCCAAGAGCATGGAGTAGGCTCCTCAAGCTTCTAACCAAGTACAAATGGGGGGAGAGGTCCTCCTTATATAGATTTGACATGGGCTCTCCAAAGTACATCTCATGTGGGATAATTCCCCTCAAAGGAGAATGAGTACAATGGTAGAAGCAAATGGCAAGGTACCCAAATACAAAGGATATAATATAAAATGGAAATGGAATAGAAACTCCAAGATACAAAAGGGAGATGCACTCTCATATTCTCAACACATGGTAGCTTGATCCATGCCAAAAATAATATGCACCATTGACATATGGGGTAAATTCAATGGTAGGAAAGTATGATCAACAAGCATTCATTTGTATCTCTTGATCTTGGTTAATCCACATGCAAGATCATCTAGATCCAATGGCCCACATCAAATAGACCCCTCTCCAAGTTAAGAAAGCTATTTTTGTTTCTAGCCTTTGATTTCGGTTGATCCTCACATATGATAAATTCCAAATCCAATGGATTAGAAGTAACCCTCCTAACTATCCATCTATGGTCTACTTTAGACCTTATCTAACCTCAAAGTCAGGGACCTACCAATGTCCAAACTCTCACATGGATTTTGCTCATAATGGGGACCTTACAAAATAGAGTTTCATGGGACAATGGAGGTGCTATATAAGGGTGAGCCATTGAGCATATCTAACACATAATAGCTTCAAGCCAAAGACTATGTGGTAAAGTGTGACTTTTGACCATACACCTAGCCATCTCTATGAGAGACATATTCTTTCTTTCAACAAATCCATTTTTTTGACGATTATATGGCACTGTACACTCATGTTTCTAAATGTCCAAACTCTCACATGGATTTTGCTCATAATGGGGACCTTACAAAATAGAGTTTCATGGGACAATGGAGGTGCTATATAAGGGTGAGCCATTGAGCATATCTAACACATAATAGCTTCAAGCCAAAGACTATGTGGTAAAGTGTGACTTTTGACCATACACCTAGCCATCTCTATGAGAGACATATTCTTTCTTTCAACAAATCCATTTTTTTGACGATTATATGGCACTGTACACTCATGTTTCTATCCCATGTTCAACAAAAAATGCATCAAAATCAAAAGATATGTAGTCCCCTCTCGATCAGAATAGAGGGTGGCCAATTTACATGCTGAAAGATTTTCAACCATAATCAAGAACTATTTGAAGCAGGTAAATAGTTCATACTTTGATTTCAATGGATACACCCATGCGCGCCTAGAGAAGTCATCAATAAAAGTCATGAAATACAAGTAGTTCCCAAATGAATCAGGCACATACATCACTATGAAGAAGTTGCAATTTATGAGCAACTCGAATTGAATCATCCTTTGGGAAAGGGGAATGCTTCATTCTTCCTGAATATGGACTTCACAAACATGTTTACCAGGTGCCTCATGTTTAGATAGAGAGGACAATGTTTTATATTTTTGTAGTCAAAGCAAACTAGCAAAATTCAGATGAGCAAAGCATGCATGCCAAAGCTTTGCATCTAAAATAGCCTGATAATCTTGAACTGCACATGCTAAACCATTCACAGATTCTGCATAGTCTACGAGCTTATAAAACCTATGATATAAGATTCCAGAAGCAATAGTAACACCACCATTTGAGAGATCATGAACTAGATATATGTCATCAACAAATTTGACAACTAAGCCAATCCTGGCTAATGCTGAAACTGACAACATATTTTTCTTGATCCTAGGAGCATATTAAGGATTTGACAATGTGAAAGAACTACCATCAATGATAGTCATAATGATCTTACCAACTCTCATTATAGGATAAGAGGACTAACTAGAACATGTGATAGTATTCCCTGCAGGGGTAGGCTCAAGTGAACTGAAGAAATTGCATAGATTTTTGCTTACTAATAGATGAACTCCATTTACCTTTGCCCTTCTGACAGCTAACAAAGTGTTGGAGTTTGAGGTCTACAGAAGCACATGAACAACACAAGGAAGAAGAAGAATCTTGGAGCACAACACAACACTGAATGAATTACCAAGTGAACAAACAAGAATGAGTAACCCATTACAGTTATGTACATATATACAAGCTGGAGGAAAAAAAAACCTCATAAAGATGGAAAAAAGTGCCCTTGAAGTTTGAAGTGTGTTCACACACACCACTATCAAAATATATCAAAAACTCTCCCCGGGAGTGATGTTGTGAACAAGAAGTTGGCAATCATGTATAAGGAAGCCCCAAGCTATGTGGAAAGTGATCAATCCACAAAAGTAAGTAAGCCCAAAGCTTTGCAAAAAGCTTCAAACCTCTCCCTAGACAAAGCCTTTGTGAAAAGTTCTGCAACATTATCCTACATAGGCACATATGCCAAACTAATCTCTCCGATAGAGAACCTCTCCCCGACATAATAATACTGCACTTCAATGTGCTTTGTGTGAGCATGGAACACAGGGTTCCTTGCAACTACCAATGCACTCTGATTGTCGGTGAAGATGGTGGTGGAAGAAGACTTACCAACACCCAAATCAGTCAAAAGGCCTATGAGCCACACACTCAATAGTTGTTGTGAAAGATGCCCTATACTCAACCGCACCACTAGAAGTGGCCAAAATCAGCTACTTCTTGCTCAACCAAGATATGTGTGAGCTACCAAGATGAAGCCAAAACCACTAGTGGACACATAAGTGTCATAACAACCAACCCAATTAGAGTTAGAAAAAGCATGTAATTTGGTTGTAATGATCCCCCTTGGGATAAAACAATCCAAGTAGCCGAGTACCACTCAAATAGTGAAAGATGTGCTTAATCACCTGCCAATGCTTGACACGTGGGCAATGCATAAACATGCCCATCTATGAGACAACAAATTGAATATCAAATTGAGTTATGCATAAGTAAATCAAGCATCCAACAAGTTGCTGATAGAGAACAATGTCAAATACATCTACAACATCATGAAGACTCAACCATAAGCCTGTTTTCATAGAAGTGGTAATAGGTTTGCAATATTCAAGGCCAAAATGTTGCAATAATGTGTCAATGTATTTTGTTTGACACAAAGTTATCCCCCCATAAACTTGACAAGTTGAATGCCCAAATAATGATGTGAATGCCCCAAGTCTGATATCTCAAAAGAGACATGCAAATCAGCCTTAAATTTAGTAATATGCTTCTCATTAGGACCAATGAGTAGCATGTCATCAACATACACAACAATTATAAGAAGTACATCATCTGCACGCTTAACATATAAGGTTCTCTCAGTTGGAATGTTCTCAAAACCATGTGCAATCAAGCGAGCATGCATCTTTTCATACCAATCACGTGGTGCTTGCTTCAAACCATATAATGCTATTTTCAACTTGCACACTTTCTTTTCATGCTCTTTCTACACAAAACCATGGAGCTGAAATACATACACTTCTTCATGTAAGTCACCATTCACAAATGCATTTTTAATGTCCAACTCATGTACATTCCAACCATGACAAGCTAGAAGTGCACAAATTCTACGAACAGTGGTCATTCAGCATGTGTGTCCAAAGGTTTAATCAAAATCAATGTCTTTGTCTTGAGCATAACCTTTTACAACAAGCCTAGCCTTATACCTGTCAACTATTCCATCAAGGTTATGTTTTAGCTTGTATACCCATTTAGTGCCAAGGGCCTTTTTGCCTAGAGAAAAATCACAAAAAGACCAAGTACCATTCTTCATAATAGCATTATATCATGATTGCATAGGAGCCATCAATTTTTTTGAATTTTGTGCCTCATCAAAAGAGACAGAATCATTCTCATCACAAAGACTAGAGGCAATGGTTGCGTAACAATCTGATGTAAAGGACACACTATGAGAGCCTAAACAAGTATGATATGATAGAGGTGCATCTCATTTGCTATCTCTCAAAGTCTTCACAAGCCATTTAGGCATAGTTTTTGCCTCCTCCATATCATCCCTCTCATCAACAAGTGCATCATGTAAATCTGCATTAGAGATGGAATGATCTTCATCATCATGTGGAACCTTTAAAGGCTAGAGAAAATTGCCTCATTTGGAGCACTACTTGAGTTTCCATTGGTAAAAAGAGGTAGCAAGGTGTTAGCCACATATCTAGAGCTAAATGAAGTCTCCTTGCTACATGAAAGTAATGATTAAATTGCATCTTCCATAAAAACAACATCACCGCAAACCAAAATGTGTTTAGTATGTGGATGACATAGACAGTAGCCTTTGCTTTTAGAATTGTACCCAAGAAAAATACATTTCATTGCTTTATCATCCAATTTCTTGTGTTATTGTTCATGCATTAATGCATATTCCATACAACCAAAGATGCATAGATGAGCAACAGATGGTTTGCAACCATGCCAAGTCTCATATGGAGTGATGGATTGCAATGCTTTGGTGGGATGCCTATTATGTACATATGCTTCACACATAACAACCTCAAGACAAAAGTTATGTGGTAAAGATTGACTTTTGACCATACACCTTGCCATCTCCATGAGAGACCTATACTTTCTTTCAGCAACTCCATTTTTTTGAGATGTATATGGAACTGTACACTGATGTTTTATCCCATGCTCAATCAGAAACACATTAAAATCAGAAGACATGCATTTCCCCCTTGATCAAAATAAAGGGTGCCCAATTTACATGTAGACATATTTTCATCCATATATAGAAACTGTTTGAAGCACATAAACACTTGGAATTTTCTTTCAATAGATACACCCATGCTGGTGAAAGCATAATAAAGGTCACAAAATAAAGGTAGTTCTTGGAAGAAGGTGCCTGCATAGGACCACATACACCATTATGAACAAGCTATAATTTATGAGTAGCTCTACTTGAACCATCTTTTGGGAAGGATGAACGATGCATTTTGCCCAAAATAAAGACTTCACATACATGTTTAAAAGGTGTCTCAAGTTTGGGCAGAGACGATACCATTTTAGACTTTTGTAGGTGTAGCAAACTATAAAAATTCAGATGACCAAAGCGTGCATGCCAAAGCTTTGCATCTGAGATAGCCTGAGAATTTTGAACCACACATGTTGAATCATTCATAGATTTTGCATAGTCTATGAGCTTCTAAGCCCACACCATAAAATGCCAGAAGCAATAATAACATCACCATTTGAGAGATCATGAAATGTACATCTGTCATCAACAAATTTGACAACCAAGCTAATCTTGGCTAATGTTGAACTTGACAAAATAGTTTTCTTGATCCCTAGCACATACAAAGCATCTGACAAATGTGAAAGAACTATCATCAGTAGTAGTTTAAATGATCTTACCAACTCCCATTATATGATAAGAGAAGTTGTTAGCACATATGATAGTATTCCATGTAGAGGAAGGCTCAGGTGAACTAAAGAAATTGCATTGCAAGGTAAACACTCATTCTTCATTCTACACAAGATTAGAAGACCCTATTTTAGGTGTAGAGGCCTCTCCAACAACCATTCTAACCTCTTTTTTCTTTTCCTCTTTTGCATCCGATTTTGGACAACTCTTTATGACATGATCATTTCCTTTACAATATTTGCAAAACTATTTTTGCTTCTTTGTTTTCTTCTCATCTTTGCCTTCCTTCTTTGCTTGTGGAGCATTAATAGATTTTTGCTTACTTGTAGATGAAGTCCATTTACCTTTGCCCTTCTAACTAGCTAAGAAAGCTTGATCTGCAACATAAATAATGGACTTTTTTTGCTTGGACTGATCTTCTTGCAACAAAACAGAAACTAACTCCTCAAATGATAAGGCATTTGGATTTCCTTTCATCATCAATGAAAGAGTAGAAGCAAAACTCTAATATGAATTTGAAAGAACATTAAGAATAGTTTGTACAAGTGAGCTATCTGGCAATACTTCACCAACATAAATCAGTTTCTCCTTCAAATCTTTGATCTTTGCCGAAAAACTATCCATGGAATCTTCTTCATTCTTGTGCTCACTCTCCAACTGTTTTTGGAGGTAAACAACATGAGCCTCATTTCTTGCGTGGTATAAGGTTGTAAGTGTATCCCAGACATCCTTTGCTATCTTGTAAGAGCGAATGTGAGGGATAATGGCATGCTTGACAAACAAGGATATCAATGCATGTGCCTAAGCATCTCTACCATCCCAACAAAGTTGCTTTACAGTAGGTGCAATAGGAACCGCAACACAAACACGAATCTGAAGATCATCATCTTCAACACCATCTGTATCACCTTCAATAACTGTCTTCATAGGTATAGTAGGGTATTTTTTGATACCTTGCACAATATTCCATAGCCCTTTTTCTAGCAATACATGATGCATCATATATGCCCATAACAAGTAATTAGTACCATCTAAATTGTCCTCAATAGCCAACATAAGGTATACATCATTGCTTTCAGCCATTGCCATTGACTAAATATACTCATGCTAAAAAATGATTTATCTGAAAAAGTTGAACAAAACCATCCTATCAAGCTCTGCTAAACCTGTGTCAGACTTTGAGGTGCTTGAACTGGCAAATCAAAACCTATATATATGTTTGGCACAAAAGGACAAAATTGCTAACACAAGCACTGTAATAGTGCATTCAAAGGCAAAAACGAGCTTAGATTAAAAGAATTCAATGCCATCAAGAAAATTTTCTTAACTCATAATTGCCTTGAGTATGCTCACCAATTTTCATGCGATTCTGAGACTGTGACCAAAGGAGTGCTGATGGCACCCTAGATGAAGCGGCGAACTGCTTTGATACCAATTGTTGGCATTTGAGGTTTGTGGAAGCGCACGAGCAACACAAGGAAGAAGAACAATAAACTTGGAGCACAACACAACATTGAATGAATTAACAAGTGAATGTGCAAGAATGAGTAATCTGTTAGGGTTATAGGCGAATATACAAGCTGTGACTTTGCACAAAGTTGTGTGTATTTGTAGAATGAGCATATGCATGGTGTTTTTCAATTTATGACCCTTGTTGTTTTGCAAATTCATCTACATGAGTGTTTGCAAGTGTGTATATTCATCTTACACAACACTCTTCTAGAAATCATGAAGTTTGCACAAAAAAGAGTGAGGTCATCAATAGTAACAATGAGGAACAATTGCACTCCAATGGAGAGATGATGGCAAAGTTGGACGCAAACAATATAGAGAACATCAAAGCCCTTCATCTCCAAAGCCACAATCTTTTGAATTATCTTGAACTATGGATAATACAAACATCATAATGCTGCTAGGAAAACCCCTAGATGGCATCCCCATCATTGTAGGTTATTGACAAGTTTGGATTCCAAAAAAAAAATAGTTGGAGACTCAAAAGGGACAATAAAATTTGGGTTCCCAAGAAGTTATTGCACTCTTCCGATTATGTGATTGTACCATATAGGACAAACCCATTAGTCAAGCCAAGGAAAAAAAAGGGTCACAAAAGTCCAAATCACTTAAGCGTGCAAATAACTAAGTGGATTTGGTTACCCAATCATTCATTAGTGAAGGGGACTATACCACTAGACAACCAAAGAAAGCATCAAAACCTAGGCAAAGGATTAGAAAGAATACCTCAATCCATAAGAAAAGCCAATGGCCCCATAAATGGATTCCAAGTTGCAAACATGATTTACTTTCTTTATATCAATCTATTGTTGAATCATTCAGGGATCCACATGATTTTATAAAGAAAAGCTATATGCAATTATCCAAGTGCATGGCATAGAGCAATGTTCTTATTACCTTATGATGTGATGAATGTTATATATATATATATATATATATATATTCATATTCATCACATCATAAGGTGATAAGAACATTGCTCTATGCCATGCACTTGGATAATTGCATATAGCTTTTCTTTATAAAATCATGTGGATATATATATATGTGTGTGTATGCTTTTTAGTACAAAGCTAAATCATTGAGTCTAGATAGTTATAGGGTTGAAGCATTTTGAAATGTGGGGTCTTATTTTAAGATCTTTATACTATTGAACTTGGAAAGAACGCATATACAAAGACATCAATCACTTCTACAATATCTCACAAATAAAGGAGCATCTCATAACTTCAATGATATCACTTCCATTCAAATACCTCATTTCTACAATATCTCACTAATAAAGGAGCATCTCATAACTTTAGTGATATCACTTCCATTCAAACTCGGAGCATGACATGATTGATAACCCTTGAAAAATGGAGATGAGGGGTTTTTTTAAGGTGTGTGTCTATTGTTCATTTCAATCTTTCAAGCATAATAAAAAAAGTAAATAGATTGATGAAAAATAATCAGGGATGCACGATGTAATAATTGAAACAATGGACCTTGGATTGTGAGATCCAAGGTTCAAAATTGAAGTGTGACTTAACATTATCAGAAGAATAAAGGAGTTTCTGTGTGTTTTTCATGAATGAATTTCATCCTTGAAGCTTAATCTCTTTGCAATTAGTTAGAATCAATTGAAAATATAGATGAAGGCGGACTTAATACCCATGGGACCACCTGTACCTCACAAAACAAGGGTTAAATGCTTCGCATGACCAAACTTATAGAGTCTGAACGCCCACTAAGATAAAGCTTGAGAAAGGGCGAACCTAAGACTCGACTGTTTTTACATGATGGTTTTTCTTTTTGGAGAGTACAATAAATTGGAAAGACACACACCCAACCTCGTAAGGTAAAGACACCCATCTTGAAAAACTCATGGATATCCATCTTTGAGAACTCATAGATATATCAAGCCAAGATTTGAACTCAATACTTTGTCCTTGAAATGAGAACCATCAACCAGAGTATACGGACTTACAAGTTACCACACGCGAGATTGGTAATTGATAATATACTAACGATGTTTTAACGACATGAAGCCATTAACAATAGATGTCCGAAGGTTATGATTCGTCAGCCCGAAGGTCATCTATCAAGCTTAAGCATGCCTACTTCAGTTTCCACGGCGCCATAGCTGAGCTCGTAAACTGCTGCATCGCATTCCAAACCCCCACTACAGTGCAGCCGATCTTGATCCTCTAATGAACGCCATAGTCCTAGCCATACGGGTCGCACAAACAAGCCAGGCCGTAGCTCACAGTTAGGGGAGGAGTGGAAGGCGGAGCAGTACGCTCCTCCTCCTCGGTCTAGTCCAAACTCTTCCAGAAATCGCTGTCCGTTCGTGGGACGTGTGTTTCTTCTGCCTTTGTATGAACAAGAAGACGGCGGAACAAAAGGGCCGTGAGTTTTTCCACCCGCAAGGAGGCGATTGCAGCATCCACTTCCACCGCTGTTGTATGAACTGAGCCTGAGTCTTAAAGAGGGTTCAGTCTGCAGAGCCGTCGGAATGTTTCGTTTATGTGCAAAGAGGAGTCTGCTTCGTGGACGTGGATTAGTCACAAAAGGAATTTTCTCAGAGTACTATTCAGAATTTATGGCTTTACAGCTCCCCATCAATCGCTGTGTGTGGAGCAGCCGTGCTTTTGGTAATCATAATTATTCGTGGCAAGAGCCTTTCGAAGAGAAGGCTGATGCACCCCTGGGAAGCGAGCGACAGTGGAAGATGCAAGATGGGATATACCATTCCACTGCAGGGAAAGCAAAATTGTTAGTCGAGCAGCTGAGTCAACTTTCTGCAGTTGCTAATGCTGCATGTTTGCTTCAGCAATGGTTTGATGATGGGAACCATCTTCCCAAGAATATCGTAATTATTGTACTGACAGACCTCAAGCGGCGGAGAAGATTCAAGCATGCGTTGGAGGTTGCTGATTATATTTGGAACAAGAAAGTATATGAGCTGAATGATACAGATCATATGTATAGGTTGTACTTCACAGGACAAGTGGGTACTATTGAGGATGTTGAGAAGTGCGTAGAGGGAATCCCAGAAGAATGCTCAACTGAGGTTGTTTATAACCAGCTTATCTCATGCTATATTGCAAGAGGGATGATTGCTAAGGCTGAAATTACCTTTGAAAAGCTTCAACAATCCAGAAAGCTGAAGTCAGCGCTGATTTTTGGCCAATTCATGTCATTATATGGAGGTCAGGGTGACTATGACAAAGTATTCAAACTCAAGGAAGAAATGTCTTCTAAAGATATCCAACCTGACACTCGTACTTGCAATATCCTCCTCAATGTGATAGCTAAACAAGGAGACCTCGAGCAAGTTCTAACTTTGTACAATAAAATGAAGGATACTGCCATTCCTTGTGATACTTACACGCATTCTGTTGCCATTAGAGCTTACATGGCAACAGGAAAGGAAGAGAAAGCCTTAGAATTAATCGAGGAGATGATGAATTGCAGGCCAGAAGACCGCGCATTAGCAAATGATCTTATGCTTACTGTGTATGCAGATCATGGGAAGAAAAGCGAGCTTAAGAGGCTTTGGAGCCGTATACAGAGTTCCAACAAAGTATCTGCTCGCACATATGGGGTGATGATTGAGTCATTAGGAAAGCTTGGTTTGATCGAAGAAGCAGAGGATCTTGCCAGCAAGGCTGAGAGAAAGAGAGGAAGGTTGATAGCCAGGGTATTCAATGCACTGCTGAATGTATATGCAACCCATGAAAGGATGGAAGCAGCGGAAGAGTTGATGTTAAGGATCATGAGGGAGAGATTGAGGCCAAGTGCAGTTACATACAGGCATCTGGTTTCTGGCTACCTTAAGATAGGCGAACTTGATAAGGCCTTAGAGTACTTAAGGACAGCAAGGGAGAGTTTAACATATGATCATTCTGAACCATGGGCAAGTGCCTTTTTACTGGTTCTGAACCATGTGGCAGAGAGGGGTAATGTGGAACTTGCTGAGAACCTTTTTGAAAGCTACACATCTGCAGGTCCCTTTCGTAGTGTAAAAGTATATAATACATTATTGAAAGCATACTTGAATTCCAACAAAACTCCAAAGGATTTTGTACAACGCATGTCTGATGATGGATTTGCACCAAATGCTGAGACTATTGCATTGCTCAAACAGGATACACTTACCAAAGGAGCATTATGTCAATGAACATTCTGTTTTTCTCTGGCTTTCTCTTTCTTTCTCGAGTCTGACTTTGTTGATTCCTCAAGCTATCAGATACAACAGAACTGATTACTGTAGGTGCTTGATTTTTCATCTGTATGTTTTGACTTTGGACTTCACATACCACTTCACTTTGGACTTTCTTCTTGATACTCCACAGAGACAGACACACAGAGAGAGAGAGAGAGAGAGAGAGAGAGAGAGAGAGAGAGAGAGAGAGAGAGAGAGAGAGAGAGAGAGAGAGAGAGAGTCATATTAACATCTTCTGGAGGCCAAACTTGGCCTATGAGACAAAACCATGTACAAGTGTAGTAACCCTGTGTAGAAAATGAAATGAAATAAAAAGTACTCGCTACACAAAGCCATATAGGGCTGGAAAAGGTTGGGGAGACGTGGCTCTGACTTTGACTCTGACACATGGGGGATCCATAATGTGAGTGAGTAAAATACCTTAGCTACTGATGATGGGTGGAAGACAACCCAGGGTGTGGTGGTACTCCTCCACTCCATCATGCCTCTTGAAGTATGTGGTACATCAGTGGTGGTTTGAGTGCCTCTTGAAGGAAGACAACCCAGGGTGTGGTGGTACTCCTCCACTCCATCATGCGGTCGTAGGCGGTCGTAGGCTGTCCTGAAGCGTGAGATATCCTCTTGATATAGTCGTGGTCAACGATATCCAACCATGCGTGGTCGGCGTCGTGCTCTCTGTGTGCTGCAGCCTGGTGGAGCGCGAGCCCTATAGATGGACCTCTCTGATGTAGCTCAGCTCGCTAAAAGAACTGAGTAATGGTCTGCTGGGTACTCGCCCGTGTCTGATGTGTGGGCTGTAGTGAACGCTCTCGCCTCTCGTATGCTGATATGAGGAAGTGTCACAAGCGCCGCTGGTCTCCCATAGTCATGCACGACTGGAGCGACTCTATCTGAAACTGTGCTCGTAGGTCTAAGTATGCTGGGCATATGATAACAAAATGCTCCTCACTCTCTACCTTTGTCTGGCATACTGGGCACCACCTCTCCTCACGGGGGACTCCCCTAGATCGACCCCTCTCAATCTAGAGCTGATGTGATGAAATCCCGAGCTGCCCAATGACGACTCGAAGGTGGTGGGATAGGTATGTATGCATGTATCTCGGAATCTCGATGAAGCCCTCGTCCGATATATGTAGAAAATGCTCACGGTAATAGAGCATTTTCGGTGGCAATGTATCCCTAGGTCTCACCCATGTCCCCTGTATGTATGTATGCAATATCTCCTGACGAATGACCCTATTTCTCTCTTGATAGGAGAGCGAGTAGGTGGGTGCATGTAAATCGTATTGAAGTGGGGGTAGCCTGTCTGTCAAAACCATGGTGGGCAAGCGAGTCTCGTGTCTGTGCGTACCATGAGGAGGTGTCGTTTGCTAATGCCATATCACGTGATGCCTAGAAAGCACGATAAGCAATGCTCTTTGTATCCATGCTCCGAAGTCTGTGTAATAGGTATACTGTCTCGAATAGTGTCTCACCTAGCATCGGTGGTGGAGCGAGCTTTGCTCTAATGATATCATATGGTGCTGAAGGCTTGCTGCAGATAAGTCTCTGGCAATCATGAGGATCTGTGGCCTCTCCAATGCTGTCCATACTGATGTAGCTAATCTCGGCCCCTTAATGGCTGCCCCATACATGAGCGTTGGCATAACCAAAGTGTCGAAGAGCCACCCCTTTGTGCGGGGCTCTTGAAAATATGCCTAGTGGCATTGTCTCTCCATCAAAGCTAGTGCTGCGTACCCACGTGTGATGCGGTCACGGGATGTGTGAGACATAGAGAAGACCCTTGATGCTGCTGTAACTGTCACTCCCAAGTAAACATATGATCCGACCACCTCGATTGGTCCTTCTTCTGTTGCGAACTAACTATGTCTACATACCTGCACTGATGTATGAAAGATCATGACCTTGGTTTTACCCAGGTTCACAGATAACCCTATGTGTTTGCAAAATTCATCTAGGCCATGTAGATGATGTTGTAGACCTTCTGCAGACCTTGAAACTAGTACAATATCATCAGCATATAAAAGAATATGGATAGTGGACCCGCGTACCTCAATGCCAACACCTTCCTGCTGCTGTATGAAGTCCACTATCTCATCAATGTAGAGACCAAAGAGGGTGGGTGAAAGAGGACACCCTTGCTTCACCTCGATAGTGCTAGCAAGTGGATCAGATAAGCCCCCTGGACATCTGACTCTACCAGATACTCTCGTATAAGGCATAGATCCCCCATATCATCTCCTTTGCAGCTCCGATATCAAATAGTCGTATGAAGAGTCATTCCATGGGAACAGTGTCAAATACTTTGCGGAAGTCCACAAAGAAGCAATATAATCTCCTCTTCATCATCCTTGCCGGGTCGAACAGGCATCTCAGGGTGAAGATGTCAATGGTAGAGTAATCTCATATGAAACCTGCCTGTCCTGGAGCCTTGATACACTTCCTCTCAGAGAGAGTACTCAACTCTGTCTCTAGTACTGCCCCATATAACTTGGCCAATATAGGGCCAATCATGATCGTCGGGTATGTAGTTGGATCCATAGTATCACCTGACTTATGAATATAGGCACTATGGTTTGCTCAGTTCATGAGTCAGGGAACCCTTCAACCATAGTACAAAGTGAGTTTTAAAAACGAGTTTTAAAAACGGGTTTTAAAACGTTTAGTACGTAGGGTACTAAAAAAATGGAAATAAAAAATGAGTATTATATTTTGTCGCAACATTTTTTTTCAAAAAAACCATGAACAATGCATGTTTAGCATTCATTTACATATCTAGTGGTAAAAATACATAAAAAACTTAATCTACAACCTTATTGAACTTAGAAGATAATACTAGAGTAGAATGTATATATCAATGATGAACCATGAATGTCAGAACTCATGAGTCATGACTCAAGTCTCATATAAAAATGGTAAAACCATATCATAAGTCTAAATCCAACAAAATACATCCATGATCCAAGTGATCACTATCACACTATGTCCAATATGTCCAAAATATATGAAGCATGCTATACAAACTAAAATCTAAGATGACTCTGCAATGTCTTCGGTAGAGACATCATCTATGGGCTCATCATCAAATGTTCCCTCCCTGCTTTCGTATGAAGTCCACTATTTCATCAATGTATAGACTAAAGAGGATGGGTGAAAGGGGGCACCCTTGCTTCACCCCGATAGTGCTTGCAAGTGAGTCAGATAAGCCATATGGACATCTCACTCTACCGGATACTCTCTCATATAAGGCGTAGATCCCCCATATCATCTCATCTGGAACTCCAATATCAAGTAGGCGTTTGAAGAGCCATTCCCTGGGAACTGTGTCGAAGGCTTTGCGGAAGTCCACAGAGCAACATTATAATCTCCTCTTCCTCACTCTTGCTTGGTCGATCAGGCATCTCAGAGTGAAGATGTGGTCAATGGTGGAGTAATCTCGTCTAAAACTTGCTTGTCTTGGGGCCTTGATACCCTTTCTCTCTGCGAGAGTGCTCAACTCTGTCTCTAGCACTGTCCCATATAATTTGGCCAATGTGGGGTTAATCATGATCGTCCGATATGTAGCTGGATCCATAACATCACTTGACTTACGAATGGGCATTATCATGTGCTCAATCCATGAGTCAGGGAACCCATCAACCAGTGCATGGTTGAAGAGGTGGGCAATGAGTGGTGCTAGAGTCGTGCATCCGTATATGAGGTGCTCTTTCTATAAACTGAATTGGTCACCAGCTCTGCCATGCTGCGTATGTGAAATAGCGCGGCTCACCATGGTGGATGTGAAGAAGTAAGAGGTAGTGGGGTGTGAGCTCTGCAGCTTGGGAATGGGGGGCTGGTTTGGGATTTGGTATAAGCTTTGTGCGTAGCTATGCCAAATGCTCGGGTCTCGAATGGATGTCCATTGTCTCCTCTCCCTTAGATGTCGCCATGCCACTACACTATCCCGACTCATGAGCAAATGGTAGATATCCCAGTACTATCTCTCCTCCCACTCTCGCCGCTTGCGGTGAGTAAGGCTCTCCATGCGACGTTGTGCTTGTTTGTGTGTAATATCCCCTCTATGCTTTAAAATCTGTAGATGTTTCCTAAGTTCCCGACAATCTGCATCATACTAGTGGTTCCGAGGCATGGATCTTGTGTGTGGAGGATGTATATGTGTGCGATGTGGAAAGTTGCGAATAGTTGAGTCATGAAGGATGGTGGTGATCTATAACGTGACTGTGTCCAAAGGTGAAAATGGATCGAGGGAGAGTAGGCTAGTGTGTAAGTGGTGTACGTACATGTGTGAGAGCTCATGTGTGAAGTGTATCGTGGTGTATGGCTCAATGGCCGAGGGAGGATCTAATGGGATAGGAGATGAAAGTGTGAATATTATAAACGTATGGTCAACACCAAGTGGGCATCGTTGAGTACTAAGTGAGGGGATAAGTGAAGCTCTAGAGATGGTACCCAGAATGTAGTTGATCGTGCTCTCACCCCCTCCTCCATGAGCGAAGCAAGTAAGTATGCCCGAACTTGGCCAACCGTTCATCCTCTTATATATAACGAGATGGTGTCAACTACGTAGCTCAAGCATATGTCTGCAATACTCGGTGGTGTGCTGACCCATATCTCCTGATACTCTACTAGTGTCCGTCTCATCTAGGTCTCTACCCCTCATGAGATGTGGATGATCCATGTGATATGCCTCACACTTATCTGACTGGGTGCGGCCATTGAAGTCCCCCATAAGGAAGACTTCACCTAGGGTGTTGGAGTGTAGTATCTCATTTAAAAGTGTTGTGTATGGTGAGTCTCTGTCCTGGATTGGTCCCCCAAGGTCCTGTCCTGCGTATCGGGATCCGCCTGGTGGGAAGTAGGATATGGCAATGTAGATCAAGATCCTTGGTGCTATCTCCATGTTGTTCCACATGTATCATGCCTCCTCGTCTCTCTCTAGTATATGGATCCGGTTTTGTATCTCTTGTCTAAATATGATGGCAACACCTCCCGATCCTTGTGTTGTACTTTGTCTTGTTGTGCTCCTGAATGCAGACTCCCAATGAAAACCTGCAATGCCAGGTAGGCCTCTCTTTAGGCTCTCGTGGGTCTTTGTGATGCAAGCAAAGTCATGTGACTCCAGGATCTCCTCAAGTCTGTCTGTTTGTGTCGAGAGTGCCCTGTTGCAGTTCCACACTGCTCCTCTGAGTGGTGCCTCTTGGTGTAATGATGTCTTATAGGCCGTGTGGCCCTATTTGATAGGGCGTCCATCTATGAAGACCTTATCATTATAGTAAAAGGCCTTCCTTCCCTCTCAATGCGCCTGGAGTATCTGTGGCATGCAAGCATGTCGGTGTGCTACCTGCATCCTCGTGAGGTCCTTGTCCATGTAAAGGGTGCCGCCAGGTAGTCCACGTAATATTGATCGACGTCTAAAAAAGGAGGTCCGTGTCTCCTCGGAGCTCATCTTAAGGATGAGTGCTCGCGAACGAGATGTAACGCTCCCTGCCCTCCATGCACCTGTTAAGGGCAGGCTCTCGTATCCAAGTCGATGGCAAATGTCCGTGGCGTCTGCCTTCAGTGATGCTCCCTCCGATAGGCCTGTAATCCGAATGTGGAGTTTTCGAATGTGTCGAAGTCTGTATTCCTCTAGTGTATCTTGAACCCGTGTGAGCTTTTCCTTCTTCACGTCTTCCTTGACTTCCTTCCTCACTTCTTCTTTGACCTCCTTTTTAATATTTTTACTCACTACTTACTCAACTATTTTGTGTTGCTTCCATCTCTTAACTTATGTGTTCTTGCATACCTATCTTCCAATCATTCTTGATTTCTTCTTTTAAGTCATCTAGCTTTGTGATCTCTTTTTCTTTTGTGGAAATTTTTAGCTGAATGATTTCTTCTTAAAGCTTATGCATCTCAACTTTCCATTCATCTCGATCTTCTTCGAGAAATTTGACATGTTCTTCTAGGGCTCTTATTCTATCTGTGGCCTTCCTCATTTCTTGATTGAGTACTTGGTGTTCCTCCTTCTTTGCCTCTATGATTGCTTTAATTATCATGTCCTCCACTTCCTTTCTTTCAATCCGAGCCATGTTGTTTCTCAATTGGTATAGGTATGTGTTGGCATCATATGGGGAGAAGCAAGTATGGCATACATGCAGATCTAGCACTAAGGCAACCTATTAAAATTTTTCCAAACCTTACATCATTATAAAAGTGATTCTCATCACTAGAAACCCTTGTAAATACCGTTTCATCTTTTTGTAGCTCCATTTTGTACAAGCCGAGGAGTCCTCGAGCTTGGGGAGCCTTAGAAGTAGTTGCCTGCCAATTTTCATATTTTCTCGTTTGAGCCCTCAAATAAGCCCTGGAACCTAATTTTTAACTAGGCCGGACACTAGGTCTGGACAGGGCCAAAGCTAGTCAAAAACTATAAATAGAGCTAGAGAGCTCATTTTTGGGCCAGCTTCTTGTAGTTTTGAGCTTGTATGAGAACTTGGTTATAATAGAAGTGATTCCATTGTCTTACTCTCTTTGTTTTTGCCGTGTGTGCGCGTGTGTGTATGTGTGTGCATGTTTGTGTGCTTCTCACTCACACATTTGTGCCTTCACTTGCTCGAGGTCTTCATACCATCCTCATGTCTTCCCAGATTGACATTAAAGGAGGTGCTACTCATCACTGAGCTACACCAAATTTTGGCGCTGTTGCCGGGGATTGAGCTTTGAGGACGAGCGTGTGATGGTAAGACGTAGAGAGGACGCGTTGGAATGGTAAGTAGTAGGTAAATTTCTGATTTTTTTTCCATCTCCATCTCCATCTTCATCTTCTTCACCACCTTATATTCCCACTTCCAAATCATTTCCCTCATTTGCTTTGTGCGAGTTTGAGAGAGAGCGAGTGTGTGTCCTTGTTTGTGTGTGTTTTTTGTATGTTTCTTGCAGGTTTCAGCTCCATCATCATCTCCAGCAAGCTCAGCAGGTACGGATTTTTGTCTGCGCAAGCCCCGAGGCGTCGAGCTCGAGCTATCGCAACACTCCGGAAACTTCACCCGATCACAATTCTGAGTGCACCATGACACTGCGTAGGCCTAGAGCTCCTAGGATCACTAGACAGAACAACAAAATTCACCATAACCCGACCTATCGCGACACCTCGAAGTATCGCGATACCCCCGACTTATCGCGACACCTCAAAGTATCGCGACACACCGAAGTATCGCGACACACCGGAGTATCGCGACACTCCCGACCTATCGCGACACCTCGAAGTATCGCGACACACCGACCCCACCTATCGCGACACACCGGAGTATCGCGACACTCCCGACCTATCGCGACACCCCGACCTATCGCGACACACCGACCCCACCTATCGCGACACTCCCGACCTATCGCGACACCTCGAAGTATCGCGACACACTGACCCCACCTATTGCGACACCCCGACCTATCGCGACACTCCCAAGTATCACGACACTCCCAAGTATCGCGACACTCCCAAGTATCGCGACACCCCGACCTATCGCGACACCCGACTTATCGCGACACCTCGACCTATCGCGACACCCGACCTATCGCAACACCCCGACCTATCGCCACACTCCCAAGTATCGCGACACCCCGACCTATCGTGACACCCCGACCTATCGCGACACCCCGACCTATCGCGACACCCCGACCTATCGCGACACCCCGACCTATCGCGACATCTCCACCTATCGAGACACTTCGACCCGACCTATCACGATACATGGGCTTAAAGCATGAAATTTTAGAGTGAATTAGTTGAGTGAATTGACGTATATTTGGGCTTAATTTTGGACACATTAGGATAACATTAGAGCCTTAGGAGTGGGCAAAAGACCTAGAAACCAGGGAGAAATCTCTTGAACCCTGAGAGTCTGTTTTGACCCCTAAGTGCCTGATTGGTCATAACTTCACCATACGAACTCCGATTGATGAGATTTTGGTCTCGTTGGAAAGCTTGTTGAGAATCCTACGTGGACCTCGACTGGTTTTTGTAAGAATCATACGCGGAGTTTTAGAACATGTATTTTTAAGTTGACCATTAGGTGGAACTAGGTGGTCATAAGATTTTGGGGGATCAGTGAGTTACTCCAAGGGGGGTCCATAATTGCTGATGTGTGTCTTTCAATTCATTGTGGTAAATGAGCTATATTAACTTGTGAAATTTTGCAAGAACATTGCGTGCACTCAAGGTATTCCAAGGCAGGCTAGCAAGGGTGAGTACCAAGCTTGGGAGAAGGCTTCCTGGGCTGGTGTAGAAGTCTGAGCAACCAGAGTATTGAGGTTGGGAGTTCTCTCAACCCTCCTTTGTCAATTCCTAGCCTAGGCTAAGTATGACTTAGGTGTGGTAATTAATTAGGTCAGCGTCAGGCACGAAATAAGTCTAAGAGAACTAATCAACCAAGTGCAAGCATTAAGTAGGACTTAAGTGCGAAAACCCTAAGGGAAAAAAGTAAACTTGAATCGATCAATTATCAAGCGCAAAATTCACTTAAGTATTCCTGACGACGTGATATCAGACAAGATCGTAAACATAATAATCAACTAAAAAGAACAAAGTGATTGGTGCCAAGTAACCTGCAATGAGAGTGTACTTGGGACCAAGGGGATAGAGAAACCAGGCATATGAACCTTAGGTCAGGCAGACACTTAGGCCGAGACAGACAAAGCCTCAGATCTTCTGAAGCTAGTGTCAATCACACTGCTAGGTCGTGGGCCCAGCAGTTGAGTGATTATCCATACACTCCCCGATCAGAAACAAGTGATTCTGAGATGTCCTATAACATGGAGAGACCTGTAGGCAGTTCAGGGGTGGCTTATCTAGGAAAGCTAGAAGGACTTTACAAGACTCAGTTGGAATACATCAGGACTAATCGTCTAGGTGCTCGCATCTATGAAGACGGCCTGAGAAGATCTGTGGTCCAGATTAAGAACCCCGATCAACCCCATGGACTAGAACACCCGGTAGTCAAGTTCGAGAATGGAGCATACCTAGATAAAGAGGGGACTATATATGTAGTCACCACTCTTCCTGATAGAACAGATGAGTTTGGGAATGTGATTGCGGAGACCGACATGGGTGATATAGAGCAAGGGAATTTAGAGAGAGAGCCAAGAACTCCCCGTGGTAAATCCGTCTTGACCAGAATCATGACTCCAGAGTGGATTCCATAGGATAATAAAAGCATAGATTTGCTTTTAAACCGAGAAACTGATGAGGCTTTTTGGAGGTATAAACCTGCCCAGCCTCAGGAAGTAAGTGCTCTCACAATCTATGAGTTTAAAGACTCTGATAGCCCAGGCAAAGTAACCTACCTAGACAATACATCAGAGAGGATCTTCGTGGTCACCGAGCATGGAAGACATGCCTACACATGGAAGGGTGAATTTGTTTTTCCCCAACCACGGTCCAATATGTCCTATAGTCACCAAGGAGCTGGCACCTCTCAGGCTCATGGAGCTCAAGGAGATAGAAGTAGAGATAGACCTGAAGTAAGCTTTGCCAACCTCCAGGGAAGAGAAAGAAGGAGAACAGGGACAGATAGAGAAGAAATCGAGAGATTTAGAGACCCAAGGAACCAAAGAAATGCTAATGATTTTCCTTTGCCAAGGCCGAGAGAACACACTAGGACCCTGAGGCCAACTCAACTGGTGAAGTCCATGAAGAATTACTTCGATGGCACTGGAGACCCTTATGACCATGTGGCAGAATTTAGGCAAGTCTTGAGAGCTGAACAGGTAGAGGACCAATTCACACAATATAATGCTTTTGGTCTAACCCTTAGGAACACTGCCCTTACGTGGTTTCAACCACTGAACGAGAGGCATTTCAAAAACATAGACCAGCTCCTAGAGGCTTTTATCATTGAGTTTTCTAAGAGTGGCATAAGGCACAACACTTCCTCACTAATTCATAGCTTTAAGCAAACACCTCAAGAGACGGTCAAACTAGCAGGAAGACGGTTTAGGCAATACCTAGAGAGGTGCCCGATGCCTGAGTTACCCACACCAACCAAGCAAGTGGCTTTTTTCTTAGATGGATTGCTGAGCACCAAGCTCAAGTCATATGTGTATCTGAAGGACCCCAGAACTATAGAAGAGTGCGTGCGCATGTGCATAGACATTGAGGATAATCTAGGTGATGAGGAGTTAGAACTATCAAAAATCTATAAGGATTTGGATAGCTCTAGTAGCCTCACATCTGGTCAATCCACATCCATTGAGGAACTTGCCGAGAAGGTAGCTCAAAAACTAGGTGTCTCTAGCAAACAAATTCCAAGATTTGCCCCAGTTAAGCGGTGCTACACTTGTGGAGGTGACCATATGGCAAATGTATGTCCCATTATGGCCCAACCCCAGGTGAATCCTAGTAGCCAGTACTGCACCATAGAGCGAAGGTACACCAACCACACTGCACAGGACTGCCCATATAACAAACAAAATGTTAGGCAAAATTACCCTCAGCCATATCCACAACAGGGTAGATACCAGAATCAGTACCCACCACAACAATACAACAGACCACAGCAACCTTATCAGCCACCTTATCAAGGGCAGCAGAGACCTCAACCAGTCCTAGTGCAGCAATCCCTTGCTCCAACCAATGTGATCCCAGTGAAATATGCATCTGCTGAAGAAAATCCGAACAGAGCCATAGTCCCAGTCACCCCATTGCTATCAGACAACGATCCAAGTGACCATAGTTTTGACTCCACACATATTGATAGCCCACAAGCTTACTACATGCAGTCACCCGAGCATAACGAGTCATACTATTATGAGGACCCAAGTGAAAATAGTGGGGAGCCTGAGTATGCTAATGTCATGTACACAAACCCCAACTCTAGACCTCAACCTAGGCAGGTACGAACCCCATTTCCTAGAGGACCATGCTTCAGATGTCAGGGAGATCACCTTATACGTGATTGTCCATTGCCTGCCCCTACACAACCCCAACCAATGATAATTCAGGGTTTCTGTCAAGACTACGGAAAAGAGCATCTCCTACGAGATTGCCCAAAGAACCCTAATAACATGCCTAAAATCACTCCTATCAACATCATTGGGTTAGTGGTAGACTCTACGGGAAGTATAACTTCCACAGCCCCAGTGCATGTGGTCACTAGAGCCCAAGCCTTGCAGCAAACTCAAGGAGTAGGGTAGGAAAAGAGTTCTGAGGTTAGTGAGACAGAGAGTGTAACCAAGAAAAGGACAAGGGCATGGAGAGATAGCCAGGAGAGAATGAAAAGACAATGGTCACAGAAAATGAGCGAACTTGAAGAAAGCTTGAGAGAAACCAAAGCAAAGATAAGTGAACTCGCATCTCAAAACCACTCTCACACCACCCCTCCACCACCTTCCCCTTTACCCGCCAATCCATCTTCTTCCATTCCCCAACCTTTCAATACACCACCCTTAACCCACCCACCACCCAGAGTAGGATCAGTCCTAGCCGATCCCACTCCTGAAGATCTAGAGATGATGCTTAAAGCATATCAGGCCAGAATCCAAGAAGGGCCCAATGTAACAGATCATGAGAAATGTTACCCTAGAGCCAATCTAGAGATAGAGCGAACAAACCTTTGTGCTAAAATGGTCAAATTCGTGCAAGCCATGTTTGAAGCCAGTCGCTTGTTCAATGGCTCTAACCCCATCAGAACACCATTGCACTTTGATGGTCTATTGGATAGATTGGAGAGGTTACTTGCAAAGTCTGGAAAAGGAGCCACCTCCCAGGCTAAGGAGAGGGCAAGTGATAGAATAAGCATTCCTCCCCAGGGAGCTTATGTGCCTAACTCCACTGAACTAGACACCTCTTCTTCTATGAATAGGTATTCACCAGAGTTCCTGAGAGAGATTCAAGAAGAGAAGTGGGCAAAGGAGAGTGAAGTCCCTCCTCCGATTGAACTCGTGGATGACGCACATGATCAGTTCCCACAGGACATCCCTTCCATTTATGAAGAACACGAAAGTGTCCACTCTCATGAGAGGTTAGACTTTGAGTCTAATTCCTTGCAAGAGTTACCACATTTCACAGGCCCATGGGAAACCAAGTCTACTTGCCTGAGAGCACCCACAGTCATGATAAGAAACGAAGATTCAATCATACCTAGGAATACAGAGGTAGTAAAAAACACTAAAGTGCAGTGCAATCTCACTTTAGAAGAGCTACTCAAAGTTAAGCCAGAAGTGTGGAAACACGTAGCCAAACAAGTGCCAGACATAGCGAAATCGTGTTCCCAGGTAGGATCTCATAGAACAATGCCTGAAATACCATTGGATAAGATAGGAGACATGAGTGAAGGAGAAGAAGGAAATGCCTATCTCCCAATTACCCATCAGGGATACACAATCAAGGCAATTTTGGACTCAGGTGCAGGAGTTGCAAGTGCTACCACTTCCCTATGGAAGCGTTGGGGCAAGCCAGCACTCCGACGGACGAGAATGAAATTGCAGATGGCCGATGGTCATATTGAAAGGCCCTTAGGATTGCTAGAAGGAATAAATCTCACTTTATGTGGTGTTGAGTTTGAGCATACTTTTGCTATATGCTACTTTAGCAAAAACCAAGCCTACGAGATGATTTTGGGAAGGCCATTTATGCGGCAATTGCAAGTGGTACAGGATTGGAGAACCAATTCCTTGTATTTGCAACATCTAGGTGTTACAACCAAAGTCAATCTCAAGGATTACTCTCATAGAGATGTACCGCCTATTCAATGGAATCCCATCCATAGAGCCAAAGATGAGATTGAATCTGTGCATTCCATAGGATCCGGATCCTCGTGGATGCATGAAGACACTCACTTATGGATGTGTAAGGTAGCAGTAGAAGAAGAGAAGAGAGAGAAAGCCAGAGAGGTAGGTGCAAAAGAAACCCATAGATCAATTCAAGACCTAGCCTATGCACCGGTAGTTTTTCCTGACGAAGAGTTTGAGCCTCACGGCTGGGCTGAAATTTTAGCAACAATGGATGTAGCCATCAATGAAGAGCAGTGGACACCCCACTGTGATGAGGATGGCTATGACATTTCAGTCTTCTCAATAGAGCCAATCATGGGAGATGCAGTTTTAGAAGAATGCGAACCTAGCCCTGATACATTTGAGGATGCAAGTGACTCCGACTTAGAGCCAATCATTATGGACCCACCTTTTGCATCAGATGAAGAATACTTCTATGAAGTAGAATTTCAACCCTAGAGGCATGGAGAGCTTACAAATGATGTAAGGCTAGCCACACATGTGACCCCGAAGGAAGAAGGAAAGCAAAGAAAGAAGAGAGAAGTCACGCTAGAAGAGGAAGGATCTTTGTTTGAGGTCCCGAAAAATTTTAAGAAGTATGAGATAGATGACAGGAGAGTCATGATCAGAATGCCTAAACGAGAGGCGCAATCAGGGGAGGCCTATGATAACAAAGAAACTACCAAGAAAATAGTGGTAGCCATGGAAGAAGGAGAAGAAAGGTGCACCTACATAGGGCATGACCTGACGGAAGAAGAAGAGCAAGAGTTGGTAGCTTTGCTAAGAGAGTACAGAGATGTATTCGCTTGGAGCTACAAGGACCTGAAAGGTGTAGACCCTGACATATGCTCACATACAATACCCATGACTTCAGAGGCTAGGCCCTCTAAGCAAAAGCCATACACATGCAATGACAACTATGCGGCCAAGATCAAGGAAGAGATAGATCGCTTGGTTGAAGCTGGATTTATCTATGAAATTGAGCATATTGAATGGGTATCCCCCATTGTAGTGGTGCCCAAAAAGAATGGCAAATTACGTGTATGCATTAACTTGAAGAAGGTTAATGCAGCCACTATCAGGGATAGTTATCCGCTTCCTATCACCGAGCATTTATTAGAAAGGGTAGCCAGCAAGGAAGTGTACAGCTTCCTAGATGGGTTCTCTGGCTACAATCAAGTAGCCATTGCACCAGAAGATCAGCATAAAACGGCTTTTGCCACAGAGTGGGGCATATTTGCCTTTCGGGTAATGCCATTCGGGCTTACCAATGCACCTGCTACCTTTCAAAGATTAATGTGTCACATGTTTAAAGAGTTCTTGAGGAAGAATTTGGAAGTCTATGTTGATGATCTTTGCGCTCATTCCAACATTAGACAGGCCCATATACCTGAACTCAGACAAATTTTTTATAAATGCAGAGAATATCAAGTCTGCCTGAACCCAGAAAAGTGTGTTTTCATGGTCAGGCAAGGCAAAATTCTAGGACACATAGTGTCTAAGAACGGCATATCCACTAACGAAGAGAAAGTGAGAGCATCGCAGAACTACCTAGGCCAAAGAACGTCAAGGAAGTACAGGCTTTCATGGGGCATTGTGGTTACTACCGCCGGTTCATTCACATGTATGCTGTCATTGCAAAGCCCATGTACGGACTTCTAACTAACTTTGAGTGGACTAATGAATGTGAGAATTCCTTCAATGAGCTTAAACGGCGATTATGTTCAGCACCAATCTTGACCACACCAGATTGGAATAAGCCTTTTCATGTTCATGTAGATGCATCCAATTATGCTATTGGGTGTGTACTCGCACAACCTACGGGTGAAGGTAATATGGATCTCCCTATTGCCTATGCCAGTAGACAATTGAATGCTGCTGAACGGAACTATACAACCACCGAACGAGAAGGATTAGGCATGGTGTACGCGGTTAAAAAGTTTAGACACTATTTGCTTGCAAATAAGTTCAAATTTTTTACTGATCACCAAGCTCTAATGTACCTGGTGAACAAGCCATGCAATACAGGCAGATTAGTAAGATGGTTTCTCTTACTAATGGAATACGATTTTGAAGTTGTGGTAAGGAAAGGGAAGACTCACTTGAGAGCAGATCATCTCTCTAGACTCATGTAGCTCAAGCGTAAGCACCACCTCCTTTACTTGTCAATCCGCGGAGACGTGAGGACCGGTATGAAGACCACGAGCAAGTGAAGGCACAAGTGCGTGAGTGAAAGCACACAAACATGCACACACATACGCACACACGCGCGCAAAGTAAGATCAAAGAGAGGAACAATGGAAAGCTTAGATTGCAAAAGAGTTCTCTTACAAAAGTTCTATTCTCTAACCAGCTAACCTCAAAAATGAGCTCTCTAGCTCTTTTTATAGTTTTTTGACTAGTTTTGGCCCTGTCCAGACCTAGTGTCCGGCCTAGTTAAAAATTAGGTTCCAGGGCTTATTTGAGGGCTCAAACGAAGTCTAAAAATTATGAAAATTGGTACAATGGTACTTCTAATACTCCTCAAGCTCGAGGACTCCTCGGCTTGAACAAAATGGAGTTACTAAAAATAGATAATGGTATTTACAATGGTTTCTAGTGATGAAAATCACTATTTTTGTAGGGGATTCTTCTGAAAATTTGACATACACTTCTTGGAGCTCCCTACTTGCTCTCTCTTCTTCTATGTCCACTTCTTTGATGTGCTTCCATGCTTTGTCCTTGACCTTGAGCTTCAACACTCCCCCCCCTCTCGAGTCTGTCGTCCCTGACAGACCCTTGTTGTAGTGATTGTTCCAAGTAGTGCCTTGAGAGGGAGTGTCCCTTCTGTATGAACACAAGTCGTCCGACGTTCTTCATCTATCACTGTGAGTCTTTGCAGGTTGTAGTCTCTTGGTATGTGCTTCTGCCTTGTATTCCAGCATGACTGTGTCGTTGTGAGTCTCCGTTGATGTTTTCTAGATCTTCCAAAGTTGATCTTCATAGTAGTCAAGCCAAGTACTCATAACCCATATTGAGTGATGGGTAAGTGTGTTCGTGCATGGGTTGAAAAAAGTATGTGCCTTGTGCACGGCCTTGTAATGTAGCCCTACGCATGCTTACTTGGAAAATGCATTGGAAGAAGTATGGTGCAAAAATTGCGGGTCTTGAGCTAAGTGCTCAAGGGTATGCAGACGAAGAGGTTTCCTAAACTATCATGGTTATGGTGTTTCCAGAGTAAAGATACTTACCATGGCGAAGGTTGATGGATGTTTGCCTCTTCGTGTGGTACACTCGGCCTTTGGGATGGAACCTTGTTGATGAATGTCCATGTTGATTGTCCACTGATGAGATCTTTTGAGTGGTGGATCCCCTCTCCTCTTTTCAAAGCAACATTTGTCACTAACAATGTGCATTTCTGAGCTTGGGCTCATGCACGTTCACTTCCCTATATTGACACTCAGAGGAATATTGGACACGTGCCGGTTTCTAAGAGATTACCATGCTGATTGACATAGACCATTCACCAGTGCTACTGTTCCATACTGGTTCAGGAAATACTGAGAATTGAATTGCTTTATATTCCTTGGCAAGCAACATCGGATAACTACACCAAGCTGTGTTTCACATATACTCTTTAGCTCACCATATGCAGGAGTCTTCTCCTCTAGAACTACCTTTTGCAGATATCTCCTTGTATGCTCTGGTACATGAAGTAGTTAAGCATCACGCAAGTTGCGGACCTTCAAGCTCTTCATTCCTACCATGGTAAGAGAAAATCATAGCTGTAGATGCCATGTTCATGCCAAATGCTTGTCCTCTACCAGATAAGGCAGCAATAATCTCACTGCTGGCCGAGACACACTGGGAACAAGCTCTCTCCCACTTCTCTCTCTTTTTTTTCTTTTTTTTTTTTTTTTTTTTTTTTTTTTTTTTTTTTGAGGAACAGGATATCACAAAACAAGAACACAAAAGTTAGTATCAATAGAAATGTTCGACATATGTCACTGTGCTCTTGTGCATGGGATTCTCAAGTGTGTCTATGCACGGCCGTGTAATGTGGCTCTATATTAATGCATACTTTGGAAATGCATGACCTAAATGGTGCAAAAGACAGGGTTGTGCAAGGAGCACATAGTTGTTGCTCGTTCGAGGCTTTCGATGTTATTTGTGGAGGTTGATGCCGGCCTTAGTGGAGGTATCCATTGAGTCTCGAACTGATGTAATCCTCCTTATTGGAGTCCATTTTAGAACATCATTTGGCACTGTAGAGGTCACTTCAGGCGTCTTTCTCTTTGGATGCTTTCTGAACTGTGGTATCCAGTGTGGTTGATGCTTTGGTTCGGTGGGGCTACTTGCACTTTTGGCTTCCAAACCCATATCCTTTTTGCATGTCTTCCTACTAATGTTGAAGAGCTGATTTGATCTTCCTTTGGTCTTTGTACGTGGTTCTTACCCTTTTCTCTTTTTGGCCTCTTTGTTGAAACCTTTTGCATGTGGGAGAACAAAGGTTGTTGTGGGTGTAGGATCTTCTTAGGTACCCACATCTGTAATTGCCCTTGTTGAGCTGCAGCTAACTTCTTAGGCACCCAAACTTGTTGGATATCTTGTGACGGAGCTTGTCTGAGCTGCTTCCTTCGTCTTCTGGCTTGGTTAGTGTGCATGGATGGGATTTGTGGGGGTAAGGCTGGTGGTTGCTCTCCTTTGCGTACCCAGATCTGCTTCATGCCCGGAACCGCTTTTTTATCGAATGGTGTCTTTCTATTTGATGTAGCAGTTGTCGTGAACGGTTGTGTTTGCTTGTGTGGTGGGCTCACTACTGTGGCTACTTGAGTCTTTGGAGAAGAAGAAAGATCCACCCGCCTTCGAACCTGGTCTTCCACGATTGACTCCTTCTGCATCATAGAGCTTTGGACACATACAACATCTTCTTTCATATGATTAGTCTTGGAAGAACTAAGAGAGTGTGTGGTGCCATGATCTAGGAGCATGCAGTTCTCTAACTCTAATGTAATGCATTGTTCATGTACCCAAACTTGAAGAATTTGACTTCTTAGGTTTAAGTTAACTGCATGGTCATAGATCCAATCTTGACCCAAGACAAGTGGTTCTGTAAGGTTCTCATCTTGACATACTAGCGCTTTGACTTTCATTGGAACATCTTGAAGGTAGATGGGAAGTTCCACCTCGCCCAAACAAGGGGTTTCCACACCTCCCAATCCTATGAGATAAGCTTCTATGGGATTGATGTTCAACCCCAAGTCTTGGCAGTAGGAAAGTTTAACTGCACTACTTGCTGCACCTGAGTCAATCAATGCTTTCACCGTCCTTGCACCCTTCCCTTGTCCTATCTCTATGGTCACAAAGGGTCTTCGGTCAATGACCTGAGAAGTCGCAATGCCTGACTTTTGACACATATCCATGTGATATTTTGGGGCTTTTGAGTTGACATCTAGGCCTAATCGCCTTAACTTATTTTGCCTAATACGCTCTCTGGCCTCTTCTTGTGCTTCTTCTCTCACTCTTAACTCTTCTTGTTTTCGCTTCTTCGCAGTGTTGAGTCTCATTAGCATATCCTCAGTAAGAGGTTCTTGATATAGCTTGACTCTACAGCCACTAATATAGTTTGGCAAGATATCTCCTTCTAGAGTGGCCAACTGAACTGCACCACTAGTGGAAATTCTATTAATGATCATGGGTCCATAACCTCTTTTTTCCAACTTACGGGCATGTTGTTTTAGTGTGTATACCAACACTAGATCTCCCTCTTTCAATCCCTTATCCTTGATGTGTGCATCAAAGTATGCCTTTTGCCTCTTCTTTGCAGCGTAGATGCCTGCTGCCGCTCGTAGCCTCGTTTCACCCAAGCGTTCGAGATCAAAGATCCTAGAGGACAATTCATGCCCATTCCACTCATACTCTTGTGCTACTTTTAAGGCAGGGATTAAGAAATCTAATGGTAGCACAACGTTCTGTCCGAAGACCATCTGAAATGGGGTGGCGTTGAGTACCGTTTTGTAGGCAACTCGATAAGCCCAAACAGCATGATGAAGTTGTTTGTCCCAATCAGAGCGTTTATTATTTACCAATTTTGTCAATACGTTACAGAGGATCTTATTGGTACTCTCGGCTTGTCCGTTGGCTTGTGGATGATAGGGGGCGGATTTCTTATGTATCACCAAGAATTCTTGGAGAAGATTTTCAATGACTTCATTCAAGAAGTGTGTGCCTCTATCGCTCACCAACTCTATTGGTAGTCCATATCTCGTGAACACATTCTCGAATAAGAACTTAGCCGTAGTCTGAGCATCATTCTTTGTTGTGGCTTTGACTTCTACCCACTTTGTAAGGTAATCTGTGGCTACAATGATGTACTCTGCATGGGAGTTTCTAGCTGGGGGGTTAATAGGACCTATGAAGTCTATGCCCCACTTCGAAAATGCACGTCCTCCCATCATTGGCCTCAAGGGCATCTCGTCTTTTCTCACTGGATATTGTGCACGTTGGCATGTGTCACATTTCTTCACATAGGTATATGCATCCATATGAAGAGTGGGCCACCAAAGTCCTGAGAACAGAATGGTCTTAATCACTCGGTCAGGCCCAAAATGTCCACCTGCAACACCACTGTGTGCAGTCTCTAAGACCCTTAAATAGTCTGATTCATGAACGCACAGTCTTAAGTAACCATCTTTACCTCTTCGGTATAGGTTCTCTCCTACTAAGGCATAGCCTTGAGCCTCTTGCTCCATATTTCGTCTTCTTGCTAGACTGGCCTCTTTGGGTAATCTTCCCGATCTCATAAACTCTACCAATGGAGCACTCCAATCTGGAATTAATGATACTTGATAAAGGGTCGCATGCTCCACTGGTGGTCTCTCTCTGCACATTGGACAATTCTTGATCCACTCATGTATTTCTTTGTCCATGCTAGGCCAATACACTCCTAAACGTTTCAAATTTTGCAATGTTCGTTGTTTAGAATAGTGATTTCCTAGCAATCCCTCATGAGCTTGCTGCAACCAACTACTATGTTCATCATCCTCGACACAGCAAGCTAAAACACCCTCAGTATCTTGTTTGTACATGCTTCCTGCCAATATGTGATATTTTTGTGATTTTACAATTTCTTCTTGTGATGTTTTCACATTCTTATTTGCAGGGCCGAAGGTTAGGACTGGTACCAACTTATTTGCCCATTTAGGAACAACTTCCAAATTGAACAGATAAGCATCAGGTAGTTCATCAGACACTCCTTGTGGTGACTCTCCTGAAGTAATGCGAGAAAGGTGATCTGCCCGAAGGTGGGTTCTACCTTTCCTGACAACAACTTCAAAGTCATACTCCATTAGTAAGAGGAACCATCTTACTAAGCGTCCAGTATTGCAAGGTTTATTGACCAAATATAACAAAGCTTGATGATCAGTGAAGAACTTGAACTTGTTGGCCAATAAATAGTGTCTAAACTTCTTTACAGCATATACCATGCCTAACCCTTCTCGCTCGGTTGTGGTATAATTTCTTTCGGCTGGGTTTAGTTGTCTACTAGCATATGCTATGGGCAAATCTAAATTCCCTTCACCTGTGGGTTGTGCCAGCACACATCCTATGGCATGATTGGATGCATCCACATGGACATGGAATGGTTTATTCCAATCAGGAGTGGTCAGTATTGGTGCTGTGCACAAACGTTTCTTCAGTTCATTGAAAGAATTCTCGCATTCGTCGTTCCACTCAAAATTAGACAACAAGGCATAAAGGGGTCTAGCTATGATCGCGTACATGTGGATAAACCTACGGTAATATCCACAATGGCCCATAAAGGCTTGTACCTCTTTAACATTCCTTGGCCTTGGCAGCTCCGCTATGGCTCGTACCTTATCTTCATCCGTTGAGATTCCATTCTTAGAAACAATATGACCGAGGATTTTACCTTGACGCACCATGAACACACACTTTTCTGGGTTCAGACACACTCGATATTCTCTACACTTGTTGAAGATTTGTCTGAGTTCAGGGATGTGAACCCTTCTTTCTTGGGAATGAGCACATAAATCATCCACATACACTTCTAAGCTCTTTCGCAAGAACTCTTTGAAGACATGACACATGAGCCTTTGGAATGTTGCAGGTGCATTGGTGAGCCCAAATGGCATCACCCGAAATGCAAAGATTCCCCACTCTGTAGCAAAAGCTGTTTTGTGTTGATCTTCTGGGGCAATGGCTACTTGATTGTAACCTGAAAATCCATCAAGGAAGCTATAAACTTCCTTGCCTGCAACACGCTCCAAAAGGTGTTCTGTGATTGGAAGTGGATAACTATCTCTAATCGTAGCGGCATTAACTTTTTTAAGGTTAATACACACTCGCAACTTCCCGTTCTTCTTGGGTACCACAACAATGGGGGACACCCATTCGGTATGCTCAATCTCATAGATGAATCCAGCCTCAATCAACCTATCAATTTCTTCTTTGATTTTGGCTGCATAGGTATCATTATATGTGTAGGGCTTCTGTTTGGTGGGCTTAGCATCAGCAGTCATGGGGATAGTATGAGAGCAAATTCTTGGATCTACCCCTTTCAAGTCTCTATAGTGCCATGCAAACACATCCCTATATTCCCTTAATAGAGCTATGAGCTCCATTTCTTCTCTTGCACTTAGGTCATCTCCTATATATGTGCATCTCTCTTCGTTCTCTTCAATGGTCACTACAATCTTCTTGGTCTTTTCTTTATTATCATATGATTCTCCTATGATGGCCTCTCTCTTAGGCATTCGTACCAGAATTTTGCGGTCGTCAACTTCATATTTCTTGAAGTTTTCTGGTACTTCAAACAATGATTCCTCCTTTTCTTGTTTCACTGCTTTTCTTTTCTTTTTCTTTTGACTACTCTCACTTCCATCCTTTGAGTTTACTGTTTTAATACTTGTGAGAGGTTCTTCTTCTTTCTGGGTGAACACTCCTATATCTTCTAGATAGTGCTGCTCTGAGTTAAAGCAACTATCCATCACAATAGACTCCAAATCATCGTCATTCTCTTCTTCTTCTATGACATCACTAGGGTCACATTCTTCTAGCAAGGGTTGACACATGAACACTGAGATATCATAACCCTCCTCATCACAATGAGGTGTCCATTGTTCCTCATTGACAGCAATGTCCATGGTGGCTAAGATTTCTGGCCAGCCATGAGGCTCAAACTCCTCATCTGGAAAGATCATCGGTGTGTAGGCTGGGTCCCTAACTGGTCTATCTCCTAGCGAAGTTCCTTCTTCTCTTGCCTTTAAACGTTTTTCCTCTTCCTTTGCGACCTTGCACATCCACAAATGAGTATCTTCATGCAGCCATGATGGATCAGGTGAACTTTCAGAATGCACAGAGATGGAATCTTCTTTCGCTTTGTGGATAGAATTCCACTGTAGGGGTGGTACATCTCTGAAGGTGTAATCCTTCAAATTGACCTTAGTGGTGACCCCTAAGTGCTGTAAGTACAAGGAGTTAGTTCCCCAATCCTGTACTATTTGCAATTGTCGTAGGAAGGGTCTTCCTAGGATCATCTCAAAGACATTATTTTTCTCAAAGTCACATATAGCAAATGTGTGCTCAAATTCTACACCACAAGTGGTTAGAGTGATCCCTTCTAGCAATCCTAGAGGTCTTTCAAAATGACCATCAGCCATTTGAAGCTTCATTCTAGTTGGTCTTAATGTGGGCTTGCCCCATTGCTTCCACAAGGAGGTGGTCGCAATAGCAACACCAGCACCTGAATCTATGATTGCTTTGGTTGTGTAACCTTGGTAGGTGATGGGAAGATAAGTATTACCTTCTTCACCCTCACACATGTCCCCTATTTTGTCTAGAGGTATCTCTGGTACCCTTTGCTTGGAGCCTGCTTTTGGCATATTGGAATCAAGTTCTGGAACCTGATCCTTCACATGATTCCAGAGCTCAGGTTTTGCTTTGAGCAGCTCTTCTACAGTGAGATGACACTGAACCTTAGTGTTCTTCACGACATCAGTGTTCCTTGGAACCACTGAGTCTTCATTTCTTACCAGTATTGTGGGAGCTCTAATCTGGAGTGATTCAGATTCCCATGGGCCTGGAAATTGAGGCAGTTCTTCTAAGGTATTAGATTCAAAATCTAACCTTTCGTCCTCTTGTTGTTCTGCTTCATCTTCGTAAATAGATGGGATGTCTTGGGGAAATTGATCATGAAGATCATCAATCTCAGGAATAGGAGGGGAATTACCCTTCTCCTTGGCCCATTTCTCTTCTTGTATTTCCCGCAAGAATTCTTGAGAGTACTGTTGAATAGAAGGAGGTATTCCAGCATCCGTGGAATTAGGAACATAAGCTCCCCTGGGTGGTGAGCTTCCTCTTTCAATAACTGGTTGAGCCTGTGGAGGTAAAGAAACTTGTGGTTTGTTTACCAACTGCTCTAATCGTTCTAGTAAGCCCTGGAAATGCAAATCCGATTTGATAGAGTTTGTCTGATTGAACTTTTGACTAGTCTCAAGTATGGCTTGAGCTTGTTCTACCATTTTCATGCACATTTTCATCCGTTCAATCTCTAAATCTACTCTAGGGTAACTCTTGTCTAGGTTTGCCGCTGTAGGCCCTTCTTGAAGTCGAGCCTGGTAGGCCTTGAACATCATGTCCAAGCCTTCTGGGGTTGGATCTGCAAGAACAGACCCTGGTTGCGGTCTATTTACAATGGGTGGTGGGGTGGGATGAGGTGGAGTGGATGGAGTTTCGGCATGCGAGGGGCTTTGAGATGCAATGTCTTCTATTTTTGTTTTCGCTTCTTTTAAGCTTTCTTCTAGTTCCGATAACTTTTTATTCCACTTGCGATTGGCCTTCTCTCTGGTATCCTTCCATGTTCTTGTTTTCCTCTTACTAGGCTCTCCCGATTCACTCGACTCTGATTGTTCTACTGGTTTATCCTGTTTTAAGGCTTGTGCTCTAGTGACAGCTTGTATAGGAGCCACATTGCTACTACTTGAACTTGGATCTGCCACTAAGCCTACCACATTAATGGGTGTAATCTTGGGTGCACTAGAGGGGTTTCTTGGACAATCTCTGGGGAGGTGGTCTTTGCCACAATCAGGACAAAAAGCCTGTATTGTGATAGCCTGTCCTTGACTCGGAGATGGTGGGTGGGGACAGTCACGAATGAAATGGTCACCATGACATCTGAAACAAGATCCTCTAGGGGCTTGTGGTCTCATTTGTCTCAACTGGGGCCTAGGGTTAGGATTTGTGTACATGACATTGGAGTATTCTGGCTCCCAATTTTGCTCCATAGGCGGTGCCTCATATTGATACGAGTAAATCTCACTATGTTCAGGTGACTCTGTGTAATAAGCATGTGGACTACCTTCATGGGAGTAGTCTGAACTATGAGCATGAGAGTCATTATCTGGTATCAATGGGGTTAGTGGCACCAAAGCTTTATTTGGATTTTCCTCTCCCACAGCATACTTGACTGGAATCACGTTGGCTGGAGCTGGTGGTTGGTTTACCAAGACAGGTTGTGGCCTATATGGTACCTGATATTGCTGTTGTGGTCTGTAATATGGCTGTTGGTATTGATTCTGATACCTACCTTGTGGGTAAGGTTGCTGATAATTTTGTCTAACAGCCTGCCTATTGTAGGGACAATCTTGAGCCGTGTGGTTTGTGTATTTTCTCTCAATAGTGCAATATGGAGCATTCCTTTCTCTAATGTTTTGGTTTTGCATTGGGCATACGTTAGCCATGTGGTCACCTCCGCAAGTATAGCACCGATTCAATGAAGTGACTCTCTGTGTTTGTTTATTTTGGACTCCCAGCTTCTTGGCAACTTGCTCAGCTATCTCTTCTATTTCTGTGGAGGTCTTTGAAGTATGACTAGTAGAACTATCCGAATCTTTGTAGAGTTTGGACAATCCTAACTCCTCACCCAAGTTATCTTCTATGTCTATGCACGTCCGCACACACTCTTCTATGGATCTAGGATCTTTCAAGTATACATAGGATCTTAACTTTGTGCTCAATAAGCCATCTAAAAACAAAGCCACTTGTTTGGCTGGTGTGGGTAGCTCTGGAGCAGGGCATCTTTCTAGGTACTGTCTGAACCTTCTACCTGCTAGTCGCACTGTTTCTTGGGGTGTCTGCTTGAAACTATGGATCAGGGACGATGTGTTATGCCTGATACCACTCTTGGAAAATTCTACAATGAATTCGTCTAGCAGTTGACCTATATCGCGATAGCTGCTTCTACTCAATGGTTGAAACCAAGCTAAGGGAGTGCCTTTAAGGGTCAAACCAAATGCCTCGTACTGGGTGAACCAGTCCTCGATTTGTTCGGCTCTCAGCACTTGTTTGTACTCGGCCACATGATCATAAGGATCCCCTGTCCCATCGAAATAGTTCTTCATTGCCTTGATCACGTGACTGGGTTTAAGGGTTCTTGGGTACTCCCGGGGTCTAAGCAATGGAAAATCCTGTTCATCTCTTTGTTGCCTATGTGCTTGATGTCTCTCTCTTTCAGGTCTTTCATTTTCAAATCCTGACCTATTCCTGCCCACGGTGTGTGCAAAACTTACCTCAGGTCTCTCTCTAGTTCTTTCTCTCTGGGTTTCATGAGCCTGGGATGATCCTACACCTTGGAGGCCATGGGAAACATTGGATCTTGGTGGGGGGAAAATCATGTCATTCTTCCATGTATATGCATGTCTATCATGTTCCGTTACCAAGAAAATTTTCTCTGATGTGTTATCCAGGTAGACAACTTTGCCTGGTATCTCAGGATCTTTGAATTCATAGATGATAACTATGCCCAATTGGCTAGGTTGATCTGGCTTGAACCTCCAAAAGGCTTCCTCTGTTTCTCTATTCGAAAATAGTTCTATGCTTTTGTTGTCTTGAGGGATCCAGTCCGGAGTGATCACTCGGGTCAAAACTGACTTACCTCTAGGAGTCTGGGGTCCTTGTCCTACGTTTCCTTGTTCTAGGTCTCCTATCTCATTCTCATGAATGATATTTCCAAACTCATCGGTCCTATCTGGTTGGTTGGTAACCACATACATGGTTCCTTCCTTATCAATGTATGAACCCTCTTCGAACTTGACCACCGGGTGTTCAAGTCCAAAGGATTGATCTGGATTTTTGAGTTGGACCACTGATCGCCTCAGACCATCCTCATAGATGCGAGCACCTAATTGGTTGGTCCGAATATATTCCAACTGTGTCTTATAGGGACCTTCCGGTGTTTGTAGATGGGCAGTCCCTGAGCCACCTGCAGGTTTTCCCATACTAAAAGACATTTCTGAATCACTTGTGTCCGATCTGAGTAAAAGATGACCACTTAGTTGTTGTGCCCAAGACTTGGATGTATGGTTGACACTAGCCTCAGAAGATCTAATGCTTTGTTTATCCTTGCCTAAGTGTCTACCAGATCTCAGGTTCATAAGCTTTAGTCAAGAGTCCAAATTTTCCCTTTGGTATGGTTCACAATTCTTTAGAGCCCCCTTGGTTCCCTAGTCCCACCTGAGGGTCAACTTCAAATTATCCTATCTCAAAATCAACGCATTATTCTTGAAAAAAACAGTTGAGATCGTGTAGGATTTGAAACGAGCTTTCCAACAAGCTATAGAGCTCAAAAAATGGACTTTGGATGAGAAAGTTATGTCAAATCAGGCTCCTGGGGGTCAAAACAGGCAAACAGGACCTTTGGAGAAAATCGCGATTTTGTGAACTTTCTGAAAATCGCGATGCTGTGAAGTAAAAAAAATCGCGATGTTGAGCACAGAATCGTGTTTTTGAAAATCGCGATTTTGAGCAGAAAATCGTGATTTGAAAATCGCGATGTTGAGCACAGAATCGTGTTTTGAAAATCGCGATGTTGATCACAAAATCGTGTTTCAGAGAATCGCGATGTTGATCACAAAATCGTGTTTTTGAAAATCGCGATGTTGATCACAAAATCGTGTTTCTGAAAATCGCGATGTTGATCACAAAATCGTGTTTTTGAAAATCGCGATGTTGATCACAAAATCGTGTTTCTGAAAATCGCGATGTTGATCACAAAATCGTGTTTCTGAAAATCGCGATTTTGACTCAGAGAATCGTGATTCACAAAGTCGTGTTTTTCACAAAATCGTGTTTTTGACTGAAAATCGTGTTTTCTCAGAATCGTGTTTTTGACATGAAAATCGCGATTTTGAGCAAAAATTTGTGTTTTCTCAAAATCGTGTTTTTGACTTGAAAATCGCGATTTTGTCCCACAGAATCGTGTTTTTCTCAAAATCGTATTTTTGGCTGAAAATCGTGATTTGTGAGAATCGCGATTTTGAGCAGAAAGTCGTGTTTTTTCACAAAATCGTGTTTTTTTTTGCTGAAAATCGTGATTGGTGAGAATCGCGATTTTGAGCAGAGAATCGTGTTTTTCAGAGAATCGCGATTTTGAGCAGAGAATCGTGTTTTTCAGAGAATCGCGATTTTGAGCAGAAAATCGTGTTTTTCAGAGAATCGCGATTTTGAGCAGAGAATCGTGTTTTTTTGAGAAAAACACAGAATCGCGATTTTTTTCATCCAACTTTTAGGCGGGAAAACTGAAAATCGTGATTTTTCAAAAAATTTTGAATTTTCACAGAATCGCGATTTTCATCACAGAATCGCGTTTTTTGGCGGGAAATTCAAATTTCTGAGCGCCGGCTATGGCGAGCTCCGTATGAGCAGAAAATCATGAAAAAAATACAGCGCTTGCTCTCCCTTGCACCTCCTAACTCCTTCCCACACAATAATGCATGAAAAATGGTATGAAGATGGTGAAAATGCACTAAAAAACAAGAATTTTCTATGAAGAAGAAGATGGAAGAAGGTGGAGATGATGATGATGATGAAGATGAAGAGGAAAAAACAGAAAATGAACTGAAATGACAGTTTTTTTACCTTCCAACGTCGCAAGTCTACGATCTTACCATCACAACGCTCGTCCTCGAAGCTCTCTCCCCGGCAACGGCGCCAAAATTTGGTGTAGCTCAAGCGTAAGCACCACCTCCTTTACTTGTCAATCCGCGGAGACGTGAGGACCGGTATGAAGACCACGAGCAAGTGAAGGCACAAGTGCGTGAGTGAAAGCACACAAACATGCATACACATACGCACACACGCGCGCAAAGTAAGATCAAAGAGAGGAACAATGGAAAGCTTAGATTGCAAAAGAGTTCTCTTACAAAAGTTCTATTCTCTAACCAGCTAACCTCAAAAATGAGCTCTCTAGCTCTTTTTATAGTTTTTTGACTAGTTTTGGCCCTGTCCAGACCTAGTGTCCGGCCTAGTTAAAAATTAGGTTCCAGGGCTTATTTGAGGGCTCAAACGAAGTCTAAAAATTATGAAAATTGGTACAATGGTACTTCTAATACTCCTCAAGCTCGAGGACTCCTCGGCTTGAACAAAATGGAGTTACTAAAAATAGATAATGGTATTTACAATGGTTTCTAGTGATGAAAATCACTATTTTTGTAGGGGATTCTTCTGAAAATTTGACATACACTTCTTGGAGCTCCCTACTTGCTCTCTCTTCTTCTATGTCCACTTCTTTGATGTGCTTCCATGCTTTGTCCTTGACCTTGAGCTTCAACAACTCACATCTGGAGAAGCCCCACAAGGAGTGTCACATGACCTTCCTGATGCTTACTTGTTTAATTTGGAAGTGGTTCCGCAGTGGGCTAAGCCATTAGTGCCAGTATTGACATACGGGCCTAACCACCCAGTAATAAACACATAGGATAAAGAGGTAGTAAAAGCCCAAAAGTATCACATCATGGTAGGAAGTATGTACAAACATACAGAGCAAGGAGTATTGGCCTGTTGTGTGGAAGAGGACGAGTATGCTAAGTGGTTGCAATTAGCACATGTAGGTGCATTAGAGCAACACTACTCAAAACAACGAACCCTACAAACCCTGAGGAGACTAGGAGTGCATTGGCCAACCATGGAAGTTGATGTCCATAGAATGTGCAAAGAATGCCCAATCTGCTGCACTAAACCACCAGTGGAACATGCCACTCTTTATCGAGTGTCTTTAGTGCCAGATTGGAGTAAACCATTAGTAGCCTTCTTGAGGACGAAAACATTCCCTCAAGATTTGACTTTGGCCAGACAAAGAAGTTTGGAACAAGAAGCCTTGGATTACACCATCATTGGTGATAATTTATACAAACGGGGTAAAGATGGTTACCTAAGACTGTGTGTTCATGAGAGCGAATACCTCAAGATATTAGAGACTACTCACCAAGGTGTAGCAAGAGGACACTTCGGTCCAGATAGGGTGATCAAGGCAATTCTATTTGCAGGATTTTGGTGGCCCACCCTTCACATGGATGCACATACCTATGTGAAGAGGTGTGAGGTTTGTCAACGAACCCAGTATCCCATACGCAAGGATGAGATGCCATTGAAGCCTATGATGGGTGGACGTGCATTCTCTAAGTGGGGAATAGACTTTGTGGGTCCTATTAATCCCCCAGCTAAGGGTTCACATGCTGAGTATATCATCGTGGCCACAGACTATCTAACCAAGTGGGTAGAAGTGAAAGCCACTACAAAAAATGATGCTCAAACAATAGCAAAGTTCTTATTTGAAAATGTGTTCACGAGGTACGAATTGCCAATAGAGTTGGTGAGTGATAGAGACACACACTTCTTGAATGAAGTCATAGAAAACCTTCTCCAAGAATTCTTGGTGATACATAAGAAGTCTGCTCCCTATCATCCACAAGCTAATGGCGAGGCTGAGAGCACAAATAAGATCTTATGCAATGTGCTGACTAAACTGGTGAATAACAAACGCTTTGATTGGGACAAACAGCTACACCACGCTGTTTGGGCATACCGAGTTGCCTATAAAACGGTACTCCAATCCACACCCTTTCAGATGGTGTTCGGTCAGAATGCGGTGCTACCCTTGGACTTTTTGATACCTACATTGAAAGTAGCACAAGACCATGACTGGACAGGCCATGAACTATCCTCTAGAATCTTGGATCTTGAATGTCTAGGTGAGACACAATTGAGAGCTGCAGCAAGAATCTATGCAGCCAAGAAGAGGCAGAAGGCATATTTTGATACACATGTGAAGGATAAAGGATTGAAAGCAGGAGACCTAGTCCTAGTCTACACACTGAAGCAGCATGCACGAAAATTAGAGAAAAGGGGCTATGGACCAGTGATTATCAATAGGATCTCCACAAGTGGAGCAGTACAACTAGCCACCTTAGAGGGTGAGGTACTACCAAGTTACATAAGCGGATGTAGAGTCAAGCTATATCAAGAACCCTTAACTGAAGAAATGCTCAATCGACTTAATACTGCAAAGAAACGTAAGGAAGAGGAAAAGCGAATTTGTGAAGAAGCACAGGCCGAAGCTTTAGAACGCATTCGACGAATGAAACTGTGAAGGCAAGGTAGAGATCAACCCATGAATGACAATCATGAAGTTCATGGTTATCACATTGCCATGTGTGAGGCTTCTGGTAAGAGGACCCATAAGATAGTGGATCGACGACCTTTTGTGACCCTAGAAGTTGGACAAGGAGACAGTACAAGGACCGTAAGAGCTTTAATTGATTCAGGAGCAGCCACTAGTGCAGTTCGGCTTTCTTATTGCCAGCAGTTGCAATTGGAGGTAAAACCCCTAGAAGCATATCTGATAGGATTAGGAGGTGTTGAAACCCCTTGCATGGGAGAGGTGGAACTTCCCCTCTACATTCAAGAGGTCCTCATGCCAGCAAAAGTGCTAGTGTGTGAAGACGAGGATCTTACCGAACCTCTTTTCTTGGGCCAAGACTGGATCTATGATCACACAGTCAACCTCAACCTAAGAAGTGGACTTCTTCAGGCTTGGGTAGGCCAAAGCTGTCTTACGATTGAATTAGAAAATCAAGCACTCAAACCATTAGAACAGGCATCAACTCCTGGTCCCTCCAGGAACCCACATGAAGATAATGTTATTCTTGTCCAAAGTTCTATGGTGCAAAGGATTGTCACTCTTGCCAAAGGTATAGAAGTCAAGGAGGAACTCCCATCTGTTCCAGAGAAGAATCTAAAGGGGGAGGCTCAGCAACACCCGAAACTGAGAAGACCGATGAACAAGAAGCATGAGCACCAACTCCGGCAACATGAAGTACCTCGCGGCATGAAGCAGATCTGGATACGCAAAGGGGAAAAAACCACGGCTCCAGAGACAAGTTCTCAAAAAAGTATCAAGCGAGCCTCACCATCAAGGACCAAAGTGAAGGAGCTCCCTAGGCAACACCCTAGCTATACCATTTCTATTTGGGTCCCTAAGCGGTCAATGAAGGCCACCCCTAATGCTAGACAGATATGGGTGCCCAAGGCCTGCTTACAAGCCCAAATTACTTCACCTCCAGTCACTAGGATAAAGCAACTCTCACAAGCACTCGTGGCAAACAGCTCAGGGAAGATACCTACACCATCCACTGTCACACCCCCAGTCAAACCTAGGAATGTCTAGAAATGGGTGCCCAAAAGGTACCAAATCCGGCACCATCTAGTTCATCGACCTTTACATGTCATTAGCTCTAAGAACCACGAATCCTCAGTAAAATTTTGGAGACTTAAACCCTGTATCAAACCCCCAGACCATCCACTCTGATGTAGGTGCATTCTGAGTACTTTGCATGTCCACAGTATGCATTTAGGAGGACACTAACCACTAACCGCCACTTACATCTAGCACGAACACTTCACCCTAACCACTAACCTTCTGGATTGTCATGTTAGTATTGTGAAGGGAACACCATTACATCTTGTTTCCTATGCAACACTAATGTGCCTTTCTTCTTCTAGTAGATAAGCAACCGATTCTCATGGCAGCAGCAGCAGGCACGAGCTCTCAGGCAAGCACTAGCACTCAAAGCAATTGGGATACCATGCCTGTGGAGGCCCCACTGACAGCAAGGCCTGAAGAGCTTTTGAATGTGAGAAGAATTCCCATTCCGGATCCATCAAGTGGCCTGACAGAAAGAGTAAAGGGGCATTCTCATTGGTTCAATGAGATGCCAGGAGATTTGGGAGACGCAGATCATATATGGGAATCCAAGTTGGAATGTGGAGGAGTGTGGTGGACCTTTCAGTTCTTCTCACAAGAGTTTGAAGCATTGCAAAATGTTGCCCCTCTTCAAGATATTTGGCAAAAAGCGAGATTGCAAGATTATTTTAGTGCAGCCTTGCCTAGACCTGATTTTCTTCGGTGCTACTACTTGATTGCAACTCTCAAGGTGACAGGAGACAAAGATCATTCAGGCACATTCTTGGTGCCCTCTCTATCAAACCAGGAAGAAATGAAGAAGTTTGAGTTGAATATCACTTTAATCAGGGAGGCCCTTCAGATGTATGGCACCCATGTACCCTCCGATCGAGATCCTCTGATACCAGAGTCGATGAAGAACAACAAAATCAAGAAGTTGAAAGAAATGTGTGCCCTCACCCCCAACATCGCCATACCACTGCGGATGTGCCTTCAACACTTCGCATTTCCAGCGCAAGACCGGTTCACCCAACCTCATAAGAAAATATGGTATGGATTGTACCTAGCAGAGACTGGAGGCTTGCCAATTAAAATGCCCGTATGGATCCTGGACCAGTTATATGAAGCAGGCAAGCGAGGAGTACGGAAGCCTACTTTGAATGGCTGCTGTGCCATTACAAGAATTATCTACAGATGCCTTGCCTATGATGTACCGATCGCAAGGGCCCTTAAGTACTCACAACTGGAATTCTTCAAGGGGCGGAAGTCAGGGGTGCAACCTACAAAAAGAATGCGTGGTTCGCTTCCACATGTTCTAATCCCTCATGAGGCCACCACAGAAGCCTCCCTCAGAGAAGATGAACAAGTAGCCCCTTTCCCTATCCATCTCCAAGGAACACAATCAGGGGGTATGGTATAGCCCACTCCATCTGCCCCTCCACTACCCACAGATGCTGAGTTTGCATCCATGGCCACTTTGGCAGAGGATCCAAATTTTGACTTTGAAAGCTTCTTGCAGACAGCCCATTTATCTGAGAGTGAGTGTTTTTCTGAGACCGACGGCCCTGATTCTTCATCCTAGAGAACACGACCACATGGTGAAGCCCGAAGAGTACATTGGGAAGGTGAGGCACAACATCCTCATGCTCAATGCACACAGAATCAGGAAGGAGCACAGGGAAATGAACCAGAGGAGAGTGAAGAGGAAGCTCCTGCCTACACGGCACAACTCAAACGGCTCTACAAAACAATCAAACAGGTACAGAAAAGACACAAGTTATCAGAAGAGGCAAATAGGGCACTGGTGAACTAGATGCTACATGCAGAGAATGTTGACCCGCATTTTGTAGAATCATTGAATCTCTTGGCGGAAACCTGCAGAATAGGGGAAGCCATGAGGACCATGGTACAGCACACTACCCATCAATATGACCAATGAAGGATCGATACGCGACCGCGAAGGGGAAAAATGATTCAAATGGAAGTCTCTACCTCCATGCCTACCACCACTTCAGAAGATGTTCACATGGCCAGCCCAACTCACAGTGAGGAACTCGATGTAAATACACAGATACCATCTCCACCATCACCTCCCATCCAGCCCTCAGAACCCTTCCCCACTAGCCTTCCTGAACAACCAGTATCCACCCATGGTGAAACCGTTATACACACCACCATTTCTCCATCCTCCCCTTTACCTACATCCACCACTTCCACCCAATTTTTTGAGCCCCATATAGGTCATCTTGCCACCGATTAAACTATAATAGGTCACCCTTCATATCTCCCAGCCCTCGGACAGCCACTTGCCACTAGCCAAACCTTAACACACCCATTTCCATCCACCAATACATTTCCTCCCTCCCAACCCCTATCCACTGTACCCCTTTTAACCCCCTCGGAATCAACCCAAATCACCCAACCTTCATTCTGGACACACCTTGTAAATATACTCCAACAAGTTGAGAATTATAATAAAAAGTCCCTTCCCCAACCCAACTCCCCCACATTCACTGCCACCACTAACACACCACCTACCATTCCCGTATTCACAATTCACATTTCACACACTATCACGTCCGATCCCATGGACATTTCACCACCCACAAGAGTACCCACCACCACGTTTGTTCCAACATCATCACATTTCACTTCACTCATAGGCACATCATCCACTTTTCCCTTTCCCATTTCCCGACCTTTGCATTTTCCACCTCTACCCCTGCCTCCACATCATTTAGTAATGCACTAGACACCATGTTCGAAGCGGCCACTCAACTTAAGCAAGAGTATAGGTTATTGGAAGAAAATAACACAAAGCTGTGCAATCTCTCGGCTCAACTCCAGGCACGTGTCAATGCCTTGGAGCTAAGTAATACAGCACTACAACATGAAGTGACCACCCTCCAACAATCCCAGGTGGAGCTCGAAGCCAAACATATAGAGACGACTAGGGTAATGGAAGAACAACTCAGAGATCAGCTGGGCCGCAATGCTAGACTACAAAGAAACATGGCTTTACTTCGTCGCCACTTAGCAGCGGCTCAAGAAGAGAACAAAAGGCTACAACAACAAAACCAGGAGAATCTAGAAGCAGCCATGGAAAATACCCCTGGAGCACCTAAAGACCCTGCCAAATTCCAAGCTGTTCCCTCAGAACACATTCAACAGGTGTTAGAAGATTATGCAACCCTCTTGGAGGCACATGACCAGTTGGCAGACCAGGTAAAGGAACTACAAGGATCCCAAGTGCCTACACCACACCCACCAACACCTAAAGAGATGGCCAATGCTGCAACCTCACCAGAGCCTGAATCATCAATGACCAATGAGGTACTTGAGCTACGACAGCAGGTGGATGAATTAAAAATCAAATTGTTACAGTATGAAGGACCCCCCTCCCCACCGGATCAGCCACTAGAAGAAGAAGCAGTAATCATTCCGATGGAGGAAACATTTGAGGACAACTATGAGCCTCAACCACTTCCAGGAGGACGAATCACGGAGGAAGGACAAGATACATATGAGGAACCCCCTTTGGCATGGATGAAACAGGTAGAAGAAATGGGGCCAACTCACGAGGAACGTATATCTACTCAGATGCAAGCAATGCGGACCATTGAAGAAACCATACTTCAATCAGAGTATTTCAGAAACCTGGCCCCTAGAAGACTGATAACTAGTTCAGAGTTACAGTATAAACCCTATTTTGTACTGCTGGCTGACTATAATGCTGAGATCGAACGCCTCACCAACAAGTACCCTACCTTCGCAACTCAGTTCGAACCAGAGGATATCCCAGAGGAAGCCAAAAAGGGTGCCATATTTCAACCCATCTGGAGGCAGAAATTACTGGAAACCTATCCAGAAATGCTACGAACATGCGACCATGCTCCCATGCATTTGAAATATAACCCTTGCTTCGGATCAGTCCAAAGGAGACGATCATGGAAAGCATTTGCTATAAAGGTTCAGAACAACACAAACTGCAAGCAATGGTTGAATTACCCCTCGATCGCACCACCAACAGGCACACCTACCGTAGCATATATGATGGCTACTATCAGACATTGGCTTCCACGACTTCACCCCATGCCAGACGTAGCTGCCCAGATGATGCTCAAAATCTTGGATATGATGCAGGTAGTGCTCAAAACCTTCCGCAATGTATGTCACATTCAGCCTCCAATTCCCGGCTTCATAAATGGTAATTATGACCTACTTTATGATATGAGCACAACCTCGAGCATACGAGTCGCTTATGCATGGCATGCAAGAATCAGATATCTCCCTGCCTGCTACAAGCAAACCTTTGACGATATGTTCACCACGGGGTTCTAGGAAGCACACTCAGAAGTGTTCACGCCACGACCCACTCATTTGCTACAACTCTTCGCGTGCGAACAAACGATGCATTCAGAGCTCTACACAATGCCACAACCGGACATACCGGGAGCAGTCAATTGGGATGCCCTTCAGAGAGACCTGATCAGAGGACTACGGATCAAAGAACATGACTTGGCAACCGACATAACTACATTGACCAAACCATAGAGCAAAGGTCTATCAGAGGCGACAGACGCTAGGGGGGGGAGAGTGTTGGCATCATATGGGGAGAAGCAAGTACAACATACATGTAGATCTAGCACTAAGGCAACCTATTAAAATTTTTCCAAACCTTACATCATTATAAAAGTGATTCTCATCACTAGAAACCCTTGTAAATACCGTTTCATCTTTTTGTAGCTCCATTTTGTACAAGCCGAGGAGTCCTCAAGCTTGGGGAGCCTTAGAAGTAGTTGCCTGCCAATTTTCATATTTTTTAGATCTCGTTTGAGCCCTCAAATAAGCCCTGGAACCTAATTTTTAACTAGGCCAGACACTAGGTCTGGACAAAGCCAAAGCTAGTCAAAAACTATAAATAGAGCTAGAGAGCTCATTATTGGGCTAGCTTCTTGTAGTTTTGAGCTTGTATGACAACTTGGTTATAATAGAAGTGATTCCATTGTCTTACTCTCTTTGTTTTTGTCGTGTGTGCGTGTGTGTGTATGTGTGTGCATGTTTGTGTGCTTCTCACTCACACATTTGTGCCTTCACTTGCTCGAGGTCTTCATACCATCCTCATGTCTTCCCGGATTGACATTAAAGGAGGTGCTACTCATCACTGAGCTACAGTATGTGTGTGTGTATGTGTGTGTGTATACACACACACACACAGATATATATATATATATATATATATATATATATATATATATATATATATATATATATATATATATATATATATATATATATATATATATATATATATATATATATATATATATATATATATATATATATATATATATATATATATATAGAGAGAGAGAGAGAGAGAGAGAGAGAGAAAGATAGATAGATAGATAGATAGATAGATAGATAGATAGAGAGAGAGAGAGCATAATACAAAGAGAGTTTTAAAAACAAGTTTTAAAAACGGGTCTTAAAATGTTTAGTATGTAGGATATGAAAAAAATGGAAATAGAAAACAAGCATTATATTTCTTCGCAAATTTTCATTTTTTTTTAATAATCCATGAATAATGTATATCTAACATTCCTTTATATCATAGTACAAAGGAGAGAATTAATTCGGGAATTTTTCTTTTATTTCGTTTAGTTCATTTAGTTCGTAATTTGGCCCAAAAATAAAATTCGGGAATTTTATCCATCCGGAGAGAATTTTATTTTTTTGCATATATATATATATATCTCATGTAACTTGTAAGATTCATGGATTTTATTGAGTTATAACATATGAACTACAAAAATACATTCATAACAAGTTACAACTTAAAGAACATCATGATTCATCATAAGATATAACTTTTTAACACATAACAATTTACAAATTACAAGATACATCATAGATGAATCATAACTCATGGCATATAGCAAGAAATTTACTGAGTCCTTACAACATGATACTGACAATTGTAGTCTGTATACATCATACATAAAGCAAAAATGATATTGTATACATCATAACTCAATAGTCTGTAGACTGTCACTAAGTCAATACATCATATATGAAAATCTGTCCAATGTCATAGGCCATGGCTCATGAGTCATGGCTCAAGACTCAAAAATCAAGAGTCAATATCATCATCTATGAGATCCGCATCAAAAGAACTAGCATATGATGAAGTGTCAGTGCTATAGTCCTCTCTAGACTTCCAAGGTCTAGCTCTCATATCATCGCCATCATCACTGCTAGATGATGCTGACCTCTCCTCCCAATCATTAAGTGGACTTGCATCCACATCACAATCCTCCCTGCTACTAGAAGTACATCCATATGACCCACATCCTCGTCTACCTCATCGAGAAGCAATCTTTGAAGGCCTTCGACTCGTAGATGGTTGATTTGGATCTGTTTCAATATACAAATGTACAATGGATTAATAAGTTATAACTTATAGGTTTAACTATGTAATAATCAAACAAGTTTTAATTTATAATAATCATTAAGTTACAAGTAATTTTGAGTTACCTAATCTTCCACTAGATCTTGAACTCCTACGTGTTTGTCTCACAAATTGTTGAGACTCCTTAAATAACATGGTAAAGATATCCTTCTCTTCTTGTGGGATTTGAGGGATATCTTTAATCTCTCCAACATCAATGGAGTCAACATTAATCTACATAAACAATCCAATGTCCATCAATGATCATTGATTAGAGATGTCACAACTCACATGGTAACTAATAATTTGAAATGAATCAATATAGTTCAACTTATAGTACCTGTAGAGGTGCAATATGACTTCTTTTGCTCTCCAATAACTTGAGATTGCAGTGTGTGTACACCAACTTCTCAAGTTGTGTAGGACTTAATCTATTTCTCTTTTTTGTATGAAAAAGAGCCCATGTGCTCCAATTCCATTCAACAGGCCTAGTGCTACAATCCTGTGATAATATCTGAAGGGCCAACTTCCTCTACATAATTGCAAAATACAATTGTAATTCGTCATTCAATAATCATGAAAATTGAAAGTACCAGTAAGTAGTCTACTCACCAATAGAGGAGTACCCACTCCATACTTCTCCCACCAAGTTACAAGAGTAACTTGGTTGTCTCATAATCGTGCAGTCGGCTGTCCAAAGTATCATTCCATGCAATGGAACTGCAATCGCTCTGAGACAACAGTCCGAAGAAGCCCTTTCCTCACACGAAGCACTCTATCTAGTACTATGAACATGTAACAAAATCGAGTCATAGAGGGCTTTTGGAGTTCAAGATCCGAATGTAAACGGAAGATATTTTGGACTTTAGGGTGAGAGGTCACAAATCTTACAATGAATCTAGCTCTCTCAAGTATGGATTTCACCCATTCCATGGCACCTATATCTTCCATTAGAAGGTCTAGACTATGGCTGGCATAAGGAGTCCATGCAACTCTAGGAAACTCATCCTCTAGCATGCGTCCCATGGCCACACAATTAGATGCATTATCTGTGATCACTTGCACGACATTCTTGTTCCCAACATCTTCTATGGCCTTTTTAACATGGGTGTAAATGACTTCACCTATGATCATTGGCCCTCGTGCATGTGTTGGTATGGAACGCAAAAACATTGTCCCTTTGCAAGAGGAGACGGGTTATACACATTCCTCTTGCGTATGTCAGACCACCCATCACACAATATGGAGCATCCATATTTCTCCCATTTGGCATGCAAGGATAACATTTCTGTTTCCACCACACTCTTTTGTCTACTCAACTCTGTAGTGCGTAGCATGAGGGTCCTTCCCAAGGAGCACCTATGTGGCTCACTGCTCTCATAGCTCTCTTCCACGTAGTTGTGTTTGCAATGTTAAATGGCAAGCCACACAATATGAATAATTTTGCTATTTCTTTTGTAGCTTCTTCCATTGCTTGTTTTTGCATGGAGGCTCTCACGCTACCTCTTGCAAACACATTGCTCTCTAGTATCCTAGGTATTGCCATGGGAGATGCACTAGAGCTCCCACTATCAATATGAGCTCTTTTTGATGGCCCTCCATAGCTTTCATCAACATGAATCTCTGATTCTTCATGACTACTTGAATGGGATTGGGAACCTATATTCCCACACCTTGACTCATCTGCATCTTTGTAGTCAAGTCTTCAAAGACATTTTGAGGCATAGAGTGGCATTTCCCAATGCTCCCACCTCGTAATCCTGGTAGCCATGCCTTGATACGTGAAGCACTACCAACATAAATCCTTTGCAATACTTGCACTCCCATGTGTTGGGTCTCATGCTTGTCATCTTCACGTGAGAACGAAGATCAGATTGAGCACTTCCCATGTTAAAAGATGTGGATAATGATTGACTCTAGAGTCAAGAGCCTAACTTCTAAGGCTTAAGACTTAAGATCTCTCTTATCTCAGTTGAAACTTGAGCTTTAGTCCTCTCTCTCTCTCTCTCACACACACACACATACACACACATGACTCATGACTCACGACTGACGGGCTATAGCTATGGATGGGGAAAAGGCTTGCGGTAGCCGCAAAGCACATAGCATATATGTATGAGTATAAATGATGCTCCACTAGGTAGTATAACACATATATCTCATGCACCCTCAATGTCATATGTCTTACCATCAGGCATGTGCACACATGCACGACTCTCACCTGAGAATCGATAAAATCACTCACGATGTGGAGTAACATGAAAACTGACTAATGTATCAAGCAACCAATCCATGTGTGTGCTATTCATTGGACAAGAGGAATCCTGAGATGAACCATAGGAGAAAGTGATATCCCCATCACTAGCATAATCAACTGCCATAGACTCTCCTAAATCACTACCTTGCCTGCATCACATGCATATCTCTGATGTCATCGTTGCATCTTCCTAAAGCAATGTCATCGAATATGGCCCTCACGACCACAGTGCCAACATCAAAGTTGTCGATGTGATCTATGTTTCACATGAGTCAATGGACTCACATAGATATCATGTAGTCTCTTCCATAATGCACCACTTGTCTCCTCATACATAACAGACTCATGCATAGAATCCACAAGCTATAACCAGATAGTGGAGCTGGCCAATGCATTCATATCCATTCATACGTGATTGGGCATGTCACGAGGCCTATGTGCATCTCTATGCACATACATGTGTAACCCTGCAAGAAACAATGTATACCACATCTGAGCTTTCCATCTCGAAAAGTCAGCGCCATCAAATTTTTTACACTCTTCTGCAAAGTTGTAGCCTTCTATGTTAGCTACACATAAAAGTTTAAAACACACCAATCCGAGCTTTGTAGCTTGCGTTATGGCCGAAATACTAAACAATTGTCAAGAGATATCAACTTGCACATTCACCTCTTGTGACTTAAGCTTCCATTGAAGCTGCTTGCACATTAGCCTTCAACAAGCTCTGATACCAATGAAGGGCTTTGGAGTGCAGAAAAAGAGGAGCAAGGAGGAGATGGAGGGAGAGAGAAGAGAAGAGATACGTGCACATATGCGAGGGAGCCTCGAAACCCACATAGTGATCACTCTTGAGGCAATGCTCTATATATGATGTATATCTATATGAATATGGAGGTAATATCACATAATACTTAAATTCCCAATAGAGTATCTCTTCTACATAGCTTGGGAGGTGTTGATTTAGTCATTCTACATCAACTTATAGGTACGTTGCAACTTATATTCTTTGTGGAGAAGATGATACTTCAGCTTTGGAGATTATAGGGGTTATTGGACAGCTTATGCTTAGCAACTTATATATCAAACATATCTTCCATGTTATCTTGGAATGTAATGATATATTTGGAGCATGGCCCCCTACATCTATCTCATGCTGTCTATTCTTCTTTTTATCTCTATATTTTCTCTATCTTAGTATTAATTGTGGGCCTAAGAACCAACAATTGGTATCAGAGAGAAAAAACATAAGATTAAATCGAGAATATTTTCTCATAAGAGTGGGCATCAAGTCATCAACTTATATGAAGATATTATTTTGAGTAGTTTCACTCCAAAAGGGGTGATATTGAAGAAGAACAAGACAAATTTGAGCTATTACAGCAACAACAAATTTGTGGACATCTCATATATCTAGGAAAATGCAAGAAATTTAAGCATATTGCTCTAATTTTTCTATGTATTTTTCTAGAATTTTTATTTTATAGGATGGATAGGTATATATGGATTACAAAATCGACCTTCTAGTGCTCCTTGAAGTTAATCAACCATATATGGGAGTTAGCAAATATTTCTTGGTGTTCATGAAGGAAGATGTATATGTACAACGCAGGGAGGGGTTGTATCTTTGCATGGAGAAAGACAAAGAGAATCAACATGTGGTGGACCTATAATTTGTATTTAACACATTCTTGTATGTGTGAATGTGTGATAGATATAGATGAAAACATATAGCCTTGATTTGAAAATCCAACCTTGAGAGTCTTCGAAGTATGTTTTAGTCTATATTCTATCTTAATATGTAGCATCCTTTTGTTGCCTCTATCCTTCCAAAAGAAGTTATGCCACATGTCATTATCATATTTAAAACACAAAAAGAAGATCCAACAGTAATTGTATATGTCACATAAGTCAATATAAAGCACACGAAAGTACTATCTAGAGACTTGCAAAAAAGTAAAGCTGGAAATCAACTTATTCATGAAAATTTATTGCCAACCCTTGTAACTCTACATAAGCTTAAGCTTAAAAGCACTCTAAGTCTCGCTTCAAGGAGATTCAACTTATATCATACTTATATCTTTTGTGGAGAAGATCATACTTTAGCTTTGGAGAGTATAGGAGTTATTGGGCAACTTATCCTTAGCATATCTTCCATGATGTTGCGATGGCGTTTGGTGTTCTTTTGCTGCTCATAGCTCATCTATACATACTCCATGTGTGTTATTTTTGTAAGTAAATGCGGCTTTTCTAATATTCCATATCTATTCACTAGTTGTACCAAGTTATCTCTTTCCATCTATTTCAAGTAGAGAAGTGTTTGCAATTGACTACATCAGAAGAGTTAATATAGCAGTCCGTTGCTGATTATTCCTTGATCAACCTATTATCTGTGATTTTCCAACATACACAAAACATTTGTGAAAACCTTTAGGCATTTTCCTCTCATGTTATGTACTTCGAACCATTTAGGTTTCAGCCTATTATATTTTATGTACATACATACATTGTATAATCATTCCATCATATTCAAGCTATTTTTAGAGTAGCCCTTGCTTCTCGTTTTACATCTCTCATTTCTTATCTATTCTCTATTTTCTCTTATCTATCTTATTTGGTTCAAGTAGTGTATGTGTGCATGGATTCTAGTGTTTGGAAGATCTTGTGACTTGTGTGGGCCGATTTTACTTCCAACACTTCGTATTAGAGCTTATTTACACATATTTACTTGTTCTCAAGATGAGTGATTATAGTGATAGAGTAGAAGAAGAGGATAAACTTGATGAAATGTCTAAATATCCTATGTGGAGTTTTATGATGATGAATCTTCTAGTGTCTAAAGATTTGTGGAATATTGTAAGTGGAAAGTTTCCAAGGCCAAGTCAAAGAAAAGAGGAGGAAGAAGAAGGGACTCTTTCTTCATTTCTAAGCATGGATGTACAAGATCGATAATCTATTTAAGAGAAGTTCAGATGGGATTTAAGAGATGCACAAGCACTCTCCGTAATTTTGATGGATGTGAAGCATCGTATTATACCTCAAATCAACTCATGTAGAACCTCTCATCAAGCTTGGTTGGAGTTTGAGAATCGTCATCAAAGGATAAATCCTAGAAGGAAAGTTCATATCAAGAGGGACTTAGCCAACACTTGTATGAAGGTTGGTGATTCAATTCAAGCACATATTATTAAGGTGAAAGATATTTGTGATCAATTCACTACAAGGAATATGGGCATATAGCGACGGTTAAGTCGACACAATTTCGTCGCTATAAAATTGCAAAATGCATCGTAATGAGCGTTGTGCGCACACCGTCGATTAAACGACGAGCCAAACGACATTTTTTGCGACTTGTGGCACGACGGGGTCTGCGACGCTCGCATAGAGCATCGCTAACATGACGGTTCTAAAAAGCATCGCATAAGCGATGCTTTTCTGCGTCGCATAAGTGGTGCTTATTTGCGTCGCATAAGCGACGCTAAAACATGTCGCTCATAGCATCGCTTACACGATGGTCTATTGATGGGAAAAAATTAAAACGTTGGAGGCTCTTCGATGGGCATTTTGACGCATCTGATTGAAGAACTCTCCAACGTTTGCAATTGCGCTGCGCTTATGAGCTGAAGCAAGTATATGCAGAATTGTTGTTTTGCCTAAGCTCTCTCTTATTGTCTCCCTCTATCTCTATTTCTCTCTTTCTACATCTTTCTCTCTTTGAATTCTCTCTCTCTCTCTCTCTCTCTCTCTCTTCTTTCTCTCTTTATTGCAGGTTATTCAAGAAGCTAACCAAGCAAAAAGTATGGCTAACTATTGTAAGTACAATTTCTATTCTTTGTATATCATTTGAATTGTGTTATTTTCATTAGATAGCATACTCACACTTATTGATATGCACTTATACACTTATACATGATGAAGATGCACTTTCACACATATACACATATACACATGCACATACACACACATATATACACACAGGTACATCTGCACATACACTTAGACATACACACATATACACATGCATATGCACAAACATTTCTACAACGACATAAAAAGACTTACATGCATGCATTATTGCATATATGTATATATATATATATATATATATATATATATATATTAACATATACGCAAATACATGTATATGCACATCCACATGCATGCACATGGATGCAAATGGAAATGCATCCACATACACATGCATGTTTCATACATATACACATGTATATACATACATTATACACATATATACACATATATATGCACATACGTACACACACATATACACATGCACACACACATAAACATACCTACATATACACATATACATGCACATACACACATATACACATAGAGTTACACATATACATGCACATACATATACACACACATACACATGCACATGCACATACACATACACACATAGACACTTACACATGCACATGCACATGCACATACATACATATACACACACATACACATGCACATACATACATATACACACACATACATATACACTTAGGTACATACATATGAATGAATTATATAATTAAAGTATTAAAACACATATACACATGCACACACACATGCACATACCTACATATACACATATACATGCACATACACACATATACACATAGAGTTACACATATACATGCACATACATATACACACACATACACATGCACATGCACATACTCATACACACATATACACTTACACATGCACATGCACATACATACATATACACACACATACACATGCACATACATACATATACACACACATACATATACACTTAGGTACACACATATTAATGAATTATACAATTAAAGTATTAAAACACATGCGTAATATAAACAATAATAACAATCAATAGAACAAAACTCTTCATTACTTAATACCATACACACAATTCAAAACATAATTGAAATGAAAAATATATAGATAAAAAATATATTTATATATCAATGTAAATACATATAATCCAATGTCATAATCAACTAAAATCCTAATCATCATCATCATGATCATCATCATCATCAGAAGCAGTATGATGATCATCCTGATCATCCTCATCCTCATCGTCATGATCACCCTGTGACGATCGAGATCGTCCCTCCTGTGTCTGTCTCTCCACCTCATCCATATCTGTCTCTCCATAATACTCCTATATTACATATAACAAACATAAATAAATAAAACAATTAAACCATTCATAAAAATAAAATAATTTTATAAAATTTAATAATACTCACAAAGGCATGAGGATGATCTCGCATATACTCGCTCAAACGCCAATATCCAAAATGTGTAGCATACTCGATCTCATGTTTCATAGGATATCGGCCATAATCCTTCTACTGCATTGAAACAAATAAAAAAGATTAGTTGCTTGCATTTTAACTAAAATAAAAAATATACTCACAATAACACATATACTTACAAATGTAGCTACAAAACCATTATGGCCCATTTGGCCTAGGTGCGATGTGTGGCCCGACTCCACTCTCTTCTTTGTAGCAGCCTGTTTATTTAAGAAAAAAAATACATAAATTAAATGTAAAAAATTACTAAAATATATAAAAATTATAAATATAAACTATTAATTTGTGTACATTCTGCTGAGGAAATGACTCCTGAAGACGTAGCTGTCTACGAAAAAACTGCCACATCTCAGGTGGTATGTTAGGTCGCCTCTTATTTTTTTCCACCATACAATATCTCATGTTAATTTAATCTCAAACAGAAAAAAAAAATCAGAATACATACACATATATACACACACATACACATACACATACCCACATACACATACATGCAAACATATACGCATACATATATGTATACATATACACATATACACATATACATACATATAACATAAACACACATATACATATCCACATATATACGTACACACACATGCATGCATATACACTCATTCATACAAAATACATGTATTTATCCCACAGTAATGTGTAGTTGTGTATATGTGAATATGTGTGTATGTGTAAATGTGTATATGTGAATATGTGTGTATGTGTAAATATGTATATGTGAATTTTTTGTGTATGTAGATAATAAGATTATTAATATCAAATACCATTATTTATAGATTCTGATCAATCAAATGGAACTCCACCACCATCTCCTCATCGTGCAACGACTATATACTATAACTATATCAAACATTTAATTTTAAATATATTTTATGGATACATAACTTTTTTTTTTTTGTTTCTTATTATGTGCAGATTCTGATCAATCATAGGGTACTCCACCACCTCCTACCCATGCAACGACTTCACATGTGTCCTCCAATAGGAATTATGATGAATTTTACTATCAAGAGCATATTATATGTTGGTGTAACTCTTGTTATGGCACGTATCGAAGACCATGATTGGAATGTATTGAACATGAGGCAGAGTATGGTACTTTTGAGCGTGCACCATCACCTGGTCAATGTGATAATGCTTGGGTATGTATTTTTTATATATATTAATGTCATTATTTTATTTAAAAACCATATACAAAATCAAATTACTGTTGATATACAAGAATATTTGCTCGATGATGATGATGATGATAATCTTTCTCATAATGTTAATATACCTCATACACGTCATGGACTTGTTGCTCATCAATTACAAGCAAAGGTTTCTAGAAATCCTCTACCTCCTGGTGTAGAGACTGAAACGGCTGGAGATTATCCATTGCCAGCTCATGATCGTTCTTTAGTACAAACATATGATAGAAGAAGATATGGAGGATGGAATAGAGGACCACTTCCTTTAGATGGAGAGGTTTTCAACTTTTGGGGTAATCGCTATATGATTGCTCCATCCACTATTACTAATGTTGGTCGTGGTCTCTTTATTGTAGAGGATTTGTATATGCCTCCGAACTCTAAAGTCACTCTTATGTCATTTTGTGGTCCTATATATGGATGGGGAGATTGGCATCGACTTTCACGTTATGTTTGAAGCATGAGTACTTATGGAATATGCTTGAACGCAGCATCCCTTACTAGTAAAAGGATTTTACATGCAAAAAATGAAAGATTATATATTGATGGAAGACCTTACACACATGGAAATATAGCAGGTTTAATAAATAGTAGTCGAGGGTTACATAATAGTTCAAGGACTAATTGCACATTTGAGGAGCATGAAAATAGTCATGGATCACCATACACGAGTAGAGATGTATCAAGATACATATTTGTCAATGCTATTACTACATTACATGCCGGTGATGAACTATTAGTGAATTATGGATGGCGTTGACCTCCAAGAGCACCTTTTAGCTAGAGAGAATAAAAATTTTATATCCATATTTAATAAGTTATATACTTAATTTTATATTTAAAGTTTACTTTTTATTCATTTATGGAATACTAATGAATTTTATTTATATGTGTAGATTCCAATGCATGATGTTGACGATATTCCTCCACAGCATTCACAATTGCCAGTAAGACCTCATTTATCAAAAGCTTCTATGAGGAGGCTATGCAAAAGTAATCCTATGGAATATGCAAGGTTGAAAGATCTATATTCAAAAGACGATAAAATACAAGATTTGTGTGACAATGATGAAGATGATGGCATGGCAGATTTTATTGAGGATTGGTATCAAAATGACAGTGAGAGCATTGATATTTCTAAAAATGAGAAATAGCTTCAAGAGGAATGTCTAAAGCATGTATATGAAGGAAGTCGTTTGACACGACTAACTGTGAGCTTACTTATTCTCAATCTTCAAAATTGTTTTGGATGGATTAATGTATCTGTTTCGACACTATTAAGGTATAATTTTCAATTTTCTATCTATTTATATATATATGCATAAATATATATATATATATATATATATATATATATATATATATATATATATATATATATATATATACATGCATATATAAACATACACATAATATACATGAATGCATACACACATATAAGCATACACACACATATAAACATACACACACATATACACACATTTTGAAGGATGGAAAAATAATTTTAAAGGATGGGCGAACAAAAAGTGTCCATTCAATGCAGGTTTTTATTCTTACTTTAGATAAGGTAAGAACAAGAACTTGAATTGAATGGACACTTTTTGTCCATGCATCTTTTAAAACTATTAATGCATCTTTCAAAATATTCGTGCAAAATTTGATTGTTTGGATGGCAGGATACGATTGTTTGTTTTGGAGGATATGAAGTATGTACCTTCATTGAATGATTTGTTGATTCTATCATATGTTCCGTTTGAAAGTGTGAGAAGCGGATTTATAATTGCTATTCAAAGAATTTGGCACTGTTTATAGGCCATACAATGGTGAGCTGGATGAATCGCATGCACAGAGGTTACTCAAGATAGAGCAACATGATTATAATGGACTAGTGCAAGCAGGATTCCTGGGGTATGGAATAAACCTCTTGCATGTCAATGATGAGCATCTGAACTTTAGGATACAAAGTGGAAATCATGGTGGCTTAAGAGGATCACTTTTATACAGCTTGTTCAAAGAACTTAAGTGTCATAAACCTGAAGTTCTTTGAACAAGCTATATAAAAGTGATCCTCTCAAGCCACCATGATTTCCACTTTGTATCCTAAAGTTCAGATGCTCATCATTGACATGCAAGAGGTTTACTGCATACCCCAGGAATCTTGCTTGCACTAGTCCATTATAATCAGGTTGCTCTATCTTGAGTAACCTCTATGCATGCGATTCATCCAGGTCACCATCGTATGGCCTATAAACAGTGCCAAATTCTTTGAATAGCAATTATAAACCTGCTTCTCACACTTTCAAACTGAACATATGATAGAATCGACAAATCATTCAATGAAGGTACATACTTCATATCCTCCAAAACAAAAAATCGTATCCTGCCATCCAAAACAATCAAATTTTTTGTGAATATTTTGAAAGATGCACATAAGCATACACATATATAAAATTATATGCATATATATGTATATTTATTTATTTACTTTTTTAAATATATCTTTTTTTGATGAACTTACAGGTTATTATCTGAAAAGTTTTTACCAAGTCAGAATATTCTTCCTACCTCACATGATGAAATGAAGAAGATAATCAACAATCTTGGTATAGATTATCAATGTATACATGCATGTCCTAACAATTGTATTTTATATAGAGGTGAATATGCAGACTCTTTGACATGTCCCAAATGTCAATCTCCTCGATATAAGGGCGAAGAAGGTAAAATCCCAAAAAAGGTATTGAGACATTTTCCATTGGCTCCACGGATTATACATATGTTTCAAAGCCCCAAATTATCAAAGCTTTTGACTTGGGGACATGATCACAAAAGTACTAATGGAATAATCAAAATTCCTCACGATAGTGTTGCTTTTCAGCGTATTGATTCTACATGGCCTGAATTTGCACAAAATCCACAGAATCTAAAGTTACGAGTTGCATTAGATGGGGTTAATCCATTCTCCATGAAATCCAGTAAATGGTCAACATGGCCAGTGGTAGTCATAAACTACAATCTTCCGCCATATCTTAGCATTAAAAAGGAACATTTAATGCTTTCACTTTTAATCCCAAGCAAAAGACAAGTTAAAGATATGAATATATATCTTGCTCCTCTAATTGACGATCTCCAAGAGTTATGGAGAGGTATTAATGTCATTGATGTATCGAAAAGCATTAATGAAAGACATATTATGGTTCGTGGTATTGTGGCTTGGACTATTCACGATTTTCCAGGATATGGTGTTTGTTCAGGTATTGATGTAATTTTTTTATTCAATATGCATGTAAATAAATATGATTTAATCTAATTATATTTTTATCATTTTCATGATGCAGGAATATCTACTAAGGGTTATAAAGGTTGTCCATATTGTGGTGATTGGTTGAGATCAATCTATAGTAAGAATCTCAACAAAAATATTTATCTTCGACATCGATGATTATTGCATGATGATCATCCATTAAGATCTAAAAGAGAAGCGATACATTTTAATGGAAAGCTTGAAACAGGTCAGTGTCCAAAACCTATGATGCCTATGGATTGGTATAAAAAATGGACAGATGGACCTCTGATAGATCCAAAATCTGAAATCCTCAGTGATGATTCAGATAATGAGTATGTGAAGAGAGGTAAAGGAAAATTGGCACTCGCAGAGAACATATTAATATGGTATTCTTTGGAGTATTGGAAAGAGTTAAAAGTATGTCATCTTCTTGATCCTATGCATATATTCAAAAATATTGGTTATTCACTATGAGAGCATCTTTTTGGACTAAAAGATACCATAGCATCAAGGAATGATTTGAAAGATCAAAAATCCAAACCAAAGTTATGACCAGTTTTTGATAGACATCGACAAGAAACGACTTATGCACCTACTCCTTGGGTACTTACAACAAAAGAGATACAGACTATCAACAATAGAATTCAATTGATTAAGACTCCTACAGGATATGGAGCATCTTTTCAAAACATGTTTACTATGGATGATAAGAGCTTATCTGGGTTAAAGACCCATGACTGGTAAAACTTTTTGAAACATATTTTACCTTTGGTTATCGATGGATGTACAACAAAAGGAGTACGAGATGTGATCTATCGTCATGGATCACTTATAAGGTAATTATGATCCTTTTATATTTAATATGTATGAATATTGGATATCTTTTATTTTTTAATTAACTTCTTTATAATTGTTTTTATGATATGTATAGGTGGATTACATCCAAAGAGATTGACAAAAACTCAATCCCACAAAAAAAAGTGAATGCAAAGAGCTACTATGTTTGATGGAGAAAGAACTTCCTACTTCATTTTTTGATATTCAGGTTCATTTATTAGTCCATCTTGTAGATGAAATAGAGATTGCAGGTGTTGTCAACACTCGATGGATGTTTTGGGTCAAGCGATTTATGGGAATATTAAAAGGTTATGTGCGACAAAGAGCGAAACCAGAAGGATCCATGGCAAAGGGTTGGATGCTTGAAGAGTGCATGTATTACGTTAGTGAGTACCTTGAAAGAGTTCATGAAGAAGCTCCACGTGCATGGACCAACGATTCTTCTTCAAAAATAACAGATGAGGTATTATCAGGTAAGGGAGTTCCATTCTTATATACATTTCAAGAAAAAAATGATGTTTCTACTTTTGTAGCATATAGTAGTGAATGCATGCAAGCATTCCTTAGCGAGTACAAGGAACTCCAGAATCTCCGAAGTAAAAGGCGAAAAAACAAAAGATATAGACGTAATCTCGATAATAATGAGATTACAGATATATCTTCTTTCACGAATTGGCTATATAGTCGTTTGCAACACGCCAATGCAAATAATGAAGAAATCTCAGATGAGCAAAGAGAGTTAATGATAGGTTGTGAATGAAAGGTAATTTTATTAAAATAATATTTTATTTTTTTCATATATGTATATTAGTTTCTATTTACTAATTGAATTTATTTTGCAGGCTCGAATGTTCACTAATATGTGGGCTTTTGGACAGCATATTAGAATCAAAGCCATTGATTCTTTACGTAAAACAGATGATTCTAGTAGTGTTGCTTCTTTCAAGCAACTATCACGTGCTAGCTCAAAAGACACGAACCTTATAGATAGCGAACTTGGTTACGTAGGAACTATTGTTGGTATCTACGAAATTTCATTTCGTACATTCAAACAGGTAGAAAAAAGTTTATATTTTTTATGATAGAGTTAGTTATTTTTTTAAGCACCTAATAATGGGTTTTTGTTGTTATACGTAGGTCATTTTGAAGGTTGACTGGTTTTGAGCCGAGTATAAAGGTAGTAATTCCACATTAAGAAAGGAATTATCTGGGTTTTGGGCAATTGATTCTTCCAAGGTAATGCGATCTACTAAAGAACCATATATTCTTCCTAGGCATATTGAACAAGCATTTTTTTATAAAAACCCAGATGCTCATCCTTGGTGGCAAGTCATTCATGTGCAACCTAGAGGTAGGTCATTGTTTGTACAGCTTATTGTTAGAGAGATCGAAGAAAGTCCTCTTGATGATTTAGCATCAGATACGGATACATCAACATCTAAAAGAGAAATCAGAATCATTATACGTGATAATGATACTAATCTTTTTGATGAAGAGGATAATTCTCTACATGCTAATTCTACTGATGAGGAAGAGGAATTACCAGAAATAGATATTACTCCATCAATAGATGATGTGATTCATGAGAACATAGATTTAACAATAGAAGAAATACATGAAATCAATAAGGATAATGAAGATGAGACTATATTGATGTCTTACCAAAATGATGGCAATAATGAAAACATATGAGCAGATTAGAGAGTAAATTCTACTCTAGTTATGGATCAATAACTTGAAGGTTCTGAATGGATATCAGATAATAGATTTTTTTATGAACTTGAATAACGATGAATCCTACTAGAGAGATGAAATCGTGTTCTTTTAAGTTAGAACATGAAGCTCGGGGGTATGTCTAATTATTTTATATATAGCTTTATCTTCGAGGAGCAAATTTTTATCATGTATGTATGCATATGTGTGTGTATTCATGTGTATTAAATCTATACATATGTTAGTATGCATATATATGTATTTCATGTATATGTATGTGTTTGCATGTGTGTGATATATGTATACATCTGTTAGTATGCATATGTGTATAAATGCATATGCATTTATGTAAAATATTCATGTATTCATGTAATATATGCAAGTGTTTATAATTATATATGTCTATGTGTAAATATGTACATGTATGCATGTATATATATGTTTATGTGTGCATGTAGGCATGTATATGTGATGTGTACATGTATATATGTATATATGTCTATGTGTAAATGTGTACATGTAAATATGTATGCATGTATATATATATATATATATATATATATATATATATATATATATATATATATATATATATATATATATATATATATATATATATATATATATATATATATATATATATATTTATGTGTGCATTTAGGCATGTATGTGTGATGCATAATATATCTACTCCATTTTATATTTATGTATGTGTATCTACATGATGTGTATATATCTTTATATATATTATGATCCTCATTGATTCGAGTAGCTATATATAGAGGCATAAGGTTGGGAGGAGAGACATCTCTCTAGTAGGACGTCCGAGGAATAGATGCAATGTGTACATATACTTCAAACATATGGCTAAAAGGTTGAATTAGAGTTTTTAAATTAGGGGTTTTAAAACCCTAATATCGAAATTAGTGTTTTCAATTTAGGATTTTTGAAATAGGATTTATTTATTTATTTATTTATTTATTTATTTATTTATTTATTTATTTATTTATTTATTTATGTGTATGCATGTGTTGTGTATGTATGTGTATCTATATGTGCATATGCATGTGTTGTGTGTGTGTATATATATGCATGTAAATATGATTATATGAGTCTATGTGTGTGTACATATGATTATGCATGTGTATGTGTATGTGAGTATGTGTACGTGTATGTGAGTATGTGCATGTGTCTATGAGTATTCATTATATGTGTGTAACTGCATGCATGTGTATGTGTGTGTAAAAATGTGCATGTATGTGTGTGTATGTATAAATGTGCATGTATGTGTATATGTGTGTAAATGTGCATGTATGATGTATATGTGTGTGTATGTGTGTATTTGTACCTCTAGTCTCACTCTTTTCTCTCTCTCTCTCTCATATACATACATACATACATAAACACATATACTCATATCCACATATATATACATAAAAGCAATGCATACCATGCATTATCGCGACGATGGCCATAAGTGTCTGCATCTCTTTTAGACACCACTTAAGCGACCATCCTGTCCCAAACTCTGTCTCAAGTGAAATAAGTACGTATTTTTTATCCCTCTCATCATGCTCACTACAAAAATAAAAAAAATAATGTAAATAAAACATAAGATATTTATTTCAATTTATATGTA